>CM077156.1:197328720-197548997 GCA_039583875.1 Platanthera guangdongensis
CACATTTGTGGTGGTGCGGGCATAAGGAAAAGCAACTAGCAACACTTTTGCAGGTCTCAACTAGCTTCTCTACATGTGATTTCATTACTTGTTTTTTACCCTTGTCTTTGAAGCACCTCCCAATGAGTGGATCTCTTGGAACCTTGTGAACCTGCACTACTATTCGGGGTACTTCAGCCTACTAGAACAGTTATCAGCAACAGCAGGTGGTGGCGTATTTAAATCATCTACACATGCTCATTGCTTGACCCAACATTATTGGAAATATGGTGGGTTGATCAAATGCAGGAGGCATTGCTCCGTAGAAGGGATCCAGACATTCTCACCAGTGACAACACCTGACTAAACATTCGATCAAGTTCTCCTCAAGATCGGGAGCAATTCCTGTGAATCTGAATTTTTTGGCGGCAGACAGCATCTGAAAAAAGGCATTTAGGTTATTAAAAAAAGTCTAACCAAAATTAACTTTACATCATGGTTTGTTTCTAACATCTATTTTTTCTTTCCACCATTCATTTGAGGCATCAATGGTCTTTTTAATTGGATTCCACCATAACCCAGCCTTCCCTTTTTAGATCACGCCATAACTTTCAATACCTTTTCAATTGATCCCATTTGTTTTTTAACTATGCCCGTCATATGTTAATCTCGTGCGTGCTTTGAAATTATCTATTACGTTTTCAACCCTCTTTGCTGAAGTGAGTGGTTGGACGATTTCTCAAATCAATTCTCGGGACATATATCACAAAATACATGAACTTGGGCATTCTCCATGATGTTGAAACATCAACTGTTTTTTGCTTACCCATATAGAAAAACAGTAATATCGCGATCACTGCAAACATAGTAAATTATAAAATTTAACACGAAAGTACATGAAATTGGGCAAACAAATCTTCTCCAATTTTATATCAAAACCAAATTTAAAACTTTGGCCTAGCACAATCTGATCCATGAACGAGCCGACTGATATCAGGAAAATGAACAGGAAATGTTACCTGCTACGAAGAAGATGACTCTCTGTTTGCACCGGCGGAGATGCTCGCGAGAGGGAGAAGGAATCGCTGAAAGCGGCGGGGCACGCACACTGTGGGGAAACCAGGGGAATCTTGGTAAAAACATATCTTGCGTGATCCATAACCAAAATCAGAAGAGGTTACCTGCTAGTACGCCTCCTGGATGCGAGCGATCGGAAGAGGAGACACCAAAACCGTAGTCGAGCGAAGAGGGAAAAAATTATGGTGCACCGCGGGGGAGAAGATGCGCTGTTAGGGCAAAACGCGAAAAGCTTTTTTTATGAGAAGCTGCGGTGGGAATAGTTGTTACGAATTTTGTTTGGCGCAGATTAATGAGAAGCTGCGGTGTGCAACTCTCGATAATCCGCGCCAGACAACGCCTAAAGCTTGGAAAGGTCTTTCCTGGGGAATGGTGAGTGAGAAATGCCATTGTGATCACTGTATTTTCTTCTTCTCAGATGCTCTGTCAGGGAAAAATGGCTTTTGGATATTTGGATCAAAATTTAGAAAATTATTAATCTTTTTATGGTAAGATCTGTTGTATTTCAAGTAAAAGTGATTTATTTCTTGAATTAAATGTAGAAAACAAATGCACTGTGCACCGCACAGCTGTTTTGCCAAACAGATTAAACAGATTCTTCATTTGAAACAGCTCTGCAAAAATTGTTCTTCCAAACAGTTTCACAGATTCTGCCACCACTCTGCAAAACTGCTGATTATTCCACTACTGCTTCTCACCACTACTTCTCCAGTCGCTGCAGCCGTGCCAAACAGATCCTATGTCGGTCTGTTCTGAATTTTGAATGCAACTTATGTAATTGTATTTGTACTTTTATTATTGTTGCATGTAGGCTTGATTATTTTGGCTTGAATTTTTTTATGAAGGTTGTCTTGAGTTAATTATTTGATAATTCACTCCAACAGTTTTTTAACAAAATTTAATTCCACCCAAATTAGGTCTACAAACGAGTCGAACTTGAGTCAAGCTCATCAAAAAGAGCTGGCTCGAGCTCGAGCTGGAGCTTCTTTTTTCGAGCTCGAGCTCGAACTTAATATTATGTTAATAATTAAAACTATTATTTTAATGATATTATATTAATATTATGTTAATATTCTACCATATTAAAATATTTAATACTAATAATATATATTATTTAATTAAAAAAAAAGCTCGCGAGCCGGCTTGCGAGCTCGTGAACAGAGTTATTAGGATGAAAAAGGGGCACCTTGATATTTATAAGTCTATTTTAAAGTATTATAGTATTCTTGCCAAAATACATTCAAATGCATGTTCCTTCATCCCGCCACAGGCTGGCTTCAAGATTAAAAATATGCTACGACAAACTAATACACAAAGCACCTCTTGTACAGAAGGGCTAAGGCACACTACAAGATAATTAGCAATAAATTAATATTAAATATCAAAATAAAGAGAAATATGTGCAACTTATTTTCTCATTACTAAGGCTCTGTTTGGCACGGCGGTGATGGTCATGAACATGAGGGTTAAATTGTCATTTGTTAACGTCTATTTATGAAACTTCATCCACTTTTATGTTCTAACAAATCATCTCTGTTAGGTGATCTTTAATGAATGACGGTTTAACCCATGCGTTTACGACAGCCGCCACCATGCCAAACGGAGCCTAAAAGCATGATGTATACATATCAATTAACTTAAACTTGTATTACAAAAGTCATATTCTAATCACTTGAATACTTTCGTCAATTATCATCTCAACCATTCATTTATACGATTATTCATATTTTCTCAAGTCCCGACTTCTCTACTCACAGTATTAATTTCTCGCAACAACTTTCTCATCAACAAATATTGCCCCATACAGAAGCTCTGTTTTGGGGGATTTTTTTCACCGGTCAAGCGGTTACGACCGCATGAAACCGGACCATAAATTATGGTCCGGTTCATGCGGTCCTAACCGCTTGACGGTGAAAAATAAGTCCCCCAAAGGGATCTATATCAGAAGGCATTGAATCATGACATTTGCAAGAATATATTTTTTTTAATTTTGGTCTGGGCTGAAATTCAGTGCGGGCCGGGCCAGATTCCTCAAGTTAAACCGGTCTAAAAGATGCGGATCATTCATGCGCAGATAATGCTTTCAATGGCCCAGTGTATTGAATAAAGAATCATTAAAATAATAAAACTATAATTTAATAAAATAATCATAAAAAAATAAAACCTACAAGTATAAGTGTATAACTGAATTAAAAATCATAAAATTTAATAAAAATGACTGGAGATAAAAAAATAATATGAAATTGAACCCCGAGAATGACTTGGGTTTAATAAGGAAGTAGCCGCCAATAATTATTATTTTTAATTTAATCGGATTAAAAAAATAAATGTAATTTAAAGAACCAAATTTTTGGACTACTTCCAGGCTTCCAGCTAATAATAACTTAGACAAATGGCATAGTTTCAATAATTCCCAGCTAAATATTTTTTGCGCCTCCAGACTTTATAAACTTTTAAACTCTTTTTTTAATATCCAAATTGTATTAACTTATATTTTTTAATATTTTATTTTTATCTTATTTGTATGCTCTCTTTGACCAAGCTTCACTCTAGCTGATAATAGTATTAATTATATATTAATAAGTAATTATAATTATTCGATTAATTTACACAAATAAAACATGTAAATTAAATTAACATAAAATAAAATATAAATTCAGGGAAAATATTAGAGGAAAAAGATAGTGGGGAGGTAAGACTTCCAAGTTAGACTGTGGTCGTGTTAACAAAAACTATACGTGATATGGTTCTCATAATTTTGGGGAGGATTGATATGGTTCCAAGTTAGACTGTCAATTATATGGATTCGGATTCCCCGGAGTTCCTGCGGGAACTACATGGGTTGGAGGTTCTTTTTTGCGAGTAAATGGTGCTGAATCATAAAAAATGGTTAACATGAAAGTTGTAGATATCCTCGAGACGAATAACTTTTATGCTAAACATTTTTTGATTTGAAGTCGTTTAGACTCCCGATTTGTGCTCCGAAAAAACACAATCCGAAAAACATTAAATTAATGTTTTTCGGACAGTGTTTTTTCGGAGCCTAAATCGACGGTCTAAACGACTTCAAATAAAAAATATTCAACATGAAAGTTATTCGTCTCGGAGATATCTACAACTTTCATGTTAACCATTTTTTGTGATTCCTTTCCATTTACTCGCAAAAAAGAAACTCCACCCCCTAGAGTTCCCGCAGGAACTCCAGGGGATCCGGATCCCAATTGTATTGGGTAGACATTATATGAATTACCCTTTAAATTTATTTATTGGGGAGATCTCGTTAGGTGAGACCTCGTCGGAGGAGATCTCGTTTGGAGAAAGCTCGTCAGCGTTGAGTGCTACGGAATTTAGCTCAACAAAATTCAACTCGGTAGAATTCAGCTCGACAGCCTTCGACACGTCAAAATTTAGCTCGCCAGCCTTCAACTTGCCAGAATTCAGGTCGTCAACCTTAAACTCATCAGTCTTCAGCTCGACAGAATTCAACTCGTCAACCTTCAACTCGGTAGAATTTAGCTTCTACCTTCGATCACGATCCACGCTTGTCACATTAAAGTGTTGGAATCAGGAAAATTGATTCACGAATGTTCAAACAAATACTACTTTTCCGGCGGTCGATCAGGACAAATTACAGCTAGAAAAAACTGAAGAGCTACAGTTGATCCCGAATTGCCAAGAAGCCAGCTTTGAAAATTCTAGTGAGTAGGTCTCGCCATATACCTGAAAGTCTTTAGAAACTTCTCCTCCCAAATCAAGGTTGAGCTCGACACATAAAGGGCGCATATTTTTCTGCATGTGGTCATATTTATAAACAATCTAATGAGGACACACAATCTGTGAGTGAACACTCTCATCTTCTTGAGACACGAGATTCCTGCCACTTCGGCGTGCGACCGATTCTCTAAGAACTTTTGGAAAAGGAAAGTTGATCAGAGTCACCTTAGGCGAGGTTGCCTAAGCCGTGTCTTCAATTGGCGAGCTCATTGGTTGGATGAGGTTCAAAGAAGCGAAGTTGGCAATAAGCCAAAAGGGAACTCACGACTAGATTCTGCAAATGGCTGAGCTAAGAGAAGATTTGAACTTCTACCATGTCAAGTTTATTGGCGAGCTGAGCTCCACCCGCCGAGCGTGCGCACGAGTTGATTACCAAGAATTGGTCTAGCTCTGGATGAGTTCTTGTTGTCTTCTGGGATGAATGCTTTTGGGTCCACGGTTCAACTTCAAAGGTCCTGAGGTCTATGTTTAGGCTTGGGCCTACCTCGTCCAATACATGTTGTACAACATATTTATAATATCATATATTTGAGGGAAGATTTACTATCACACTATCAAAATGATTGTAATAAATTTTTTTTTTCAAAACAAATATTTTTTAAATAAAGATCAAACTATTTAAACAATATTTAACTGAAAGAGGGACTTGAACCCGAGGCTAATCGATACTTTTCAATTACATTTGTTGCGGTCTGCTCGAGAATCTTGGTAGATCAACCATGTTGAACCATCCTAGCCTGCCGAGCGGTTGAGAGCGCAAAGTGTCAGAATTTTACAAAACTGTGAGAGAGAGACTTTATTACGTGGAAAACCCGCAATCAGGGTAAAAAACCACGCAGTCGATTCAATGTCGAGCTAATTGACATTATCCAGAGTTTACTACGGAGCTTTTGGGAAAAGGTGAGGACGACAAGCTGCTCATCGTTACGCTTGACGAGATGAGAGAGAGTGAACACAAAGCGCGATGAGGCTCCGCACTTTTCCAGTGGTCTTCCTCCTCAGTGCAAAGGGGAGACATGCAAATTGGGGGTGGGGTGGGGGGGGGGGGGGGGGGGGGGAGGGTCTTGAAAGGCTTGATTTACTCGGGCAGAGAAGACTTGCCACTCGCTTCAACGCTTTGCGGAGGACCAGAGTTTGTGAGCGAACGTTGAGATCTTGGCACCCTCTGAATGCTGGGTGAAGTTTGGGTCGGCATCGTCCGTCTAGATGAACCTCGTGTAGTTATTTGGTGGAGATTCTGCAGAGAGGAAAGGAGAGTGAAGAGAGAGAGAGAGGGCCAGGAAGTAGAGGGAGAAAGTTCAGAGTTCGGGAAAAAAATCCAAATGAATTAGAGAAGGGATCAACATTTTTAGAGAAATGACGACCATGCCCCCGAGCCTAAAAAGGTCCGCACGAGAAAACAGGCGGCCCGACGATCTCGGTGGATGGGCAAAACCGGCAACTGCACCACCCACCTCACGTCGAGCGGCAGAGGGGGGCGACCGGCCTTGGGGGAGACCGACCTTTGCGGGGAGGGCCGTGGTCGAGGCCGCCCGATTCTGGGCGGCCAACCCTGCAAGGGCCGGTCGAGGGCGAGGTGCTCGTGGCCGGGCGGCCAAAGGGGCGTCCGGCCCATGTGGGTCCAGTCAAGGCCGTCGGGCTGCCGGACAACCGGGGAGTGGCCGATGCACAGGATCCCATGCGCGGTGATTATCGCGCAGATCAGGCGCATGGGATCCCGTGCATCGGCCACTCCCCGGTTATTGCGGTGATTATCACGCAGATCAGGCGCACGAGATCCCATGCACGGTGATTATCGCGCAGATCAGGCGCATGGATCATGCATGCAATGGTTACGACCGTGAATCCCCATTTCGCTAGTAGGGTGAGAGAAATCCTGTTATTTGCAACCCGAGATTTTTTATAAATTGGGGCTGACCCCGTCAACTTTAAATATATTTTTTTGAGTAAATACATAATAAAATTATGTATGTAAATACGAGCAACAATAGTACTCTTGTTAAATACTATGCAATCAGGATATCGAGTGAAATAATGATATTGTCATCTCTTCACATCGCCCACAAGGAGGGTGTGTGGTCATTGATAGTATCACATGCTCGACCATGAATCCTCATTTTGCTAGTGGGGTGAGAGGGAAATCCCATTATTTGTAGTGCGAGATTTTCTATAAATTGGGGTCGACCCCATCAACTTTAAATAAATTTTTTTGAGTAAATTCATAATAAAATTATGTATGTATATACGAGCGACAATACTACTACTGTCAAATACTATGCAATCAGGATATCGAGGGAAATAATGATATCGCGTCGCTTCACAGCGCTTACAAGGAGAGTGAGTGGTCATCGATACTATCACATGCTCATCGTGGAACTCCCGTGTGTAATTGGCTCCGCTCAAGATAATCCACTAAGTCTCATCGATGTGGAATGACCTTATATAGTATCTCTAGCGTAGAGCAATTACACTCTAGTGACACGAAACCCTTATGGTCGTACTGAGTCGGTCCTGACACGTGCAGACATGTAAAACAAATATCCTAACAATCTCCTCCTATGTCCGCGGTGAGACCGACGTCGGAAAAAGGGGTGGTGTGTGTAATATTCAACCAGAATTCGGCTCAATACACAACCATGTGCACAACATCTGTCAGAATAAATTGGACTTAAAGAAACAGAAGTTAGTATGCACGTATAAGAATAAAATATAAACTCAGCAGCAACACATCATAGTCAAAAGTACAATCAGAGAATCAGGTACTAGCACAACTAGTGTCTCATGACCAACTGAGGAGCAACAAAAAATAGTCCACACAACAAATGAAAAGGAAAGAGAGCTAAATATTGCTCTAAGTCAAAGACAAAAAACCACAACACTCTAGGAGTCAGCATCTAGCAGGTCATCCTCCTCTGAATCCCAACCCGCAAGTGTTCCTCCATCAGCAACAACTCATGTAATTTCCAACAGAGAAGTTCATTCAGAATGAATTCAACTTTGGAAAATCTACAGGTATCTAGTTCTACTTATATGAACATAGTACAGTAAGAGGAAACATGTGTAGAGTATTTAGGTTCTACCTCAGAATCTGTTATCTGTTTCCAAATGAAACGATTACCAGATTTCTAGACACCGCAGCTATGTCTGTGTTCCTATATAGAATGTCACGATTACTGTTCTTCTAAAGTTAATTGGAACTCATCAAATGTGGAATGAAACCAATAAACAAAAAAGAGTCAAACCTAGTCAGATTGTGTTATCAAATATGGAATAATACTCTCCTCCTAGATAAGGAAGACGAAACCAGATGAAGTTGTTAACATCAAATGTGGAATGAAACAACTCATCAGATTCATACTCAGCAACCCCGAACATTAGCAGAGCACAACACACTTGCTTTGACAAAGAAAAGTGAAAAAAAATCAAAACATTTGGACTAAGGCGGAACTGAATCGTCTAACCTTGAACTAAAGTTGAACTTAAATCGCTCTTGAGTCTCATTTGCCCACTGTTTTGATTGATCGGTTTGTAGGCATTCCTTTCGTAAGTGGATCAGCCAGATTATCCTTCGATAGCACATCGATCAAAGCGATAATGCATTGTTCTTTCAGATAATTCAATATAACGTGTCTCAGTTGTACATGTCGCCTCTTAGTATTAAAAAGTACATCTTCACGACTTGGATTGCTGTTTGAGTATCGCAGTACAAGCTCAAAGAAGACTTGAAGTATAGACAAGAGAATGTGTAGAATCAAATTTCTGATCCAATCTGCATATTCATCAGCTGAAGCTAAGGTAAACAACTCGGCTTCCATAGATGACAAATCTATACAAGTCTGTCTTCTGGATTTCTAAGTGACTGTAGCGCCACCCAAAGTGAATATAAATCCACTAGTGGACTTGCAGTTCTCAAATTCTGAACACTATGAGACATCAGAGCATCCTTCCAACGTAGGAGGGTAACTAGTGTAGCACAGAACGTGATCTTTAGTACCTTTAAGGTACCTCACCAGCTGATTTAAGGCATCTCAAATGCTCTTTACCTGGACTACTAGTAAAGCGACTTAGCATGTTTACCGAGAAGGTAATGTCAGGTCTAGTGTAACTTGTGCATACACGAGACTTCCAATGATCTTTGAGTACTTGATGAACGTTGCTCCGTTCATTCAGACTCAACTTGACACTTGGATTAATTGGTGTTTTAACATGCCTACAATTTTTATAACCCCAAGTAGTGAGAATCTGCTCAATGTAATGAGCTTGACTTAGAGTGACACATTTATTGTCTACTCTAACTTTCATACCTAATAGGGTATCTACAGAACCAAAGTCTTTCGTGTCAAATGCTTTCATGAGAGTGAATTTAGTATCCCTCACTACAGCAAGTTCTGACCCCAGAATCAACATGTCATCCACATATATGTATATAATGACTATTTGATTTGACATCGAGCGGTAGTAGAGGCACTTGTCTGAGAGACTGGACTAAAATACAATGCTCTTTACCACTTGGTCAAATTTAATATGTCACATCATAGGTGCTTGTTTAAGCCTATAGATCGATTTATCGAGCTTGCATACTTTATCTCTTAGATCCTTATGTACATAACCTTCAGGTTGTGCTATGTAGATCTCTTCATCAAACTCCATATCTAAGAAGGCTGTCTTTACATCCATATGATGAACTATGATGTTCTCGATAGAAGCTATGATAAGAAGAATATTAATAGTGGATAGGTGACATACAGGTGAATAGACGTCAAAATAGTCAATTCCCTCTGTTGTTTATAACCCTTAGCTACTAAACGTGCTTTATATCTAGCTATAAACTCATCACTGTGTAATTTCTTCTTCAGTACCCACTTGCATCCTAGGACTTTAGCTCCTTTCGGCAGGTTAACTAAATGTCAAGTGTTATTTTGTAGCAGCGAGTTCATCTCATCACCGATGGCTTCTGCCTACATTAATACATATCTAAATCTTATTGCTTCCTGATAGGAGAATGAATCATCCTCTGAGTGGTAGGTGACAAAATTCTCACCAAAATTCTAAGGGATTTTATCTCTTATAGATACTCTAAGAGGAACAGGTTTTAACTCTAGAGATTGTGGAGCAGTGCCAGAGGGACCGGCTTCAGGTTCTATAGTAGATTCTGAAATAATGTTAATAGACCCGGAGACGGTCAAGCCATGAACTTTTGTCTCCCCACAAAGGGTCCTGAGCTGGGGAGCTTGCCGAGATCATCATTAACTCCCTGACATCTAGTCATGACACTCTCCCGAGATCTTCTGTGCTAGTCACTCTTCACGCTAACCGCACCAAAAGTGTTGAAGCCAAAAATGACCTATGTGGAGTTCGGGGTCCCTAAAAAGGGGTGACCTCACACCTACTACACTCAGGAGAACGTCACGGACCAAAGGATCAAGAAGCTAGAAACAGACCCTCAGCTCTAGTGCGGAGGTCTCACCTCAATCCCAGAAGACCTTTGAGGTCTCCCCCTCCCTAGCCACTGCTTGATCTAGGGTGCCTTGAAGGATCAAAAGAGAGTGAAGAAGTGATGCTCCCCAAGACACCCCTAAGAGTCTATTTATAGTTTTTCCAACCCCATGGACCAAAAAGTCAACAATACCCCTACGCCAAATATGCCTCGGGCCAATAGAAAACAACCACACCCGGGGGTAAAGAGGTAATTCCACCCCGAGGGTAAAACGGTAACGACAAGGCCCAAAGTGGTCCAAGTGCGGGAGAAGCCATACCCCCCACCTTCCCAGACACCCGAGACAGGCTGGGGAGCCGGGGGCAGGGGCGAGACCCCGGCTCCTGGCCGGTCTCGCCCCGCCAAACCGCGGCGGCAGGGCGAGAACCCGGCCTCCCGCCGGTCTCGCCCCGTCAGGCCGCGGGGGGCAGGGCGAGAACCCGACCTCCCGCCGGTCTCGCCCCGCCTCGCCTCCGCCAGGCCGCGAGGGCAGGGCGAGAACCGGCCTCGCCCCGCCTCGCCCCGCCAGGCTGCGGGGGCAGGGCGAGAACCCGGCCTCCCGTCGGTCTCGCCCCGCCAGGCCGCGGGGGCAGGGTGAGAACCCGGCCTCCCGCCGGTCTCGCCCTGCCTCGCCCCGCCTCGCCCGCCAGGCCGCGGGGATAGGGCGAGAACCCGACCTCCCGCCGGTCTCGCCCCGCCAGGCCGCGGGGGCAGGGCGAGAACCCGACCTCCCGCCGGTCTCGCCCCGCCTCGCCCCGCCAGACCGCAGGGCAGAGCGAGAACCCGGCCTCCCGCCGGTCTCGCCCTGCCTCGCCTTGCACCTAGCCAGCCGGGGGCGGGTTCGGTCAACTTGCCATACCCGCCCCTCCCTGAAAAAGGACAAGTGGGGAAGATAATTTTTCCTCCCCCTAATAGTATATTTCGTAGGCTAGGCCTAAATTAGCCACCAAGAGCTCAAACCACTCAAAAAGCTTAAAATCAAAAACCTGCAAATACGGGGTTGTACAAGGGCGTTACAGCACCACTGTCCAGCCACCACTCAAACGACACACTACAATGACTACTCCCAATCATAACCACGAAGGACTTGAGATTAGAGTTGTTGACCATTATGTTCACCGCATTTTGTGGGGCTTCCTCCTTTTGTTTCTTCGGACCCCTGCATTCAGCGACCTAGTGACCACATTTGCTGCAATTGTGGCACTTTCCCTTCTTCCTTTTGAGAGAAGGCTTTTTGACCGTTGTGCGAACCAGAAAAAACAGACCGAAAATTTGGAATAATGCAAACTTTATTATCCAAAAAAGGTATCAATTACAATGGTATAAAATCCCTTTTATAGAATAAAGGAGATGAGAGAGATTACAATTAAGCAACGTGAGACTAAAAATTTACAAGTATATGCGGCTTTACAAATAGACAAACCGGACTGGTCGTGCGGTTAGACAAGCCTGCTAACCGCCCGGCAACCAACAGGATGAGAGAACAAGTGCCATAGAGAGCAAGCCGCCACAGGAGACCGCTAGACCGCCTGGTCTCCAAGTCATCTGAGACAAACCGCCAGACCGCTGGGATACCAAACAACAATAGCAAGGCAGACAGACCAGCAAGGATAAACCGCCAGACCGCCCGGTCTCCGAATAGCAACAAACCGCCCGACCTCCATACTGCAACAACCGCCAACGGTGTGGGGGTATCACCCTTAGGTGCTAGGGGCTTCCGAGAAAGCTTACTAGGATGTGAAACGAAGTTGACAGCCTGTGAGAGCTGCACAACCTGCTCCAAGCTTTCCCAGCGATGTTTTGGTCCTCAATATGGATGAACCTTTTGAGTTCATCCAAACTGATTTTCTCTTTTAGTCTGTGCATCTCGGTCCTGAAAAAGAGCCACTCAGAAGACAGCTTACTCAGAATCATATACACAAAGAGGTTGTCGTCCATTTTCGAATGATCATCATCCAGCTTCTGACGCAGGTTGACCAGCTCTAAGAGTTGAGAAGTGATAGACACGTTTCATTTGAATCTGAAGTTGAAGAACATCTCTCCGATGAGCGACATTGACAGTCCTTCCTCCTTTTGGAAATGCGCGTTCAGATGATCCCATTTTGCAGTCTTGTAAGCGTGGTAGGTCAACACGAGACATGAATTCAAGGAATTCAACAGGTAATCCCTGCAGAAATCATCATCCTTGTTCCACTGGTACTCGTCCAAGTCCTCGACGGTAGAAGCAAAATCGCTCTGAACATTATAGAAGATCTCGCGTTCCTTCATTCCTAGTTGGACTTGTGTTTTCCAACTAAGAAAATCAGAGGCGTCGAACGATTACAACTTTACGGTGTCGAGCGCGCTTTTCTTCGACATATTGCTTTGGTTCAAAAAAACAAATTTAAAATTAGAACAATGTCACCTGATCTGTGTGAAGACGTCAGAAAATCTTCGGATCCAATTTAGAAATAATTTGCTCCTCTCCGACTTAATGTTGTCGCCAGAGGCTAAAAACACCTCTGAAATGCATGCAGAATCCAAGAGAAAATTTGGAAGAAAAGATTGACAAACAGAGCCTTTTTGCTGCGGATCCTTCAGAAGATCTGGCTCATGGAACAAAATTCCTTATTTCTGTTGAGAGGACAAGCAGTAAAATCTGGTAACCAAAGAACTTGATCTGATCAACTATAGGAGACTTACAATCAATGATTCAAGTGGCCTGATCTGGTTTCGAGAGCAAGAAGCCACTAGATCGATCTGCAGTTAAGAAGAGCGATCTTCTCTATTCTCCTTCGATTCGCCGACGACTAGATCCACACACCAGAGATCCAGCAAAAAAAAATTGTATCTCACAACAAATCTTTAGAGGATGCACTTGATCTGTTCTTCCAACAACAAGGACAAAGTTTTCAACTTCTTCCTTAGATTTGGAAAATCAGGAGAATTGTTCCTCTTCCCGATCAAGAACGCCTACAGAAAAGATCGACGAAGCAGGAGACTGGATCTACGAGTGATCCTTGTGATCTACGAGTCCCGGCGGAGGAAGAGATCCCGACCTGGAAATTCCTGCGGCCGGCGGATCTTGCGCAACAGTGGAAGCCTAGATCTGGTTCCTACGAGAACAGGCGGCGACGGGATTTACAAAGCGGCGGTGGCTACGAAACCTCGATCTGCAGTAGAACCACAAAAACGAACAACTACAAAAAATGCGAGTACTGTAGATCTCTCCGATCGGCGAAAACTTCCAATCTGCTTCACGAACAGAGCGACGCAACAAATCACAAATGAGAGGAATTCTTCAGAGCAGCGGAACTGGGGGCATTGAAGCGGACAGGAGCGGAAAACCCCAATCGTATCTTGAGAATGTAATTGGCTCTGCTCAAGATAGTCCACTAATGCTCATCGATGTGAAATGACCTTATATAGCATCACCATCGTAGAGCCGTTACACTCTAGAGACACAAAACCCTTAGGGTCGTTATGAGTCGGTCCTGACACACGCAGACATATAAAACAAATATCCTAACACCGTGCAGTAATATGTTCAATAAGAGCCATATTATAATTATTATAATTATTAGTGAATGTAATTAAAAGAAATAGTGTAACAGTCTTCCCGACATACAACTCCAAAGGATGATCGTCGACACCCCCAACACTTAGCTCAAAAGCGTTTTGCTCAACTGATCTGCAGACCGTACACCCCAACCCCTGTCCATGCCCACTGACAGGTTGTTGGAGGCTGCAACCTTCCTTTGATGATGAAAACTCCAGTTAAATGTGCAACACAAAGACTTTTCAGGAGGGAAACTTTATAGTTAAACGTACTCAGGTAGTTTCGGGGTGGACGATCTTCTGAGAAGTCCTTGTGCTACCCCCTTAACTGAAGTTTTCTCATCAAATGATGGTTGCGACCTCCAACAATCCACGGGTGAGCTGGGTGCTAAAAATGCTAAGAGCAACTCCAACGGGTCTCCATTCTCTAAAAATGGAGCCCGGATTGCCTCCAACGGATCTCCATTGTGGGCTGTAAAAATGGAGATCTTCTCTCTCCACCTCTAAATTTAGAGGCAGGAGAGAGAAAATAGAGGGGCGGCAATTGTTTTTAATGTATTTTTTTATTTATTATTGTTTAAATTAGGTATTTATAAAACTCATTTATTTCAATGTATTGCTCGTAATCGTCAATATATTTTTTCAAATATGACATGTAATATATCAATAAATTTGTTTTTTCAAGACCTACAATATGAGACTAATATTAAATACTTTTTAATTAGTATTGATCATGCTAATACGAACCTGAAGTCACCGTGTCGCCTGGCGATCGACGAACGTCGATCGGCGCTCGACGAACGCCGATCGGAACTTCACGGTGTCTAGCGGCGATCGAATTTCGTCGAACGCCGATCGACGAACGTCGAGCGCCGATCGACGAACCTAAAGTTACTGTGTCGTCAGGCGATCGACGAACGTCGATTGTAACTTCACAGGGAAAGTATTGAAAAATAATATTATGTTCTATACATTATATATATTTTATACATATATTATATACATTTATATAAATAAAATAATATCATGTTCTTCAAATATGAAGAACATGGTTGGAGTTGCTCCTATCATGTTCTCCATATTTGGAGAACATAGTACAATGGGGATCTCCATTGGAGATGCTCTAAGAGTTATCCTTTTGAGTTGTGTTGGGGAGACTGTTATAAACAGTGAGTTAAACAAATTATTAGAAGCAACAAGTGGATAATATTATATAATTTGAGCATCCAATTTTGTTGTCGCGGTTATTTATTCACGTGCTTTTTATTCGGCTGCCGGGGATCCTTTTCGAACGTGGGCCGGTTCGGTCCGGGTCGGCCCGGTCATCGTCCCGCTCAAGTCTCTTTTTTGTCTCTCTTCTGGTTTCCCCGCCGCGTTGGCTTCTTGGGTCCGCTCGCTGAATCGCACGTGGATCTAATCGCCAGTCCCTATCATAGCTGACAGTGACCGCCACCGCCACCGCCACCGCCACCGCCGCCGCCGCAGCCTGTGTGGTTCTCAATCCCCACAATGTAAAAGCGAAGCTGCTCATTGATCTGTCGAAAGATTCCGCCCCCTTTTGCTCGGTGATCCGCCCACATTCGACGTCTCTTTCCCATTTTCACCGCCCCCTTTTCTGTAAATGGTTGACAGAGAGAGAGAGAGGACCTGGCGGAGCATCTTCGAGCTTAGAGAAAAGCTCACCTTATTAGGTGTCGTGTATTATTGTCCTTGGCTTCTTCTCTTTCGGTTTTTTGCAGAAAAGAAGAATCTCTATCCATCTCTTTCTCTCTCTCTCCCAGATTCTGATAGCATGGGGATTCGAGGTTTAATTTGAGCTACGAATTAAGGAGATCGAGTGATAGAGAAAGATCGGGAGTTCTTGCTACAAAGGGGCTTATTAATAATAGACTTTTCGTTGAGCTCAGCCATTCGGTCAAGTAAACAATGCTTAGTTTCCTTTTTCCGGATCTATTCACCTTCGATGATTTTCGGACATAAGTTTAGGGTTCTATCCCCACTCTTCTCAATCTCGGAAACCTAGATGACGGAGAAGCATCCTGTAATGCGGCTGAGCCCTCTGGAGAGGCTGCAGAGCTTCAAATTCGGATCAATGGAGAAACAGAAGAGTTTTCGCGAGAGGAAGGTGAAGGACAGCCCTGGGAAGAGAGGGGACACGACGCTGCATCTGGCAGCGAGAGCCGGCAACCCAGCCCATGTTCAGAGGATTCTTTCAGACTGCGTTGGAATTCAGCTACAGGACATGGTTTCCAAGCAGAATCATGATGGGGAGACGGCGCTCTATGTTGCCTGCGAGAGAGGCCATGCTGAGGCGGTTTGTGAGATTCTCAAGGCTTCGGATGTTCAGTCGGCTTCCATCAAGGCCAGCAACAGCTTCGACGCCTTCCATGTTGCTGCTAAGCAAGGCCATCTTGGTATGATTTCTCATCTTATCTTGTGTTCCTCATTTACTCATATGAAAAATTTCATATGTTTAGCAATTCTCAGTGTTATAAACGCCTGTAATTACTCTATTATAATTACTTATAAATCAGTGATTATTATCATAGAATCTCATTAGTCATTGATTAATGATTCCAATTAGTGTATGCAGTCCTATATTGCAAAGCATGTTCCTTTTTGTGTTGCTGAGTTATGAACTTTTTTATGACACAAAACTAGTCTTTGCGAAGGAATTGAGATGTGATTTATAATTCCTTCCTTTGGTCTGTCAGTGAACAAAGGAAATAGAATTGATTCTTCCTATTCTAAGTCCTCAATTCGTCCAAATGAACGAACCCCGTAACAAAACCTTTGAGTTTTGGTTGAAACTTTTGACTTTTATTTGGAACATCACCAGCACTTTTTTTGATACTATTATAATCTGTTGTAAAAAGAATGTTTACTGTTTTTAGATCTTTTTTTGGTTAAGCAAGGCCATCTTGGTACTATTTCTCATCTGATTTTCTTTTGGTTACTAGTCACTATGTGTTGGTTTCTAATTACCCTTTAAGTTACTGATATGCAGGTCATTAATATCGTAGAGTGTCATTAGTTATTGATTTAGGCTTCAAAGTTTCAATGTAATTACGTGTGTATTGGAAAGCGTGTTCCTTTTTGTGCTGAAGTATGGACTTTTTTTCATGACAAACATAACTAGTAATTGCTTGCTAGTTTCATGGCTGTATGTATATTGTGTGTGTGTGTGGGGGGGGGGGGGGTATAGAATTGGTCAAATGATTTGTAAACAAAAAAACTACTAGAAGTTTTGGTCTCAAGTACGGTTTCAAAGTCGGATTTGGTTCCATCTCTGAAGTTTAAGTTTTGACAGTTTTGGTGGCTGATGATAGATAGGATCCATATGAAATTTGGTGGGGGACATTAATGAGAGTTCTTTAACAACATTTTTATTCAAATCCTATGAATTTTGGTTGAAGCTTTTGGTTTTTGCTTGAAACATCACCGACAAAAAATTTGTGAAACTACTAAAATCTGTTGAAATTGAAGATGTTTACCTTTTTTTGAGTGGTGAACATCTATCTTCCACCGGAAATGGAGCAAAAATACTCAAACAAATAGCGCCTAAAACCATTCCAACATCACTGAAATCGTGCTGAAACTAAAAACCATGGTCTCAAGAATAGAATTGGTTTAAATTTTGCATTAAACTCTCCTTCTATACGGTTTATAAAGCCATTATTAGGAAACCAGTACAATGGGAAATAACATAAAACAAAAAAAAGATAAGATAGGAAATATATTAAAGTGGATCAAGAATTAGGCCTAGGTGCTCCACGCACCTACCTATGTCACCTACCTGGGTTCTACGCCCTTCTTACCTTGGTGTGAGTAGATTCGTGCAATGTGTTAGGCATGGTCGTGCACAGACACTCACTATCAGAAGAAAATCACTGTTGAAACCGAGAAATTGGTCTCTGTGGAGTTCGGGGTCCCTAAAAAGGGGTGACCTCACACTTACTGCACTCAGACAAATGTCACAGAACAAAGGTTCAGGAAACTAGGAACAGACCCTCGGCTCTAGCGTGGAGGTCCCACCTCACACCCGGAAGACCTTGAAGATCTCCCCCTTCCTAGCCAATGCTGAGTTAGGTGCCTTGGAGGATGAAAAGAGAGTGAAGAAGTGATCCTCTCCAAAGCACCCTTAAGGGCCTATTTATAGTTTTCTGGGAATGGCCTGCAAATAACCAACCTCCACTGCTCTGAAAATTACCGAAATACCCCCGGATTGGTCTGCCAACAACCAAATCCCGCTGTTCTAAGCGGCTAATTGTAGTCCACCAGGTGTAGTCCCTCAAACCGGGCGAGCTGGCGAGAAGCGGGGGGCGGCCTGGGAGAACAGGCGACCTGTGAGTGGCGACCTGGCGGGCTGAGGGGACTAAGCGAGCTGGAGCCGGGCGAGCTGGGGCCGGGCGAGCTAAAGCCGGGCGAGCTGGGGCCGGCTTGGCGAGCTGCGGCCTGCTTGGCGAGCTGCGGCCTTTCTGGTGAGACGGCGGTCTGGCGAGACGGCGGTCTGGCGAGACGCGGCCTGCTTAGCTAGACGGCGGTCTGGCGAGACGCGGCCTGCTTGGCGAGACGGCGGTCTGGCGAGACGCGGCCAGGCGAGCTGCGGCCGGCTTGGCGAGCTGCAGCCTTCCTGGAGAGACGGCGGTCTGGCTAGACGCGGCCTGGCGAGCTGCGACCGACTTGACGAGCTGCTGCCTTCCTGGCGAGACGGCGGTCTGGCGAGATGCGGCCTGGCGAGCTGCGGCCTGCTTGGCGAGCTGCTGCCTTCCTGGCGAGACGACGGTCTGGCGAGACACGGACTGTTTGGCGAGACGGCGGTCTGGCGCAGTGGCGGATCCAGGAATTTGGAAATGGGGGGGGGCACAAATTTTTTTTAAAAATAAAATAACAAGTCAATATTAAATCTATGATAATAGAAAGTCATACAAAATTACATAACACTGCAAAATACAAAATACATGAGTAAAATTTTATATTTGTCCACGACGAGCCCTCATATTTTGAAAACAGTCGATAACATCATCATCAATGGCTTTCAAAAATGCTTCTCGCTCAATAAAAGTAACCAGACAATCATTCAACATTTGATCGTCCAGACTATTGCGCAATTTGTTCTTCACATAATTCATGCCTGAGAATACTCTTTCCACACTTGCAGTAGCCACAACAAGAATCAATACAAACTTCAAAAGCTTGTAGATTTGTTGATAAGCAGCATGTTTACCAGTTTCAACAAGTTTCAAGGATAAATGGCTAAGGTCCTTCAAATTAGCAAATCTCTCATCACTTCTCCTATCAACAATGTAGTTCTCGAGTTGAAATTCCAAATTAAATAACTCTAAACTTGAAAAATCATTAGGATAAAACTCTGAAAGGCGCATCACTTTTTCTTTCTCAAAACAACCAAATGAGTTAGCGAGATTCAAACAAGCCATACATTGAAGCAACTCCATACTCACTTCATCAAACCGATTATTTAACTCTTGTAGTTGTTGATCGACAACGTTTAAGAAAACTTCAACCCGATAATGATGCAAATTTGTGTAGTATTCAACAAACCTTCTTGATCTTCCACGGGGAATATACCGATCATCCATATTGGGAATATGAATACCATGTTTGCCACATAAAAACAAAATTTTTTGAAACAAAGTGTCCCATTCATCATCCCTCAAAGTTTGAAGCTGTTTTTTGTCAAACTAACAAAAGACATTGCATTTACAATATCTTGATCATTTCTTTGCAAAGCGAGATTTAATTCGTGTGTATACCCAAATATAGTGGTCATCACATGAATCATTAAAATAAAATCAAATGATTCTAATGCGAACAAAACACTTTGAGCCTTCACCCGATCATTTGCTTTACTCTTCCCAATCTTCACAAGTGTAGCAACCATATCGGGATATAATGAAATGATATGCACTAGTGTTTTGTGATGTGATCCCCAACGAGTATCTTCATGTCGACTCAAACGAAGCTCCTGATTTAAACCTGATCCAATTTTGAGTTCACCATCTTCTAGTGCCTTAACCACCTTTTGAACTTGGCTTTCTCTAAGCATTTCATTTCGTTTGCAGGAAACACCAATCATATTTAATAAAGTTGCAATTGATTCAAAAAACCACTGATAATCATCATTTAATTTAGCGACTGCAATTTGTGTTAACTGAAGTTGATGCGCAAAACAATGAATGTAATATGCACTCGGATTTTCCTTCAAAATTAAACTTTTAAGTCCATTTATCTCACCACTCATGTTACTGACACCATCATTTCCTTGTCCACGGATTTTAGATAAATTCAATGGATGAGCCATTAGTAAATATTCAATTCCAGCTTTGATTGATATTGCAGTAGTCTCAGAAACATGCACAATACCAAGAAATCGCTCTATTATTGCTCCATTTCTATCAATGTAACGCAGACAAAGAGCAAGTTGTTCTTTATGTGACACGTCACTGGATTCATCGGCTAGAACTGAAAAGTAATCGTCACCAAGCTCTTGAATTACAATTTTGGTGATTTTTTAGCAGACATTGATTCCCGGTGCGTTTTTCAAAACATACCTACCAACCTCTTCATCAATATCTGTGAGTCACTGTAGAAGTTCAAGAAAATTTCCCTTATTAAGTGAGTCTTGACTCTCATCATGACCACGTAAGGCCAATCCTTGACGCAAGAGATCTCAAACATTTCAGAGATGCTTGTAGGCGTGCTTTATTTTCAAATTTAGTCTTATCTGACTGTTTCTCAAGAGCAACTTGTATTGATTTTTTTGGCTGCTTTAGTGCTTCAAATTTTTGCAGCGCTAGTTGATGAGCACTATTACATTTGCCGACATATTTTGTGAACCCTTCAGGTTTATTCCAAGACCTATATCCTCCGCCCGTAACAAAAGCATCTCCCCCAGCAGCAGTAGTCGCAGCATCATTCTTAAATAAATAACACATGAAACAAAATGCGGCATCTTTTTCTACACTGTATTCAAGCCATTCAAACATATCAAACCATGTGACTACAAACCGACGATACCGTTCTCCAATTTTTCTTGGCGGAAATGGATGACATTTTGGCTGACATGGACCTCTTAGAATATATTTTTTCCTCACTTCCTCTTGTTCATTTACAGGATATGTGGAAATACTTCTTCTCTTTCCCGGATCATGTGGAAGCAACTCCACATCAAATGCAGACCCTATTACAATATCTTGAATTTGTGGTGATATTGAAGGAAATACATTCTCAGTCTCAGTGGATGGGAACGGGGAAAACTCCTCATTTTGCTCATTCTCACGTTCTTGAAATGAAGTTGTACAAGTTGAAGAAGACTCTTGAGATTTTAACTTTTTCTGAAACATGAATGCGATAAGAATAGACTTTTTCTTCTGGCCGTCCATATTTAGGTTTATGCTACATCAATTGAAAAACAACAATTGAAAAAAAATTCATAGCAGAGTACTATTTGCTCCGCTTGATCCTCTACCGATCAATACTACGGAGCACTCCTACAAACATTCATCACATATTCTATTATGCTTTGCTTAGTCACTATTTGACTAATTGCTCAAAGCATTCCTACAAACATCCATATAAACAGAAATAAGATGAATACGGAAAAACAAAAAGTATACTCTGCTTCTCAGGACCTCAGCCAAATAAGCACCGCCACGCAAAGCATGAAAGGTCAAGAATTGAGATACTCTGAGTTCTGAATTGAGAAATTCCTCAACCTCCTCCTTTGTGTTCCCTGACACAAAATTCATGAAAGTTGTCACAGTTAGCTGAAATTGCAAATGAAATTGTGAAACTATAAGAAACTGTTAAATTAAATCGCAGACATCCATTATTTCTTTTTTCATGAAAAATATTGGATTGTTGCTTTGCTTATAGAGTTATAGGTAATTCTTTCAGGAAAAATAAAGTGTTCTCCTTTTACTCTAGATCAATGGAATAGGAACAAAAGCAAGCAATCCAATAAAAATTTCTTATAGTTCAGCCACAGACATCAATTATTAAGTGCAGGGATATAACAGACTCCATGAAAGAAGAAGAAATATAGTGTTCTCCTTTTACTGTAGATCAATGGAAGAAGAAGAAATATAGTGTTCTCCTTTTACTGTAGATCAATGGAAGAAGAAGAAGAAGAATACCTGACAGGATGCAGACTCGCGGACGGGAAGAAGAAGAAGAAGAGAAGGATGCGGACGACTCAGGCGGACGGGAAGAATGACAGGATGCGGACTCGCGGACGGGAAGAAGAAGAAGAGAAGGATGCGGACGACTCGGGCGGACGGGAAGAATGAGGCGACTAGGGTATTTGTCTATCTGGAAGAATCGGGGCGACGTTCGTCGATCGGGAAGATCGGGAGGATTGACGTTCGTCGAACGACGCGAGGGAGCAAATCGTCGATGGGAGGATTGGAGGAAATCGTGAGCAAATCGTCGATCCGGATTCCGGAGGAATGGGCGAGTGATCAACGATCGTCTGGAAATCGTCGATCGAAGAAATCTCTGATCGGAACTCGACGATCTGAGGAAATTGGCGAAAAATAATGGGGGGGGCCAGTGTCCCTCGGGCCCCCCTCTGGATCCGCCCATGGTCTGGCGAGACGCGACCTGGCGAGCTGCGGCCTGCTTGCTGCGGCCTGCTTGCGGGCTGGGGCGGCCTGGCGAACTGGGGCCTGGGCGACTCTTCAAAGGGCCCGAGGGGGAGACAAATATTTCCTCCCCCCTACTAGTATATTACGCAGGTCCACCCAAAATTGGCCTCCAGGAGTGCAAAACACCAAAAAAGCTTAAAAACGTGCACCAAGTCTTGCGCCTTGTTTGGGGGCCCCCTCTTCGCGAATACGGGGTTGTACACAATCCTCGCTCTTTTCGAGCGGGTTCCACGCTCGGAAAGAAACGTCCAACCCAACGTATTCACTACGTAGCCTTCTTGGAGCCGAAAACTCTTGGCCTCCCGGGGGGGTCAATCTGTCCAGCCAGCTAATGGGAGCTTGAGTGACGAGACGGCCTCGAGGTAGAAAACACTTGGCCTCCCCGAGGGGTCAACCTGTCAAGCCAGCTAATGGGAGCCTGGATGACGAGACGACCTCGGGATAAGGTCTACTCACCCCTCCGAGAGATCAACCTGCCCTGCTAGCTAGTGGGAGCCTGGCAGCGGAATCATCTCGAGTTGAGATCTACTCACTCCCTCCGAGTGATCAACCTGCCCTGCCAGTTAGTGGGAGCTTGACAGCGGAATCATCTTGAGGTGAGGCCCACTCGCCCCTCCGAGAGATCAACCTGCCCTGCAAGCTAGTGAGAGTCTGACAGCGGAATCATCTCGAGGTGAGGCCTACTCCCCCTCCGTGAGATCAACCTGCCTTGCCAGCTAGTGGGAGCCTGACGGCGGAATCATCTCGAGGTGAGACCTACTCCCCCCTCCGAGAGATCAACCTGCCCAGCCAGCTAGTGAGAGCCTGACAGTGGAATCATCTCGAGGTGAAACCTACTCCCCCCTCCGAGAGATCAACCTGCCCTGCCAGCTAGTGGGAGCCTGACAGCGGAATCATCCCGAGGTGAGAGCTACTCCCCCTCCGAGAGATCAACCTGCTCTGCCAGCTATTGGGAGCCTGACAGCGGAATCATCTCGAGGTGAGACCTACTCCCCCCTCCGAGAGATCAACCTGCCCTGCCATCTAGTGGGAGCCTGGCAGCGGAATCATCCCGAGGTGAGACCTACTCCCCCCTCCGAGAGATCAACCTGTCCTGCCAGCTAGTGGGAGCCTGACAGCGAAATCATCCCGAGGTGAGACCTACTCCCCCTCCGAGAGATCAACCTGCCCTGCCAGCTAGTGGGAGCCTGACCGCGGAATCATCCCGAGGTGAGACCTACTCCCCTCTCCGAGAGATCAACCTGCCCTGCCAGCTAGTGGGAGCCTGACAGCGGAATCATCCCGAGGTGAGACCTACTCCCCCTCCGAGAGATCAACCTGCCCTGCCAGCTAGTGGGAGCCTGACAGCGGAATCATTTCGATGTGAGACATACTCCCCCTCCGAGAGATCAACCTGCCCTGGCAGCGGAATCATCTCGAGGTGAGACCTACTCCCCATCCGAGAGATCAACCTGCCCTGCCAGCTAGTGGGAGCCTGAAACCGGAATCATCCCGAGGGGAGACCTACTCCCCCTCCGAGAGGTCAACCTGCCCTGCCAGCTAGTGGGAGCCTGACTGCGGAATCATCTCGAGGTGAGACCTGCTCCCCTTCCGAGAGATCAACCTGCCCTGTCAGCTAGTGAGAGCCTGACAGCGGAATCGTCTCGAGGTGAGACCTACTCCCCCCTCCGAGAGATCAACCTGCCCTGCCAGCTAGTAGGAGCCTGACAACGGAATCATACCGAGGTGAGACCTACTCCCCCTCCGAGAGATCAACCTGCCCTGCCAGCTAGTGAGAGCCTGACAACGGAATCATCTTGAGGTGAGACCTACTCCCCCCTCCGAGAGATCAACCTGCCCTGCCAGCTAGTGGGAACCTGACAGTGGAATCATCCCGAGGTGAGACCTACTCCCCCTCCGAGAGATCAACCTGCCCTGCCAGCTAGTGGGAGCCTGACAGCGGAATCATCTCGAGGTGAGGTCTACTCACCCCTCAGAGAGATCAACTTGCCCTGCCAACAGCCTGTCAACGGAATCATCTCGAGGTGCAACATACTCATCCCTCCGAGAGATCAACCTACCCTGCCTTTTAGTGGGAGCCTGACAGCGGAATCATCTCGAGGTGAGGTCTACTCACCCGTCCGAGAGATCTACCTGCCCTGCCAGCTAGTGAGAGCCTGACAGCGGAATCATCTCGAGGTGATACCTACTCACCCTTCCGAGAGATCAACCTGCCCTGCCAGCTAGTGGGAGCCTGGCAGCGGAATCATCTCGAGGGGAGACCTACTCACCCCTCCGAGAGATCAACCTGCCCTGCCAGCTAATGGGAGCCTAGCAGCGGAATCATCTCGCGGTGGAACCTGCTCACCCCTCCGAGAGATCAACCTACCCTGCCAGCTAGTAGGAGCCTGACAGCGGAATCATCTCGAGGTGAGGTCTACTCACCCCTCCGAGAGATCAACCTGCCATGCCAGCTAGTGGGAGTCTGGCAGCGGAATCATCTCGAGGTGAGACCTACTCAACCCTCCGAGAGATCAACCTGCCCTGTCAGCTAGTGGGAGCTTGGCAGCGGAATCATCTTGAGGTGAGCTCGACTCACCCCTCAGAGAGATCAACCTGCCCTGCCAGCTAGTGGGAGCCTGACAGCGGAATCATCTCGAGGTGAGGCCCACTCACCCCTCTGAGAGATCAACCTGCCTTGCCAGCTAGTGGGAGCCTGGCAGCGGAATCATCTCGAGGTGAGTCCTACTCCCCCTCCGAGAGATCAACCTGCCCTGTCAGCTAGTGGGAGCCTGACAGCGAAATCATCTCGAGATGAGACCTACTTCCCCCTCCGAGAGATCAACCTGCCCTGCCAGCTAGTGGGAGCCTGACAGCGGAATCATCTCGAGGTGAGACCTACTCCCCCCTCCGAGAGATCAACCTGCCATGTCAGCTAGTGGGAGCCTGACAGCGGAATCATCCCGAGGTGAGACCTACTCCCCCTCCGAGAGATCAACCTGCCCTGCCAGCTAGTGGGAGCCTGCCAGCGGAATCATCTCGAGGTGAGACCCACTCCCCCCTCCGAGAGATCAACCTGCCCTGCCAGCTAGTGGGAGCCTGACAGCGTAATCATCCCGAGGTGAGACCTACTCCCCCCTCCGAGAGATCAATCTGCCCTGCCAGCTAGTGAGAGTCTGGCAGCGGAATCATCCTGAGGTGAGACCTACTCACCCTGCGAGAGATCAACCTGCCCTGCCAGCTAGTGGGAGCCTGACAGCGGAATTATCCCGAGGTAAGACCTACTCCCCCCTCCTAGAGATCAACCTGCCCTGCCAGCTAGTGGGAGCCTGACAGCGGAATCATCCCGTGGTAAGACCTACTCCCCCTCCGAGAGATCAACCTGCCCTGCCAGCTAGTGGGAGCCTGGCAGCGGAATCATCCGAGGTGAGACCTACTCCCCCTCCTAGAGATCAACCTGCCCTGGCACCAGAATCATCTCGAGGTGAGATCTACTACCCCTCCGAGAGATCAACCTGCCCTGCCAGCTAGTGGGAGCCTGGCAGCGGAATCATCCCGAGGTGAGACTTATTCCCCCTCCGAGAGATCAACCTGCCCTGCCAGCTAGTGGGAGCCTGACATCGGAATCATCTCGAGGTGAGACCTACTCCCCTTCCGAGAGATCAACCTGCCCTGTCAGCTAGTGGGAGCCTGACATCGGAATCATCTCGAGGTGAGACCTACTCCCCCCTCCGAGAGATCAACCTGCCCTGCTAGCTAGTGGGAGCCTGACAGCGGAATCATCCCGAGGTGAGACCTACTCCTCCTCCGAGAGATCAACCTGCCCTGCCAGCTAGTGGGAGCCTGACAGCGGAATCATCTCGAGGTGAGACCTACTCCCCCCTCCGAGAGATCAACCTGCCCTGCCAGCTAGTGGGAGCCTGGCAGATGAATCATCCCGAGGTGAGACATACTCCCCCTCCGAGAGATCAACCTGCCATGCCAGCTAGTGGGAGCCTGACAGCGTAATCATCCGATCACAAATATTTTTCGGCGGTCCCTGTCTTTATTCATAGTTGATACAAATATACAATGCAAGCAAAGTTAATTACAAGAGATTATTCACTTCTTTCCTACCTCCCTGTTCCCCCGTGAATCATCGGATCCCTCCCCGGGTGCCCACATCGACCATGTCCTCAGATCTCTCCCCTGTCGCCTCGGGTTGAACTTCTCAATCCGTACCAGATCTTGCGTTTGTTGTGGCCGATGAGGCTGTGGTGCCGGAGCTCTTGTCCTTCTCAACTCCAGAAATTCGGGGCAAGTAGCTGTCACATGGTCTTCCTCTTGATGGAACTCACAGTAGGGTAACTCTACTCTGACTCTTCTCTTTCCCGGACGGTTCCTCCTCTCCCTTCGACCAATCTCCATCGCTTGCTGCGGTGGGGGTAGGAGCTGCCTAGGGCCTTGCGTTTGGAAGTTAAACCTTCCTTGGCCTCCCTGAAAATCCCCCCACCTTGGATGAGACCTCTTCCTGGACCCTGAACGGGTCCTTCCTGTTGCCTCCAACCTGTCTCCGGACCTTCTTGAGGTCCCTGGAGCCCCTGAGCTCTCTGCTCCTCTCTCCTTCTCCCCTCCTGATGCCTCGAGCCACCTTGCTCCTTCGACTCTGCCTCTGTCAATCTTGCCAACTTCTTGACAAACGTCGGGTTGGCCGCCTCAGTTGCCATCTCCTTTGCCGCCCTTTCCATCAGCTCCTCGAAGGTAAGGAGGGCCTTTCGGGTCAGGCTCATCTTGAAGAACCCCTCGCGCAACCCCACCGTGAACGCCATCTGGAGGGCATACCCCGGCATCTCCTGGACCTCCAGGATCTCTTCTTGGAACCTGTCAACGTAATGGGCCAGCGACTCCTCGGCCCCCTGCCTTATCAGGAAGATGGACTCGGGACTCTTCTTTCTCTTCTTGGAGGTGGCGAAGCGAAGCTGAAAGCTCCGGCTCAAGTCCTCAAACCCATAAATTGATCTCGGTGGGAGTTGGTGGAACCAGTCCCTTGCCTTGTCCTTCAACGTGATCGCGAAGAGGCGACACTTGAAGGCATCCGTCATCGGCCTGATGGAGACGACATCCTCAAACCACTGCAGGTGCTGGACGGGGTCATCCTTCCCGGTATAGTTGGCCATGTCGGGCTCTCTGAACCCCTAAGGAACGGGAGCTGAGATGATCAACTCGCTGAAGGGTGACCCCCTGAGGGGTGGTCTCGCCACCTCTACTCGCGCGACCTGCTCGCCTGGAAGGCTGGCACTCGCCGGGCTGGAGAATAACTCCCGGCTGGTGAGGTCTCGCTCGATCCCATCTCCCATCCTCTCCTTCCCGGGCCGTCTTCCTGGTACACTTTCTTCTCCCCCTGCTGGGGTCACCTCGCCTAGACCCCTGGGAGTCGACTCGTCGAGAGGGGGGGGGGAGCTAGCTCCTGGGAGGTTGGAGTGAAACTGCCACCCCTAGGAGCAATACTTCACAACATCTCCATGATGCCTTGGATGGATGCCATGAACTCTTCCCTCCTCACAAAGGGTCCTGGGTTGGGGAGCTCGCCGAGATCATCACTACCTCCTTGACCTCCAGCCATGACACTCTCTCGAGATCTTCTGTGCTGGTCACTCTCCACGCTCACCACACCAAGATGTTGAAACCGGGAAATCGGTCTATGTGGAGTTCGGGGTCCCTAAAAAGGGGGTGACCTCACACTTACTGCACTCGGGCGAATGCCACGGACCAAAGGCTCAGGAAACTAGGAACAGACCCTCGGCTTTAGCGTGAAGGTCCCACCTCACACCCGGAAGACCTTGAAGATCTTCCCCTCCCTAGCCAATGCTGAGCTAGGTGCCTTGGAGGATGAAGAGAGAGTGAAAAAGTGATCCTCTCCAAGGCACCCTTAAGGGCATATTTATAGTTTTCTGGGAATGTCCTGCAAATAACCAACCTCCACTGCTCTGAAAATTACCGAAATGCCCCAGGATTGGCCTGCCAACAACCAAATTCCGCTGTTCTAAGCGGCTAATTGCAGTCCACCAGGGGTAGTCCCTCAAGTCGGGCGAGCTGGAGGTTAGGCGAGAAGCGGGGGGGGGGGGGGGGGGGGGCCTGGGCGAACATGCGACCTGCGAGTGGCGACCTGGCGTGCTGAGGCGACTAGGCGAGCTGGAGCCGGGCGAGCTGGGGCCGGGCGAGCTGAAGCCGGGCGAGCTGGGGTCGGCTTGACGAGCTGCGGCCTGCTTGGCTAGCTGCGGCCTTCCTGGCGAGACGACGGTCTGGCGAGACGCGACCTGCTTAGCGAGACGGCGGTCTGGCGAGACGCGGCCTGCTTGGCGAGACGGCGGTCTGACGAGACGCGGCCTGGCGAGCTGCGACCGGCTTGGCAAGCTGCAGCCTTCCTGGCGAGACGCGTCTTGGCGAGCTGCGGCCGGCTTGGCGAGCTGCTGCCTTCCTGGCGAGATGGCGGTCTGGCGAGACGCGGCCTGGCGAGCTGCGGCCTGCTTGGCGAGCTGCTGCCTTCCTGGCGAGACGACGGTCTGGTGAGGCGCGGCTTGCTTGGCGAGACGGCGGTCTGGCGAGACGCGGCCTGGCGAGCTGCGGCCTGCTTGCGGGCTGGGGCGGCCTGGCGAACTGGGGCCTGGGCGACTCTTCAAAAGGGCCGGGGGGGGGGCAGACAAATATTTCCACCCCCCTACTAGTATATTACGCATTACGCAGGTCCACCCAAAATTGGCCTCCAGGAGTGCAAAACTCCAATAAAGCTTAAAAACGTGCACCAAGTCTTGCGGCTTGTTTGGGGGCCCCCTCTTTGCAAATACGAGATTGTACAATCACACTTTTAGCAAGCAAGCCAAGGGGTTGAGCAAGATCAGGATGAAACGACCTCACAAGACGTGATATAAACTGAGATAGCCCTTGCAAAATATCATAATGACAATTATTCAACAGTTATAAATGAATAAAATATCTATACTAAGTTCTTTATATCAATCACTCCATTTTAGTTTTAGAGCACTCTGCTCCGGGAAGTGGTAGTGATAATTATACCAAAAATAAAATATTATCGTTCATCAGCTATGAATCATCAAAAAGTAGATTCATAAAAATAAGTATACGCGACTCAAAAAAGTCCTTGATCACGCATATACAATAACTAAAAAAATGACCAATGATTTCGTCAATAGGAAATCAAGTGCATACAAATTCTGCTAGCATTTTAATAATGAAGGCTCTAATGAATATAGTTTCTTGTAGATCGAAAGTAAAAAGCTAGAAGAATTTTCTTATAAAAACAGATTTTTCTTCTTTTTAATCACGAGTGAGCAAACACAACAACTGTAATAACACCATTCATCATCCATAGTTAGTTTGCTTATATCAACTAATAAGACATGAATTAATTATTTAAGTACAACAACACTCAAGCCTTTATCCCACTACAGTGGGGTTGGCTATATGGATCCTTTGTCGTCATTGTGTGCTATCTTTTGTCATAATCTCACTAATGCTTAAGTACATCATATCTTTTCTTATAGTTTCATTCCAAGTCTTTATTGGTCTACCCCTCCCTCATTTAACTTTCCTAGTGACTAGACTCTCACAACGCTTAACAAGTGCCTCTAATGATCTCCTTTGTACGTGTCCAAACCATCTTAGTCGAGCTTCTTGCATCTTCTCTGCAATTGGAGCTACTCCCGTCTTATCCTTGAATTAATTATTTAAGTAATGTTATAAAATGCCTTGTATCAAGGGGCAATAAAAATTTGTAACATCCATAAATTTACGCGAAAATAAAATTAAATTGCAGGGTCTGATCGCGAGCGATTTTGATCGAGTCAGCATTTCGCTGAGGTACAATGTTAGTATGGTTAAAATTTTGTTCGTTGGATAATGAATTAATTAGGGTTGTCAAAAATCTTAGTTAACACACCTTGTGTTAGTGCGACAACAAAGCGTATAACTAGTCTAAATAGTATGGTGGGATGGCAATTTTGTGATATCGCTGTAATATCTTGTCCTTAAATGAAATTTTAAGTGGCATGGGGCATTCGATTCTTCCTAGCGGTTACTAGAACCACCAGGCTTACCGTTCCACATTTAATCCCGTAGCTCTGATTTCTTTCTCCTCGATAGAAACCGCTCGGTTACATGTAAACCCGCAACCCTATTCTCCTGATAGAAGTCGCATCGGTGCTAGCCCCCCTTTCTTCTCCGTCTGGAGGTTGCAAGTAGCATAACTGAAGTCCAGGCTGGAGCATCTCCTTCTCCTCCATTGACCTAGTTGCAGGCTCCGTTCCCGTTACTTAAGGGTCGGCGGCTCCTCCTTGTCAACCGCAAGGATCGACCCAGTCCAGTTAGATCTCGATTGGGAGTTTTCCGCCGTTTTTGAGAGCCAGCTGGAACCCTAGAAAGAACTTTTGGCCCTTTCGTGGCTTTCAACTCAGAACAGAAGGTTGTCTAGCGCTTTTCATTCGTCTTGCATGGTATTAAAACTCCCTCTTATGTGTTCCTCTGATTTTTCCTTGTGTTAGTAAGCATGAAAAATTAGTCACCATGTAGTTTATCCGTCTCCAATTTCAGGAATCAATTTCCCCCATTCCTTTACTCTCAGAAATTTGGTTTGTCTGCGGAGTAGGGTTTCGCTATTTTTTTGGAGCAAGGTATCAGTCCTTATTCTGAAAATTTTCTCTATTTACTCATTAGATTTTAAGAGGACGGCTTTGTGTGGTATGCCAACTTTTGATTAAGATGCATGATGAACTTCAGGTTTCTAAGTGTTTGTCATTACTTGTCGCTAGTACAAAAAAAGAAATTTTAGGAGTACCAAACATAACCTAGCCAATCATTCCGCTGCGTCAGGTGTACGAGCGACGAAGCAGCGCGGTAAGAAATCCTTATTTTTTCTGGCTAGACATATCAGATAGCTTACATGTAAATGTTTGTCTAACTCAGTAGAATTTATCATAATTGCACAGAATTATTATTGTTGTTAGAGATGTGTAACTCCTTAATCATTCAGATAGTTTATGAGTCTAAGTGGTTGGGATATGTGATCCCGTATTAGAAAATTTGTAGATTTGAATCTGTGTTCGTGAGACACTAGAACACTTGAGTTCGTTGGTAGGACTCAGATCGTTAGACTAGTATGTGTGATAGAAGCTACTATATCTAGAGTTTTGAAGAAGGGCAAACTTAAGTGATTTTAGAGCTCAAGTTTTAGATCGAACCTTAGAAACTCTTAATTTACCAAATTATTCGGAACTTGAGTAAATTGCACACAATATGATTAAGTAGAACAGTTATTTACCTTGCTAGTTTTATTTTACAAAATCATGCATGGTACCTAGCATACAATATTTCTACTGCACAAAGATTATTTTTTTTAAAGCATGTATACATATATTTCAAAATAATTTTAGTGTCACTAGAAGGAATAGTTTTTCTTACTCTCCCTTTGGGCTGCCCCTTTTTGGGCATGTTTTACAGGGGACTCAAGTGAGAAACTGCGCTTAGGATGAGCGTGATATTGAAGTTGCTCTTATAGTTTGTTTTTCCTTTCAGTTATTTTACTTTTAATACCGTGCTGTTTAGTATCAGACACTTATATTATTAATGTTTAGGAGTTTGGTTTGTACCAGACATTATGTAGTATTTTGGATATTCAGTTGTTTGTTCATTTTCTTTGCTAGTGGCTCTGTAAATTCAGCTTGATGAGGTACACTTTTACCCTTAGTCATATATTCTACTTCGGCTATAAGTTTACATTTCAGTTCTTTTCATTTATGTCTGCTATGTACTAGTTATAATACTGTTTCATAGTTTACTACTTATCGCTAGATCCTGCCGGACTACTGATTTGTGGATAAACTAGGATGGGGTGTTACAAAATTCCTACCATCTTTCTCATAGGTCGATTATGATTACTTTTCGAGATTAAATGAACTAAACTAAATTTATATGCCTAGAAAGATAAATAAAGTTTTCATATGATAATTGGCAAGAGACACAGATCATTTGATTCGTAATCCAAAGGGCCTAAATTTCATGTAGAATACTCAATTTTTTTCATCTTTAAATTGTAAGGGATGGGTTCATACCTCTGTAAATGTAAAACAACTTGCATAACAAGTATTATTTTAAAGTTTTGTAAACTTGTAACCATGAAACAGAAATAAAATCAGCATTAGTTTGATTAATTGGTTTAAAAATTCTAATCTGAACAGATGATATTTAGTTCGACTTTAGGCGTAGGTTGAGATCCCTAGTTTGAATGTGCAATTTGACATTTGTTTGATTAGAAATCCTAGTTCATTGATAGTAGTAGTTCTAAATAAATCTTTGAAATTTAGATCTATTTTGTATTCGATGTTAGGGATGTGAATGTATTGTGTATTTCTCATCTATTAAAATTTCAAAATACTGCATCATTTGATAGCTAAATGATATCGAAGAATGAAAGTAGCTGGATTTGTTAAATTTTCTCAACGTGGTCAGCAAGATAGCCCAAACACCAAATTAATATCTTCGGAACTACCCAGTTCGCACGCTGAACCTGCGGAAAACCCAAGGACTAGAGGTTGCACCCAACAAAACAATGGAAGCACAAGAAGGTCTTATTCTGCATTCACTTCTTTACAATCCGAGACATACATAGCGAGACATGATTTCGCTAGTATTACAGCTGAAAACAGAAAGAACCAAAAAACAAGCCGGGCGGAGAGCACTCCAGTCCGCCGAGACCGCGAGGTCGCCGAGACCGCCGAGACCGCTGAGCTCGCCCAAGCTATGCTGCAATCCGCCGAATACCACGGAGTCCGCCGAGACCGCGAGGCCGCGAGGCCGCGCGGACAGATCGTTATTCGCCTCCTGCTGAAGCCGAACAGAGGAACTCCCCTACCCGCCTGAAGCCGGCGGACAGGTTATTGAAGCTGGGAAAGTTGAAACAGAACTGACAAGCCGCAGAGCGACCTCCTGCTGAGTCCGCAGAGACCGCACACTTCCAAGCACTGACCGAAGTCACAGCCAAACTCCTGGCTCCTTGAAGTTATCCGCGCGACCTGCACACAGCAAACCGTCAGCCTGAAACAATCCGTGCGGACTGGAAAACACAGACCGCAGCACTCGCCCAACCCAATTTACTGTTCACTCACGTTACTTAGGTTACTGTAGATGTGCCAGGGGGGTCCTATTTATAGGCCAGGTGAGGAGTGTGGTCACCGCCCAGGAGATAGCGACACCGCCCCAGTCTGCGCGAATACAAACCACTGTCCGCTCAGTCCGCGAGGACTTAGCCGGTCACCAAGGAAAACCACCAGGAGCAAGGCAACCGTTGACGAACCCTCTCCAGTCCGCCTAAGCTAAGCGGACAAGGAACCAGCCCGCAAAGCTCCAACTGCTTCAGGACAGCAAACCCCCTTCAATGGCTGTCCGCACCAACCCGAGGCAGTCCGCAAGACTCACACCTCAATCCGCCACAAGTCCACGACCAAAGGCAAACAACAACAGTCCGCCCGGTCACAGCGGACTTGGCGGATACGGCGGACACCATGAACTTGGCACAATGTGTGACCAAGTCCAAAACCAACAAGGGCCAGTGCGAGCATGGCGGACACAAAGTCCCGTCCGCCAAACACCCTAGCACAGACCGCAACCAGTCCGCGAGCTCCTCGCACTTGTCCAACACAGCAGCTTCCTCCCAGACTCCAAACACCAGTCCGCCAACCGGTCTCCACAGCAAGACCTGCTGTAACACCTGAGCTCGACAAGGCCTCAGCCAAGCTCAAGGCCCAGTCCGCAACAGCCCAAACCGCGGACACACCAGTCCGCAAGGCTTCCCGCGAACTCGAACCAACTCGCCAACAGCGCAAGCTTGCACCCGCGACCACTGAGCAAAGCACCAGTCCGCGAGCCTCTCTATCCGCAGATACCAGGCCGCACCAAACCGCGGACTCCATGCAACAACTCGCTCAGAACACAGCCGGCTTCCACCAGACTTTTCACCAGGCCGCAAACCTCAGTCCGCCCAGTCCGCCCAGTCCGCCAAAGCTGTCCGCCACAGGCCGCGCGGCCTGTCCCGTCACCCACTTCCATTTCACAAATTTCAACACTCCCCCTTGAAGTGAGAAGTGGTGACCAAGCCCAGCAAGCTGCGCAAGCGTTCAAAGGGCCCCTTCGACATCGGCTTCGTGAAGATGTCAGCAAGATTATCTTCACTCCGAACATGCCCGACCAGCAGAGACCCCTCCAACACCTTCTCCCTGATGAAGTGGTGATCAATCTCTATATGCTTGGTCCTGGCGTGACACACTGGATTGTTTACCAGTTTGAGAGCACTCTCATTGTCACCCCGGAGTAAAGTATGCCTTGCACTTCTTCATGAACATCCTCTATGAGTCTCCTCAACCAAACGGCTTCCCGAGCAGCCAAGGCCGAAGCCTTATACTCCGCCTCCGTGGTTGAAACCGACACCGAGTCCTGCTTCTTGCTACACCACGAGATGCTAGTTGAACCGCAAGTGAACACGTAACCTGAAGTAGACCTTCGATCATCCGAATCACCGCCATAGTCAGCATCCGTGTACCCGAGCAACGCAAACTCCGCATCCCTTCCATAGAGGAGTCCCATCTCAGAAGTCACCTTGACATACTTCAGAATTCCCTTCGCCGCCACTAGATGAGATTGCCTTGGTTCAGCCATATACCGACTTACTCGGCCAACAACATAAGCGATATCCGGCCTTGTAATCGTCAGGTAAATCAAGCTCCCAACAAGAGCCCTGAACACCAAGGGATCATGAAGAACCCTTCCCTCATCCCGTCGAAGCTTCAGCCCAGATTCCAGTAGAGTAGAGCACTTCTTCCCTTCGCCCATGCCAAACCGCTTCACAATACGATCAGCATACCCTTTCTGGCTAATGAGAATCCCGCACTCCTTCCTCTCCACTTCAAGACCAAGAAAGTGATGCAACTCTCCTAGGTCTTTCATCTCGAAGCGTATAGCAAGCTCTGCTCTGAGCCTTGCTACTTCCTCCTCCGAGTTCCCTGTGATGATCATATCATCCACATACAGCAGGACCAAGACTCTTAGCTCTCCCTTCTTCTTGACGAACAAGCTTGAGTCTGAGTTAGAAGCCAGGTATCCACAGAATTGCAAGTACTCTGCAATCTTCCCATACCATGCTCGAGGAGCTTGCTTCAACCCATAGAGAGCCTTCCTGAGTTTGCAGACATAGTCCGGATGCTTCTCAGAGACGAAACCAAGCGGCTGATCCATGAAGATGTCCTTGTCAATCTCTCCGTAAAGAAAGGCATTCTTCACATCAAGTTGCCACAACCTCCATCCCTTGCTAGCAGCCAAGGCGATCACCACTCTTACAGACGTCATCTTCGCAACTGGACTGAATGTCTCCTCATAGTCTTCTCCATACTGCTGTGAGAATCCTCTTGCGACCAGGCGAGCCTTGAACCAATCAATGCTCCCATCAGCCTTCTTCTTCAACTTATACACCCACTTGCAAGTAACCGGAGTAATGCCATCAACCTTGGGCACAAAGTCCCAGGTTTCATTCTTCTTCAGAGCATCAATCTCTTCCTTCATGGCACCTTCCCACTCCTTCACTCCAGTGGCCTCGTTGAAGTTTGCAGGCTCTCGCTCATCCAGAGGACCTGCAAAGAAGCAGGAGACAAAGCTCACTGCATTCCCATCACAGTACCGAGCCGGTGGCTTAACCACCCTCTTCGATCTCCGAAGACACGGCTCCTTGCTCACGGCTTCCGTTGCTTCTTCAGGCTCCACTCCTACCTGGGGCAAGCATTGAACAGTGCTCCCCCTGCTTCCTGAGCCAGAAGGCTCAGCCTCGGAGTTCGAAGCAACAGGAGCTGCTGGTGAAACAGCAAGCTCCTCTTCCAAGCCTTCAGCAGCCACCACCGGTGCTTCCTCAACCTTGCTACTTCCGGTTAGCTCCACCGAGCCACCTCCATATGACGTCAGCTCGTCAAAGACAACGTCTCTTGACACCACGAACTTCTTCGTCACAGGGTCCATGCACTTCCATCCCTTCTTCCGCTCATCATAGCCAACAAAGACAAGTTTCCTTGCCTTCGCATCCAGCTTTGTCCGTGAAGCATCCGGGACATGCACGTAGCAAGTTGAACCGAACACCCGAAGGTGTCCAACACTCGGCTTCTCCTTCAGCAACAGCTCAATAGGAGTCTTCATGTTGATAGGGCTGAGTGGCATCCGGTTGATAACATAAGCAGCACAAGACATTCCCTCCGCCCAAAAGGACCTTGGGATATCTTTCGCATGCAGCCAGCATTTGCAGGTTTCCGTCAAATGACGGATCTTCCGCTCCGCTACCCCATTTTGTTGTGGAGTGTGAGCACAAGTAAGCTCTCGTTGGATCCCGTGCTTCCTGCAGAAGTTAGAAAACTCGGAAGAAACAAACTCCCCCCCGTTATCAGTTCTAAACTTCTTAACCCGCAAGCCAAGCCGGCCTTCTACCAACTCCTTGAACTCCACGAACAAATGGAAGGCTTCCGACTTCTCCTTTAAGAAGTACACCCAAGTATACCTTGAGTAGTCATCAACCAAGACAAGCATGTATTTGCTTCCACCAAGGCTGGCAGTAACAGTCGGTCCCATCAGGTCGCCATGAATACACTCCAATGGTTTCTTGCTCCTTGTTTGAGATTTATCAAACGGAAGGCGATGTGCCTTACCGTATTGACAGCCCGCACAAACATGCCCATCACCAAAGGAGGACAACATCGGCAACCCCCTCACCAGACTTCTACTAGCCATTGCCTTCAGCTTGTCCATGCCAACATGCCCCAGCCTCTCATGCCAGATAGCCGCACTATCATTGGCTCTCATCCTATCAACATAGGCACTGGTGGAAAGAACAAACAAGTTTTTCACCCTTCTCCCAACATGAGCAACATCAGCCTTTACCGCTGATACGTTGCGAAGGAACCTCACGTCTGTTGGCCCAAACAGAACGTGATACCCAGCGTCCACCGCGTTGGTCACCGAGAAGAGGTTCTTCTTCATGCCCGGCACGTGATACACACTCCTTAACGTGAGTGGCCCCTGATCACTACCCAAAGACACGACCCCCTCCTTCTCTACTGCATAAACAGTATTATCAGCAGTGATAATAGCTTCATTACCTGAGTAAGCCTGCATGGAGGTGAACTTCGACTTGTCTCCGGTGAGGTGATGACCACACCCGGAGTCGACGATCCACTCGCTGTTGAAGTCCTCAGCAGATAAGGCCCGGACACAAGTGCCCGTCATGAAAGCTCCTCCCCATTCTGCTTCTTCACTTCGCGAGCAAGGTTCCTCCTTTCCCGCAGCATGCCCAGGCTGCAGTTTGACCTTGCAGTCCCGCTTGAAGTGCCCACGCTGATGACACCGGTAGCACTTCAGATTCTTCTTCCAGTCCTTAGGAGCATTGCTCCTCTCCGGCGGATACGAAGTTGAAGTCTCCTTTTCACCAGCGGCCTGCACCTTCTTCTTCTTCTTCCCTTCCCATCCCTTCTTCTTGCCTGAGAAGAGAGCCTCGCTGCCTTCCTGATTCAGATTCACTCCAGCCATCTGCCTTGCTAAGCTCTCCTGCGAGGCAAGCAGATTCTCCAGCTCCAGCAGAGACGGCTGAGTAGCCCACCCTTGAACAGATGTAACAAAGGCCACATACTCTTTCCGCAAGCCGCGAAAAATGTGCCTTTTCATCTTTGCCTCAGAGATAGGCTCATCAGGATCCAGTGCCGACAGCTCAGCACACAAGCTCTTCATCTTTAAGAAGTACTTGAAGATGGAAAGGTCTCCCTGAGTTGCCCTGGCCAACTCATTCTCCAGGAACTGCAGCCGCGCCACATTCTTCCTATTGAACAACTCATCAATGGTTGTCCAAATATCAGCAGCCGACTCACATCCAATGATGTGATCAAACAGTTCCGGAGAGACAGCTCTCTTCAGAACGAACTCTGCCTTAGCATTTGTTCTTCTCCAGAGCCTCACTTGCTCAGCAGTACCGAAAGCAGCAGTAACTTCCTGTCTGTCGTCTCCACCGACGACTTCCCACAGCTCCTCGCCTAGAAGATAACTCTTCATGCACGACTTCCACTTTTTATAGTTAGTCGGCGTTAAGAGTTCAATGCCAAGACCTCTTGCTAAGCTTCCTTCCATTGCAACCACCTGTTGGTACCCTTCAGCAGCTCCGAGCAACAACACAGGTTGATCACCACTCAATCACTGAGTAACAACGCTGGTTGACCCCCGCTCACGCAACTGAACCTCCGCAACCTCAGAAACCTGGCTCTGATACCATGTTAAATTTTCTCAACGTGGTCAGCAAGATAGCCCAAACACCAAATTAATATCTTCGGAACTACCCAGTTCGCACGCTGAACCTGCGGAAAACCCAAGGACTAGAGGTTGCACCCAACAAAACAATGGAAGCACAAGAAGGTCTTATTCTGCATTCACTTCTTTACAATCCGAGGCATACATAGCGAGACATGATTTCGCTAGTATTACAGCTGAAAACAGAAAGAACCAAAAAACAAGCCGGGTGGACAGCACTCCAGTCCGCCGAGACCGCGAGGTCGCCGAGACCGCCGAGACCGCTGAGCTCGCCCAAGCTATGCTGCAATCCGCCGAATACCACGGAGTCCGCCGAGACCGCGAGGCCGCGCGGACAGACCGTTATTCGCCTCCTGCTGAAGCCGAACAGAGGAACTCCCCTACCCGCCTGAAGCCGGCGGACAGGTTATTGAAGCTGGGAAAGTTGAAACAGAACTGACAAGCCGCAGAGCGACCTCCTGCTGAGTCCGCAGAGACCGCACACTTCCAAGCACTGACCGAAGTCACAGCCAAACTCCTGGCTCCTTGAAGTTATCCGCGCGACCTGCACACAGCAAACCGTCAGCCTGAAACAATCCGTGCGGACTGGAAAACACAGACCGCAGCACTCGCCCAACCCAATTTACTGTTCACTCACGTTACTTAGGTTACTGTAGATGTGCCAGGGGGGTCCTATTTATAGGCCAGGTGAGGAGTGTGGTCACCGCCCAGGAGATAGCGACACCGCCCCAGTCCGCGCGAATACAAACCACCGTCCGCTCAGTCCGCGAGGACTTAGCCGGTCACCAAGGAAAACCGCCAGGAGCAAGGCAACCGTTGACGAACCCTCTCCAGTCCGCCTAAGCTAAGCGGACAAGGCACCAGCCCGCAAAGCTCCAACTGCTTCAGGACAGCAAACCCCCTTCAATGGCTGTCCGCACCAACCCGAGGCAGTCCGCAAGACTCACACCTCAATCCGCCACAAGTCCACAACCAAAGGCAAACAGCAACAGTCCGCCCGGTCACAGCGGACTTGGCGGATACGGCGGACACCATGAACTTGGCACAATGTGTGACCAAGTCCAAAACCAACAAGGGCCAGTGCGAGCATGGCGGACACAAAGTCCCGTCCGCCAAACACCCTAGCACAGACCGCAACCAGTCCGCGAGCTCCTCGCACTTGTCCAACACAGCAGCTTCCTCCCGGACTCCAAACACCAGTCCGCCAACCGGTCTCCACAGCAAGACCTGCTGTAACACCTGAGCTCGACAAGTCCTCAGCCAAGCTCAAGGCCCAGTCCGCAACAGCCCAAACCGCGGACACACCAGTCCGCAAGGCTTCCCGCGAACTCGAACCAACTCGCCAACAGCGCAAGCTTGCACCCGCGACCACTGAGCAAAGCACCAGTCCGCGAGCCTCTCTATCCGCAGATACCAGGCCGCACCAAACCGCGGACTCCATGCAACAACCCGCTCAGAACACAACCGGCTTCCACCAGAATTTTCACCAGGCCGCAAACCTCAGTCCGCCCAGTCCGCCCAGTCCGCCAAAGCTGTCCGCCACAGGCCGCGCGGCCTGTCCCGTCACCCACTTCCACTTCACAAATTTCAACAGGATTAAGGAGGAATACTGGATATATCATACCAAGACATGCTAACTATCCGAACTCTTGAAGGCATGATCATCCAAGAGCCCTTCTCTCCAAAGAGAGTCAAACAAACTAGCATCCAAGATAACCCTAAGACAAGCTTTCTTATATAGGCAAAAGTGGTCATGATGTAGGGTAGGCTACGTGCGTGCACGACTAACATGCAATCCTAATGTGAAGTGCGGGGAAAGTAAATCTAATACCGCTGGACACTATAGGACATGCATGCAAATCCCGATGGAGAAATCAAAATGAGCAATAAATGATTAAACCACGCTTAGATAATGGAAGCAATGCAAAGTTATTTCATTAGGCGAGCAAACTTTGATTTTCCTCCGTGTTGAGGGCCAAAGCGAGAGAGTGTGGCGAATAGTTCATACAAACAACAAAATAATCCTGAGCAAAACACTACGAAGCTTTAAATCCAATTGAGCACAAGTCAATACCATATAATAATGCTGAAAATTAAGGACCATACAACAAATAAAACTCACAAAGGAGTTGAGGGCAGTCCCGACAAGGGTCGACGACACGACGGCTGAATCCCAAATGTATGGGGATTGATCTGGAGTTGAGGGGATTGGATTTGATTGGACGTGGTTGGAATCCGCGTATAGGACTGGATCTGGAGGTGTGAGGGCTGGACCTGAGGGGAGGTAGTTGGAATCCACATATATGGACTGAATTCAGAGGTGGAGGGTGTGTTTTGGACAAGAGGAGGTGGTAGTGGTTCTGGGTAGAAATAAGGGGAGGCAACAATCAGGCAACAACTGGGCAAAAAAGGAGGGGTGGCGGATTGGTGGAGAGGAGACTTGACGCAGGACGAATCTATAGCGGCAGATTAATGATGCCATAATCCTACATGCAATGCAAATGAGCACGTGACAAATGCATTGAACCTAAACACCGTCTAATGAACGGTTAGAGGCTTGATGTGTGACTACTAGAATGCAACCTTAGTGTGCGGTGCAATATTCGATGGCGGCTTCCAGACATAATAATAAATAATTAAATGACACGTGTATGATTTTGACAAAAGCAAAAAAAAAATTATTTAAGTAAACAAGCAATCATTTTCCTCCGCATGGAAGACCAAAACAAGAATGCGCGACAAATTGATCCTGCAAGTCACGAGAATAATCCAAAAAACTACTATTTAAGAGATCCAGGTCAACATGAAATTAAAACACCATATATTAATAATGAGAATTAAAATGTCATACAACAAAGAACAACTCACAACGCATAGGGGCTGCCGTAGGGTGGTGGTCTGCTGTCCCGACTGTTGCAACTGTGATCCGGTGGTGTAAATGGGGGTTGGATGGTGAGATGGCTACTGGGAAGGGGGGGCAGAGGTTGGGATTTACTGGAATAGGTAGGAAAACCTGGATTGTGGCAGATTTGGGCAGATTTGGACAGATCTGGATGTCAGGCTGTAGAGGAGATGGTAGGACCGTATGAGGGGTTGTGGTGGCTGTTGGGTCGGCGGAAGGTGGATGGAAGGGCGGCGGTAGCGGGTCAGCAGGAAGGAGGAAGTAGCGGGCGGTTTAGAAGACTGTATGAGCGATAGGTTGTTGGACAACAGTGATAGGAGGGGGTGGCTGGCTGTTGGAGAGGTGTGGGGGGAGGCGACAGAGAGATTTGGAGGTTGAGGAAGGTGGCTAGGGGTTAGCGTTACCTTTGGGGAGCGGGAGAAGGCCTAAGAGTCATCACTTAGGGTTCCACAGAGACGACACCGTGGTGTGATCGCTGGAATCCGAGAATAGTCTTTCTCCAAATTCTGCAATACCTCATGGCAGCCCGCTACACTCTTATTTATATATAAAGAAGACTAGAGCACCTCGACATCAACGACTACGTTTAACCAGGGATGTGGAGTACCCAATTAAATGAAAATAAAAGACAAAACAACAAAGTAATATATGAAATTGTAGGCAAACGATGATCCTGACACATCCGCGTAGTCAGATCATCGATTCAGATATGCCATATATGATAAGTAGCCAATCGGTCCCAAACGTGCCCAAAACTCTTCCTCCGCTGCAGGTCTGCGTCTCCGTTCCGCATCACGGCTGGACGGCGGTTCTTGGGCAGTAAAAGGGGGAGGTGACAACAGGGCAACAACCGGGCAGAAAAGAACGCAGGTTGCTGTTTGGGAGGGGATTGAAGGGGCGAATAGGGTTGTGGAGAGGGGAAAATGAAGGATATAGATAGTAGATACTTTGTGGAGGGGCTAAACCCTCTAGGAGTCGTCACCTAGGGCCTCACAGAGTTGTCACCATGAGGGGATTGCCGGATTTTGGGAATGATCTCTTTAAAATTTGCAATAGCCTCCAAGCAGCCCCCATGCTTCTTACTTATAATAAAACATAATTAGGGCACCCCAACATTAATGGCTATGATTGGACGAGGATGCAGAGGGCCCGATCACACTAATTAAAACTGGAACACAACAATATGATATAAGAAAATGTAGGTGAACGATGAGCTGGACGTATCCGTGTAGTCAGATCATCGATCCGGTGATGCTATAAATGACAAGTGACCAATTGGCCCCGCACGGGCCAACAAATCGTCCTCTGTCGTGGGTCTGCGTCTCTGTTCCGCATCGTTCTCCCTAACTTGAAAGAATTCATCTCCTGATGATTAGAGATCAGAATCCTTTCTGTATATGTCAGGTAAGGATTGCTGAGGTCCATCAGAGGTCGTCCAAGTATCGTTGATGACAAAGCATCCTCGTTAATGGTACTCCTGTGTCTGGCTGTCTGGCACGACTCTGCATGCGTGAGCACAATATTAATAATGCTCTCAACAGTTCAGTAATGTGCTGGAATTCCTGGTATAATTGCTGGTGCAAATGGTGAAGCCATAAACGGCTAATGTGGAAATCTAAAACTCGTTCTCTGTGAAGTTCACCCTTGGGGAAGGGGTGATCACACACTTACTTCTCTCTCGCGAGCCAAACGACTAAGAAAAAATAACAATGGACAGACCCAAGGTCTCGGCGTGGAGGTCCCACCACACACTCGGAAGATCTTAGAGCGCTTCCCCTCCATAGCCAAATGCCGAGCTAAGGATACCTCAGAAAGCGCAAGAAGACCGGTGCACTAGTAAACATGTCTTCTGAGGTACCCCCGTGGGTCTATTTATAGATTTCTGAAAATAGCCTGTAAATAGTCAACCTGCGCTGTTTTGGACAGCTAAATGTAGCCCAATTTGGTCTGCCAACAGCCAATTTACGCTGTTCTAATTGGCTATATGCAGCCCTATAAGGGTACCTTGGAAATTTCACCCCTGGACCTCACTGGGCGAGTGGTCTATGCGAGTACCCCTCGCCTAAACGGGGCGAGTGCTGGGGAAGCCAGGCACTCGCCTCCTTGGGGTTCTTAGAAGGGCGGGCGCACTCGCCGGCTTGAGTTTCTCAAAGGGGCGGGTGCCCACAGGGGCAACCATTCGCCTGTCTGGGTGAGAACCTGTCCTGCATGCGCGCTGAAGTGCGAGGTTTGGGCGAGTGCCTGATGAAAAGCACACTCGCCTGAGGGCCTAAGTGCCCCCTTCCTTGTTCACGCGAATGCTCCCTGTAGGGGGCAGGGCGAGTGCGTGTTAGCCTGTCTCACTCGCCTAGCTGATATTCCTAGGCCTTTGCCCAATAATGCCCCAAACCTGCCTGGTAGGGCCTACTCAGCAAATACGGAGTTGTACACAATCTCCGCTCTTTGCAAGCTTTTGCAAAGCTCGGAAAGAATCGTCCAACCCTACGTATTCGATGAATGCCTGCTGTCCTGGAAAGGAATCTTTCGTGGGTCCCTCCATGGTTCTATATATATTCTCAACCGGGGTCGGGGCTGCCTTGCCCTTCTTGACTTTCTTAGTTCTCGCCTCCATGGAGATGTCGCTTTCGAAGGAAGCTATGGATCGCCTTAACGCTGTCTGCGCCAAGGATAACGCCCTGATGAGTTCATTCGCCCCCTGGCTTACGTGAAAAGTCCCCGGGTCCTCCCCGAGGATGAAAAAAGCAAAGGTGGTCAGACGCGATCTGACCAGAGATGAATCGATCTCGCGGGAACCCTCCAACTTCGGGACTCCTCCGGTATGTTCATTCGCCTACTACTGCTTGGGTAGAGAGACGCTGACGCTCTGACCGCAGGTCCCGCTGAAGGAAAAAGACGCTAAGGAAGCGAGTGCCGAACCGCACTCGCATAGGGCTGGGAACGATGAGACGGCTCGCGAGATCACCCCTCAGGTCCAGACGTCGAAACCGAATGCTCCTCTGCGAGAGAAATTTAAGCCTTCTTTTGTCTTCTAGCCTTTCATCATATGGCTCACCCGCATTTTCTTCGCAGCTTCCCCTTTTGGAACCACGCGATTGGGAGTTCCCGCGCCGAGATCCCCCGCCCGCCAAACGCCTGTGGATCCCGCCTCGAACCTTCAACCCCCAGCAGATACTGTGCCCATCCTTCCTCCACAGGTCAACGCTTCTGCTGCCGAACCAACCAGTTTTCCCCCCGGGCTTGGGAAAAGGGAACATAACATTCAACACTCCCTTCGAAGGACGTCCCGACACTTCTCGCCGACCTTTCGACATGGATGCGAGCACCGGACCAGGTAACAAACCTTATTTGCTTTTCTCAGAGCGTGAAGACCAGGCGTACTTAAAGTCGCTTCGCGCAGGGCACCACTAGATCTCGTTCGCTGATGTTGATATTGACGAGGAGGAGATCTCTCCCCTCCATTCTCCGGGTTCGATTGCCGAGTACTTAGGCGACCCAAAGGACGCCGAGGGAATGAAGCGACAGCTGGTGGAGATACTCCGGAAGCAATATTTGCTGCTGCGCGGGATGGCCAACCCAATATAGGAGAACCACGAGTCTGCCGAGAAGCGGCTCCTTAGCTTAGAGAACAGTTATACGCACTTGATCGCCACCCTGGGAGGAGAAGTAGGCGGCGGGTCAGACTACCCCGACCTTCATCTTGCGAGAGCTGAAGATCAACTACACCTCGCTCAGCGAGTGCTTCAAACCGTGCGCTCTCTTTATTATACTCTCGCGATGCCTGGGGCGGGGAGGAGAGGCCGGGGACGGCAGTAATGGCCCCTGGTGGGCCTTCCGGCACTCGCCTTCCCGCTCCATTTTTATTTTATCAGGGATGTGTAATAATGACTGTCGGTCCTTATGCCGAGTGTAGACATTTCGTTGCAGATGTATATTCTTTGATCTCACTTTATATATATATATATATTTAGTTATTTTATTCTTCTTGTTGCCGCGTATCTCTATTTTTGTTATCTATGCTTAGATCTGTGATGCGGATAAGGGAGCACGAGATTTCGCCACGGTCCAAGACGGGATTTGAGGCGAGATCTCGAAAATGGTCTATCCGCACTTTTTCCATGCCTGGGCCCTTTCCCGCCCCAAATTTCTTATAAATATAACGCTTACCTACCACATTAATCATCGCCCTCGATAGCTTTTACTCTCTTGCAATTTTTCCTTCTCTTGTACTCGCCTCTTTTCTCTCTTTCTTTTCTTAGCGAGATGACCAGGGAAGCTGAAGGACGGACCAAGTGCGCGGCTGCATTCGCCGACTATCCCTTTGTGAACTGCAGCTTGTCCAAAGAAGAATATCAGTCGCTTGTCAATCTTTACATCCCTCCAGACTTCACTGCGCGACATCCGGGAAGATGCGAGTCGATCAACCGCTTCTCGCCTTGTGAGCTCGTCATTCCTGCCGAACATTTTGAAGTAGGGTTGCGGCTCCCCATCTGGTCCGAGATCCGCCAAGCCCTTCGCTATTTCGGTGTGGTTCCCCCGCAACTCAACCCTAACTCTATAGCGCTGCTGCTCGCATTCGCCTGCTACCTGCGGTCAGAGCGAATGGAGTTTAACCTCCCAGTCTTCCGCAAACTATTTAATTTCCGCGCCAAGCGGGACGGGGTCGCCTTCTTCTCTGGCAACAATCTTAAGGCGAAAGGTCTCGCCAACAAAAACCATAATTGGGTCAAAAAGTTCATTTTCGTTTCTGGAGATTTCGGCAACCTCCCGCTCACGCCGATCCAACAGGAGGAATCTACATACCGTCCTCCCAGTCTCGGCGGGCATGAGGTCATGCTCCACCAATACGTCTTCGGGAAGGATTTCAATGTTCCTTACCTGAGGAGGCACGTCGATACACTGCTTCCAGTTCTCGCCGGGGAAGGTAATTTTCACATTCGCCTTCTTTTAAGATGACATGCTTTTGGAAATTTTCTAACTTATGACACTTGTGCAGAGATGCGAGATATCCCCTTCAATCCTCCATATGCTGCACTTTCTTCGGAGATGGCTCGCGCAGAGGCCTGCGGCTTGCAGAAGCCCGACAAAATCGCTGTCGGGATTAAGCAACCATAAGCGAAAGCCCGACTCCTCCCTTCCTCCACCTCCTAAGAAGCAACATACAACCGTTCTCGCCAAGGACAAAGAGATTGCCTCAGATCTGCCGGCGAGTGCTGCTGGCGAGACCATGGAGGAGGAGGTGGAGGTGATTGGCGGGATCTCGACAACGAAAAAGGGGCCCACGCCCAAGGACCACAAAAACTTCGGCCTAGGCGAGAGGGTGTTGGATGAAGCTGGCGAGCCTCTGCTGATATTGGACCGGGGAGCCAACAGGACTTCCGTCTCCACTGTACTCCCCTCCTGGCAAGAGGGCGAGACGGTCTCAGGCCAGGCTTATGCTCTCGCATTCGGCCTGTATGGGCGGGACAACGCTGCTTACTACGACGAGGCGCTGATGAAGTCACTTGCTTATGAGAGCTCGCACTCTCAATTCCGCTCCATCGAACCTGCCCATATGTCAGCCCGCCGCGGCATCCGCCTCTCGCGACAGTTGGCGGATGTGAGCGAGCGCGATCCAAGCTGAGCAAGGACGTAACAAACCTGACACGGGAGCTGGACACCGCCAAAAAGGACCCCGCCCTGCGAGAGGCGGGAGTGGTAAGCCTTTTCTTTCTCGCTTCGGTCAGTGAACATTGTTCTTGCATTTAACCTTTTATCCTGCTGCAGGATGCCGCGACTGTCACTAAGAAGCACGCGCGCATTGCCCAGCTTGAGCAGGAGAATCGGAGAATACGGGCCTAGAATTAGCAATGGATCGACTCGTTGATCCCTCCTCCCCCGAGCGAAAGGAAAATGTTCTGCTGTACTCGCGACATGAGATTGATCTGATGCTGCAGGAGAATGCGATTGCGGCGACGAGGCATTCGCTCTAGGTGATGAAGCAGTCCAGATTCTTGAATAGCGACGACGAGAAGGTGACGACCGAGATCCTACTCCCGGAGCTCTTCCTTCCTGTCCCCAAGCCTGAAGACAGTGTTGCACGCACCGACGAGAGCGAGAGCTCGGCGTTGTCGTCTTGAAGTTCTTTATATTTCTCTTGCAATTTTCCTCTTTTCCGGGCTCTGCCCTTTGCGATATGTAACTGTTTGTAAAAAAGACGAAGTTTTGCTATGGAAAACCTTACTCTTTCCCTCCCCTCCCTTTTTTATGTTTTAATTTCGAATGCTCTATTATGCGGAAACTCGTTTATCTCGCACTTCTTCTTAAGAGTTCGTACTCACGATATCTCGCGAGACCACGTATTGGATTCTCGCTGCGCCAACCTGATAAACTATTGACTTTAATGATTCGATGTATAGGGCTAGATCTCGCATCGTTCTCGCCCGACAGGTTCACGCGCGTTGATAGTTCTCTACCTTGAACTTGTCGCCCAGGACAGATCTCGAGGCATTCTCGCCCTTTTAAGCTTACGCCCGAATAGGATACCTCTGGCGAGAGCCGGTTTTGGCGAGATCCCTATTTGGCGAGATCTCATTGAAGTTTTGAACTTCCTCCCAGACTTCAAGCCTCCTTGGCTGGCATGAGTAGCCCAGTACAAGGCTTCTAAGGTATTTTGCAGTGTCTCACAAGGGCCCAGCTGCCCTGTCAGCTGGGTGAAAGCCTGATAGCGGGAGCAACTTGAGACTTAACTCCAGGGTGGGATACTTTCCTTCGGTTAACCTCCGGACGCTACCACCGGCCCAATCAGCTAGGTGAGAGCCTGACGGCGGGTGTTGAGCATCAACCGGACTCAGCCCTCCAAGGTCATAACTACGTCACTCGAGGATCCCGACCCTGTCAGTTATGTGGAAGCCTATCAGTGGGAGCGTCTCAGGACCTAACCCCAGAGCGAGAAAACTTTCCATCAGTCAACCTCCGGGCGCTACCACCGCCCCAATCAAGTAGATGAGAGCCTGACGGCGGGTGTTGAGCATCAACCGGACTCAGCCCTCCAGGGTCAAAACGACGTCACTCGAGGATCCCGACCCTGCCAGCTAGGTGGAAGCCTGGCAGGGGGAGCGTCTCGGGACCTAACCCCAGAGCGAGAAAACTTTCCATCAGTCAACCTCCGGGAAATACCAACGGCCCAATCAGCTAGGTGAGAGCCTGACGGCGGATGCTGAGCATCAACCGGACTCAGCCCTCCCGGGTCATAACGACGTCACTCGAGGATCCCGGCCCTGCCAACTAGGTGGAAGCATGACAGCGGGACCGTCTCAGGACCTAACCCCAGAGCAAGAAAACTTTCCATCAGTCAACCTCCAGGCGCTACCACCGGCCCAATCAGCTAAGTGAGAGCCTGACGGCGGGTGTTGAGCATCAACCAGACTCAGCCCTCCAGGGTCATAACGACGTCACTCGAGGATCCCGGCCCGGTCAGCTAGGTGGAAGCCTGACAGCTGGAGCGTCTCGGGACCTAACCCCAGAGCGAGAAAACTTTCCATCAGTCAACCTCCGGGCGCTACCACCGGCCCAATCAGCTAGGTGAGAGCCTGGCGGCGGGTGTTGAGCATCAACCAGACTCAACCCTCCAGGGTCATAACGACGTCACTCGAGGATCCCGGCCCGGTCAGCTAGGTGGAAGCCTGACAGCTGGAGCGTCTCGGGACCTAACCCCAGAGCGAGAAAACTTTCCATCAGTCAACCTCCGGGCGCTACCACCGGCCCAATCAGCTAGGTGAGAGCCTGACGGCGGGTGTTGAGCATCAACCAGACTCAGCCCTACAGGGTCATAACGACATCACTCGAGGATCTCGGCCCTGCCAGCTAGGTGGAAGTCTGACAGTGGGAGCGTCTCGGGACCTAATCCCAGAGCGAGAAAACTTTCCAACAGTCAATCTCCGGCTCCGCCAGCTAGATGGAAGCCTGACAGCGGGGGCATTTCATGACTTAGCTTGATAAATACTTGCCACTAACTTGAGCTGCAAAAGAATTTGAGCATCCAAGGATTCCATATTCATTAAAGGAATGAACGTACATATTTTCACGGATAGAAACGCTTTAAGTCATTACCACTCCAGGTGTGACCCAGGGTCTTGCCCTCCACATTTCGGAGACGATACCCCCCCGACCTTAGAGCTTCCTGGACAATATACGGGCCTTCCCAGTTGGGGTTGAGCTTCCCCACTGCCGCTGATCTCCTTGCCACATTCACCTTCTTCAGGTCCAAGTCCCTTTCCACAAACTGCTTGACTCTGACGTGCTTGTCAAAGTACTTAGCCATTCTTCGTTTTACCTCTTTCTGTCGGATGGCGGAGAGATCACACAGCTCCTCCACCATCTCAAGGGAGAACCGTAGCTCCTCCTCGTTTTCAGCTTGTCATTCTTCCCTGCCTGCCTCTGCCTCGACCACCCAAGGCGTCTGGATCTCGAACTCTATTGGAAGCACGACCTCGCATCCATGGGAAAGCTTGAAGGGGGTCTCCCCCGTGGCCGTGTTGGGAGTGGTCATCAAGGCCCAGAGGACTGAAGGAAGCTGCTCCACCCAACTACCCTTCAAATTCTCCACCTTCTTCTTGAGAAGGTTGACGATGATTTTGTTCGCCGCCTCCACCTGCCCGTTACTCCTGGGATGGTGGACCGACGCGAACGTGAGATCGATCCCGAGCTGTCCGCAGAAATTAATGAACTCGGCGCTGGCGAACTGAAGCCCATTGTCCGTGACAATGACCTGGGGTAGGCCGTGCCGGCAGATGATCTCTCTTCATACGAAGTTCCTGATTACCTGCGAGGTCACCTTGGCTAGCGCTTTCACTTCCAACCACTTAGAAAAATAGTCGATCATCACTAGCAGGAACCTCCTCTGCCCGCTGGCCTGGGGGAAATGTCCTACCAAATCCATCCCCCAAATGACTTGTTGAAGTTGAAGGGGGGCAAAAAACTGGCACTTGTGGCACTTCTTTGTGAACTCCGCAGCATCCTAACTTAGGGTTGGCCAGAAGTACTCCTGTCGGACTATTCTTCCTTTCAAGGTTCTGCTCCCCGAGTGACTTCTACACTCCCCTAAATGGACCTCTTCCAAAATCCTCTGAACCTCCCTCTCGGCCACACAACGTGCCAACATCCCCGAGAGAGTCTTCCTATACAACTGCCCGTCACACATAAGGTAATATGCCGACTTGTGCTTGAACTTTTTCTTATCCAACCCTTCCGGAAATTCCCCCATGGAAAGGAAAGTTGCAAACGGATCCATCCACGGGGGGTGTTGGTCCATCTCCATCAGCTCCCCTTATTGGATGGACGGACAGAACATGTCAGTGATGGTACCCCCCACTTGGGGACCATGCTTGGCTAGTTGATCAACCTGCTCATTCTATCCTCGCGGCACATGACAGATGGAGAAGGTCTGGAACATACCGATGACCCCCTTTACCTTTGTCAGGTATAACTGGAGAGTAGGTTCCCTCGCCTCAAACTCCCCATTGATCTGGGAGGCCACTAGCATAGAGTCAGTGAGTACCTCCACATCATGCACCCCAGTTCCCTGGCTAGGCGCATTCCTGCTATCACGGCCTCGTACTCGGCCTGGTTGTTAGTGATGGGAAAGTCCACCACCACTGTTTGCTCGATCCTCGTTCCCTGGGGGCTCTCCAAGATCACCCCCACCCCCAAGGAATGTCTTCCCGACGCGCCGTCTACCATCACCTTCCAGGGAACCAGGCGAGTGAGTTCTGCCTCCGCCACCTCGACCACATAATCGGCCAGAAAGTCGGTCATCGCTTGAGCCTTGATCGAGAGGCGCGGGATGAAAGAGATATCGAACTCACTCAGCTCCACCGACCACTTTGCCTACCTTCCTGAATGCTTCACCCCCTCGAAGATGTTGCGGAGTGGATGATCAGTCATCACCCGGATGGAGTGTGCCTATAAGTAAGGCCGGAGCCTCCGGGCTGAGATGACCAGAGCAAAGACCAGCTTTTCCAAGATGGGATAACGGAGCTTTGCCTTCCTCAGGACCCGGCTTACGTAGTATATAGGCAGCTGCTTCTTCCCCTCTTCTCGAACCAGGACGAAGCTCTAGGCCCCTGCTCCGAACCCGAGATACAAAGATAGATCCACCCCTCCTTCGGCCTTTGGAGCAGGTCGGCCTGAGTTAACTGCCTCTTCAAGGCCTGGAACGGCTCCTCGCATTCTTTCGACCACTCGAACTTCTAGCCCCCTCTGAACGCTTTGAAGAAAGGAGAACACTTCTCTCCTGCCCGAGAGAGGAACCTGCTGAGGCCTGCCAACTTCCCCGTCAGCCGCTGGACCTCCTTAGCATTCCGAGGCAATCCCAACTCCATGATCGCCTTGATCTTGTCAGGATTTGGCTCCACCCCTGTGGGGGGTGAGAAGATGACCCAAGAACTTGCCCCTGCTGGCCCCAAAACACATTTCAAGGTGTTCAGCCTCATCTTGTACTTCCGGAGGGTGCCGAAGGTCTCCTCCAGATCCTGGAGGTGGGAGTCTACCTCCCGGCTTTTGATCACCAGATCATCCACATACACCTTAAGGTTCCTCCCCTTTTGCTCTTGGACGACCCAATCAATCATCTTCTGGTATGTCGCCCCTGCATTTTTCAGCTCAAAAGGCATCATCCTGTAGCAGTAGCACTCAACTCCAGTGTTGAAGGAGACATCTTTTACATGGGTGGGGGGTGGGGGGGGGTGCATCCTGATCTGATGCTAACCTGAAAAAGCATCTAAGAAACTCATTACAGGAAAACCGACGGCCGAGTCAACCAGCACGTCGATTCGAGGCAAGGGGTTACAATACTTATGACATGATTTTTTAAGCAAAGAGAAATCAACACACATTCTCCACCGGCCGTCCCTTTTTTTTTACCATTATAACATTGGAGATCCAGCCGAGGTATTGGATTTCGAATACAAAGACAGCCTTCAGGAGCTTGGTCACCTCCTCCCTGATGGGCTCAGCTAGCTTGTCCGCGACGGACCTCTTCTTCTGCTGGATGGGGCGAGCCTCTAGATCCAGGTTGAGGCGGTGGCAGACAACGTCTGCATCGATCCCCGACATCTCTGCCGCGCTCCAAGCGAAGATGTTCACGTTCTTCTGGATGCATGTCAGCATCCTCTCCGGGTCCACCGGGGCCAGCCCCCCGCTGATGCGCACCTTCTCCACCCTGCCTCTAAGGGTGAGAACTTCCATCTCCACCACCTCTTCTGCAACCTCTAGACGGGACTGCTCTCCCATTCTCCCACGTTCCCCTCTCCCGGGATAAGGACCTCCTCAGATTCTTCCACGGCCATCACCTCGGCCGGCTCTTCCTGAATCTCCTCCGCCACCTCCACCTGGGTCCGATTCTCCACCTCCATCTCCGCTCCGCCTCCTCCATCCTCCGCTCCATCTCCTCTGCTCCCACCTGTCAAGAAATGGAGTTCACCACAGTGACGTAACACTCTCTCGCCACCTTGGGGTCTCCTCGGACCCGGAGTTGGATCCCCTCGGCGTTGAACTTCAGACATTGGTGGAAGGATGAGGGGACGCAGCGGAAGGCGCTGATGAGAGGCCGTCCGAAGATGACGTTGTAACTGCTGGGGGCGTCCACGATGACGAACCTATAGTTTCGGGACTGCCCCCCCAGAGTGACATGGAGCCCCAGTCCTCCTTCAAATTCCTTCCTCTCCTCGAAGAACCCAAACAACGGTCCGTCCGAGGCAAGCACCATCTTGGCCTCCACTTTCATCGCATCAAACGCCTTTTTGAAGACGACGTTGACCGAACTCCCGTTGTCAATGAGGATCCTGGAGACTGTAAACCCTTCGTCCGCGGTCTGAATGACCAGCGCGTCGCACAATGGATCCTCATGATCCAACATGTCACTCCTAGAGAAGGTGATCCTCTCCTTCAGGGCTGGGCTCTGGGATGTGGAGCCAACGCTCCTTCGGTACATGGTGTGGAGGCTTGCCTTCCGGGAAGCCTCAACTCCCACCCCCCCGTGGATCACTCCGATCTTGCCTCGTGCCCCAACATCAGCCCGGTCCTCACACCTGTCCTCCTCTGCCCGAGGCAGGACTTCCTCGATCCGCACCTCCCGGCGGTCCCGCTGCTGCTGCTGCTCCCTGTTTCCTCTCACCTCGAGGAACTCCGGGCACGTGGCCGTAGCCTGCCCCTCCTCCTGGTGGAAGTCACAATAGGGTAACTTCACCCTGACTTCCCTCCTTCTCCTCTGCTGACCTCTGCATGGCTATTGTCATAGCCTGGTGCTGATCGGGGAGAGGAGGCCTCTGGCCCTGCCTCCATCCTGGAGGGTGGAACTGACCCTGGCCCCCTAGCGATAGTCTCCTCCGTGGAAACCTCTCCGCCGGCCTTGGTCTTGCCATTCCAGCTCCCTCCAGCCGAGCTGGTTGTTCGGCTCCTGACGCCCCACCTGGGATGCTGCTACTGCTGTTGTTGCTCCCTCTGCCGGGGTTCCGGTCTCCTCACCTCCTGACCTCGGCCACCTCCTGGCCCCTTCTCCTCTTCCGTGGCTCACCGGGCCACCTTCTTCGCAAACTCGGGGTTCTACGCCTCCCCGTCGACTTCCCTTGCCGCCCTCACCATCATCTCCTCGTATGAGAGGGGCGGCACCCTTTTCAGCTTCATCCTAAAGAAACCCTGTTGCAGACCTAAGGTGAAGGCCATCATCAGGGTGTGCCCGGGCATCTCCTGGACTTGGGTGACCTCCTCCTGGAACTGGTCCCCTTAACTTCCCAAGGTCTCGTTCACCCCCTGCTTGATGTGGAACAGATCCGACTCCTTCATCTTCTTGGAAGTGGTGAACCTCAACATGAACCCCCAGCGCTGGTCCTCGAAGCAGTAGATGGAGTTGGCCGGTAGCTGGTGGAACCATTCCCTCGCCTTCTCCTTGAGGGTGATGGCGAAGAGTCTGCATTTGAAGGCATCCGACATCTGCCTTATCGAAACCACATCCTCAAACCATTGGATGTGCTGGACCGTGTCATCCTTACCGGTGTAGTAGGAGATCTCTGGCTCCCTGAACCCCTCTGGAACTGGGGCAGAAGAAACCAACTCGCTAAAGGGGCTACCTCCCCCTACTGGGCGAGCCGGAGGGTCTCGCACCCCCATCTCGCCGAACCGACCTCCGCTCGCCGAGCCGGGGAAGAGTACTCGCCCGGGGAGATCACGCTCCCTCCCCTCCTCTGCAATCTCCTTCCCAGCACGCCGAGCCGGGGCATCCTCGCCTAGAGCCGGGGCGGCGACGACTGGGACAACTGGCGTCGAGCACTCGACACGCGCGCCGAGTGCGAACCTGAAGAGGCCAAACACCTCCTTCCTGAACTCCTCTAACATCCCCATCGTGGCGAGAGGGGAGGGGGTGGCGAGTCGGCCCTGTCCGAACCTTGCCCTTCTCCTCCAGTTATCGAGCATGCTGAAGATTTTCTGTGTTGACCACGCTCCATGCTCACCGCACCAAAAATGTTGAAACCGAAAACTCGGTCTCTATGGAGTTCACCCTTGGGGAAAGGGTGATCACACACTTACTTCTCTTGCGAGCCAAACGACTAAGGAAAAAGAACAGGGGACAGACCCAAGGGCTCGACGTCGAGGTCCCACCACACACCCGAAAGATCTTAGAGCGCTTCCCCTCCCTAGCCAAATGTCGAGCTAAGGATACCTCAGAAAGTGCAAGAAGACCCGGACACTAGTAAGCATGCCTTCTAAGGTATCCCTTGGGTCTATTTATAGATTTCTGAAAACAGCCTGCAAATAGCCAACCTCCGCTGTTTTGGACAGCTAAATGCAGTCCAATTTGGTCTGCCAACAGCCAATCCCCGCTGTTCTAACTGGCTATATGCAGCCCTATAAGGGTACCTAGGAAATTTCACCCCTGGATCCCATTGGGTGAATGGTCTATGTGAGTACCACTTGCCTAAATGTGGCGAGTGCTGGGGAGGCCAAGAACTCGCCTCCTTGGGGTTCTTAGTAGGGCAGGCGCACTCGCCGACTTGAGTTTCTCAAAGGGGCGGGTGCCCACAGGGCAATCATTCGCCTGTCTGGGTGAGAACCTGTCCTGCATGCGCGCTGAGGCGCGAGGTTTGGGCGAGTGCTTGATGAAGATCACACTCGCCTGAGGGACTAAGTGCCCCCTTCCTTGTTCACGCGAATGCTCCTTGTAGGGGGCAGAGCGAGTGCGTGTTAGCCTGTCTCACTCGCCTAGCTGATATTCCTAGGCCTTTGCCCAACAATGCCCTGAACCTGTCTGGTAGAGCCTACTCAGCAAATACGGGGTTGTATAGCTAACCCAAAGGCCGCTGGGGCTTATAAGTGGATTGTGTGCAAGACTGAGGATGTGAGGTTGTAGGCTTAAAAGGATGCGAAGATGTTGGCTTAAAAGGATGTGGGGGTGTAGGCTCAAAAGGATCTCCATGAAATTGGTTCATATGCTTGTGAGGCTTGAAGTATGACATCAGGTTCACAACATTAAATATTAGGTGTATACTCATGCTCATAGAGATATCAAGATCATATGTATTTGCACTGATCCTTCTTATGATTTTGTATGGATCCATTCACATAACTCTCGAACTTTTAGCAAGCCTCCTAAGGAGTCTCACAACGTGGATTCTCATCCTCACCTGCCCGTTTTAATGAAATTCCTGCTCTTGCCAATGAACATATGCATGCAATTTATAATATTTATTACCAGTATTGATCCTTCGTCAAACCGATTCATTAAACACGTGCAAATGATGAACAAACGACTCAACAGACTCTTGCAAATGATGAACAAATGACTCAACAAACTCATGCAAATGAAACACAAAAGACACAACACATTCTCGAGGGGGCAGTTTGACAATGACCTGCAATTATTTAAGACGGGGCGACCTATCAAGAGACTATTTCTGTGGAGTGTAGATAAACTCATCGAGTGCGCGACAAGTACCCAAATGACTACATGAGACATCAACACTCAAATACGAGCTCATAAAGATCCAAATGTCTCCCTGGAAATGTGACACATCAGGGGGCTCATCAGGAGGTTTGTATGAGAAGTCATCACAAGTGCAACGACCATCTGAGTGAAAATTGTATACATTAATTAGAAAACATGACTCTAGAGAGGTGAGTGCACTTCAAAAGAAAGAACTCATCTGGTGGGTCAGCAGATGGTGTGTCCCAAAATTCATCTGTGTCATAAGGTAGGTCATCGAAATATCCGGAGTATGCTCAAGTGTACTTAAGGAAAGTCCTTGATGCTACACTCAAGATTCATTCTTTTGGGCAAGACCAGAGATAATAACGAAAAAGACGTTAATAACTCGATACTCATAAATGAGTAACTCACATCAATCTCATCCTCACCAGGAACGTGGTGGCTCATCAGGTGGCTCAACGTGGGGCTCATCATATACCCGTCAACATGGTCATAATTCTCCAGACGAGGACCAATGTAAGGGGTAGTGTTTCCATAAATGAGCGAGGTAGCCACTACGAGATCAACACCAGGCTTTTGGTCCTGATGTAGTTCAGGATAATGACAAGAGAAGAGTGAAAAGGACCTACGCTCAGAAATGAGTTTATAGGTACAATGTCAATAAATGGCCCTATGGTAGGGCTGCTGACTACTTCTGGGCAGGGCGAAAGAAGGGGGATAGACGAGGGACACATCACTATAGGATCAATAGGTCGCTCGAACTCACTCTCAGTTCGGGTCACAAAAAATGAGCCAGAAACAAATAAAAGACATACTATGGGTGCATGTTGAGTTGAGCCGGCTCGAAAAAAGCTCGAGCCTGTGGAGCTCGAGCTCGACGAGCTCCAGCTCGAGCTCATTTAGTGTTGTTCATGAGCTCGCGAGCTTTTTATTTATACAATTTTTTTTAAAAAATGTAAAAATAAAATAAATAAAAAAAGAAAATAAAGCTCATGAGCTAAAAAGCTCGCGAGCAGCGATAAGTATCATGACAGACCACTCACTAGACTAAGTATCTCACTGAGGTGAGAGAAATCATGCTCAAATAATACTTCTATCATGTTTAACCAGGCAAGAGTAGTCAAAGTGGGGGCCTCGAAATGAGAGGGATTCATACTAGGGAGGTCAAGGTGCGAATCCACTATGACAACTCTAGCGGATCTCAAGGATTACTCATAATGAAGGGCAAGCTGATAAGTCTGTTCATGAGACTCCGAGCAGTGATAAGCCAATTCAATACGTATGTCAAATCGAAGTTCAGACTGAAATCGGGAATTGATCATAGCTGGCTCCTCTCTGGTGTCACTCCTCACCACCAACTCATCAAAACATTCCCTATACTCAGTGACAAACATGGATCCTTGCTGAAGAGAAAATAATTACTCGTGCAGACGACTCCAATATGATGCAACAAATACCTTTGACACAACATACACTTCATCTCCACCAAACTAGTGATGCCGTGAAGACGATCTCGCTCACGGGTCATTTCAATGCTAGACCAATATACTCTCGCCTGATCTAGAAGCCTAAGTTTCATAAATTTTACGCGACACTTATCGAATAATTTAAAATAATCAAGATAATCTTCCATATCCACAAGCCAATAACTGAAAGACTCGGGACTCGATGAACCGTCAAAAGGTGGGGCAACAACACGAAACCTATACTCAAGATCTCTTTCAAAATGTTGATCCTTGTAATAGTCATCTCTAAAATAATCGAGTGGTGTCAGAGGGTCGACACGATCTGCTCGTGCATAGGGATGGGGACGACGATAATAATCATAGTAATCATCTCTAGCATGGTGGAATTGCGTCGAGGGGTCGACACGGTCTTTGGAAGTGATGTGCGGCAAATGATATTAATCATCATAATAACATGAGGATTTCTGTAAAGGAGCTCAATGGGATCAGGTATAGGTAGACTCCGAATCCACAAATAGAAGAGAGGAATGTCAATGATAACTAGCTATAAATGAACCTAAAGAGTCTATATGACTTAACACTACGTATATAAATGTGGCTCTAACCTCCCTTTGATACCAGCTGATGTAGGGTAGACTACGTGGGTGTGCGACTAATATGCAATTCTAATGCGAAGTGCGGGGAAAGTAAATCTAATACCACTGAACACTATATGACATGCACGCAAAGCCCGATGAAGAAATCAAATTCAGCAATAAATAATTAAATTATTCTTAGATAATTGAAGCAATACACAACTATTTCATTAGGCGAACAAGCTTTGATTTTCCTTCGCGTGTAGGGCCAAAGTGGGAGTGCCACAAATAGTTCTTACAAACCACAAAATAATCCTAAACAGAACACTACTAAGCTATATATCCAATTGAGTACAAGTCAATACCATATAATAATGCTGAAAGTAAAGATACATTAAACGAATAAAACTCACAAAGTAAGGGGGCTGCTGTAGGAGGGTAAATCCGGCAAGGGTCGACGACGTGGCGGCTGAATCCCGAATGTATGGGGATGGATCTGAATGAAGGTGGGTGGAATTCGCGTATAAGGACTGGATCTGGAGGCGTGGGGGCTGGACTTGAGGGAGGTGGTTGGAATCCATGTATATGGACTGGATCGGGAGGTGAGGGTGTGGGCTGAGGACTTGAGGAGGTAGCAACGGTTCTAGGGTTGCAAAAGGGTAGACGACAACAGGGTAGCAGCTGGGCGGAAAAGGAGGGTCGACAGATTGGTGGAGGGGAGACTGAGCTGTGGTTCTTTGGCAACAAAATGGGGAGGCGACAACAGGGCAGTAGCTGGGCGGAAAAGAATGCAGGTTGCTGTTTAGGAGGGGATTGGAGCGGCAACTTGGATTGTGGAGGGGAAAATGAAGGATATAGATAGGAGATATTTTGGGGTGGGAGGAAACCACCTAGGAGTCGTCACCTAGAGCCTCAGAGTTGTCACCGTGAGGGGATCGCGGGATTTCGGGAATGATCTCTCCAAAATCTGCAATAACCTCCAAGCAGCCTCCATGCCTCTTATTTATAATAAAACATAATTAGGGCAGCCCGACATCAACGTTTATGATTGGATGGGGATGCGGATGGCCCGATTACACTAAATAAAACTGAAATGCAACAATATAATATATGAAAATATAGATAAACGACGAGCTAGACGCGTCTGTGGAGTCAGATCGTCGATCTGGGGTGTCATATATGACAGGTGGCCAACTGGCCCCGCACAGTCCAAAAATTGTCCTCCGCCACGGGTTAGCGTCACCGTTCCGCATTAGGACATACATTGAATATTATCATAATGTCACTAGGTCTATATGGTAAATAGACACATTTGATAGTTAGGTGACAATGCTTGGCAATGCGGGTTGTGGGATCAAGGAGTCTGTCATGCGCCTAGCCCGTAACGCTGGTAGATTCATCAGAGGATGGGCAGAAGCGGTGGATGACGACGGTGAAGGATACAGTGGAGTTGGAACTGCGGCTACCTAAGCGGGATGTGCTCGAGAGAAAAAAGCTACCATACTCTCTTTAAAGGGACAATGGAATTAATTACTTCTTGCTTGCCTTCATTCCACACAACACTTGACTTTAAATAGGATACAAAACTCCTAATGATAACTACCAACTGTTAATTAATGACAACAACTTAGGCTCTATTTAGCATGACTGTAGTAGTTGCGAACGCGGTGGTTATAAAATGTCGTTCGTGAACGCCCGACCTCACCTAAGGAACTTTGTTAACTTTTATGGTCAAAACTAGTTTTCTTTTCTTGGTGTAGCAATTATAGCCATTATCATGCCAAACATACATTCTATGACGATGATGTTTTTGTCTAACTTCACCGGAGCAAATACGTAATGCCAAACAGAGCCTCAATGATTCGACATTTAATACCTAAAAGACGATTGAACTTAAATAACCAAACAATAACTAGGCTTGGGGCTGAGCATATTATTCGAAACTCGAAAGTCGCTCGAAATTTGCTCTGATATGGAATTGAATCAGAGTCAGTTACAATTGATTCGCTTAATTTAAGTCGATTCAATTTGACTCAAATAACATTTTGAATCGATTTTGAGTTTGCCTTGAATCGCTCGAAATATGATTTGATCTAGTTAGAATTGTTTAAAATATTACGTACTTATAAATATATTATTATTTTAAAATTTAAAACACTAAACTCTAAACCTAAGCTAAAGAATTAAAGTCTTCAAAGGTTTCATTTACTCAATTTCGAGCCAATTCAATTTAATTTTGAGCCGACTTAGTGATACAATCTCGAAAAATTCTGAAGAGGAATCCGGCGATGGGGGAGGGCCGGTGGTGGAGAGCGAGAAGAAGGAAAGAACAAGAGGAAAGGTTAGGGAGCAACCCTAATTCTCATACATCCCAACATAATCCAAAAGAGTACAACTCCACCCCTTATAAGTGCGGGGTGTGACAAGTTAAGAAATACAACATAAAGGGATGAAAATAATTGCGTACGACCAAATAAGAAATAAATAAAACGTCAGGCAGGCGCTGCGTCTTTGGTATGTTCTCCTGCAGACAGGTCTGTCGTCGTCTTCCTCCGCGTGCGGACTCGCCACGGTGACTCCTCGGCGTATGTGTGTCGCGTCGGCACGCGCAATCGTAACAATCCAGCTGTTTGGAAATCATGCCTTGTCCTCAAGACAGTGATCAGAGCGGTGTCAGCGGTAGTGATCCCGGGACATTCTCGTGTCTTTGGTCTCCAGATGGTAAGACCCAGCAATTTGGACCTCCTGCGAGCCAGGGTCCCCCTGAAGGTGGTAGCAGCAACCAAGTAGCTTGACCGGGTAGTTCGACACGAACTGCCGTCTTTCTTTCGGACCAGAGAAAACTGGGCTGGTGGCAATCCCACTGGAGGCTGGGTGACGTCGGCAAGTGCAGTAGAACGCTCTTGGTAGCCCGTCGAGGAAGGAGAAGGCATTGCAGACGGGCCCGAGAGAACCCACAACCCCGCGGAGAAGTTGACATTCAAGGGCCGCTGGATCGTGCATAGGGAGATCAAAGAGCGTAGGAGGGCAGAATCGCCGTCGAGGCGACATAACTCTCCCTCGACGGACATAGTCCCCCAATTGATGCATACCTTGCCGAGCGCGTCGAGCCAAGCCAGTCCCAGAATGGCGTCGAGGCCGCCTAAGCCGAATGTGTAGAAGTCCGTGGTCACGGAATAGTGTCCCATAGAGAGCGAGACGACAGTGCAACGACCCTGAGTCTGTCAATTGCGCCCATCGCTCATACGAACTGCTACATCTGGGGAGGGAGCCTAGGGAAGACGGAGCTGCTAAACCAGGTGCTCAGAGATGAGGTTGTGGCTGACGCCACTATCCATCATGATTATGATCGGGCGATCCAGTAGTGTGCCAGAAAATTGCATGGTCCGCTGGCTGGAAAACCTGCCTGTTGAGGCGCCAGAGAGCTCCAACCGTTGGAATGTAGCCGCGGAGGGGTTGAGAGGGTTATTGATGGTGATCGAAGACACACACGCACCTATTCCCGCAGTAGGCGGTGATCGGCGACCCGTTTGGGCAATCCGAGTCCGCAGATGCACCCGGAGGGTCGTTCCGAGTCTATTTCATATGTTAGTTTATTTTATTCTGATGTATTTATTCCCCGATCGGCCCAAACATTTATAGTCGTCCGATCGAGGGTTGCCATTGCAAGCCGCTGGTCATTCTCCTTCGATGGACTCCAAAGGCGTGACTTCTCTGCCCGCTGCTGCCTCCGCCGCCAACCTTCCCCCCAGCCGCCAAGCCCAGCCCCGGTACTCCCTTCCAGTGAGCCCAACCCTCCCGTTCCTTCACCTCCTTCCCCCACACCCCACGATTGCCTACCCCTTCCACCCAAACACCCCTTCAATAGCCCTAGCCTAACACGAGCTACAGCCACACTTCGTCCAATCTTCTCGCGGAACCACGCGTGGCCCAGGGCGATACCACCGATACCTTCCTCCAATCCTAATCTCTCCTCCCCCATGCATAAGCAAATCAAGGTATAAGTGTTAAGTTTTCTTGGTTGAATATGTTGGTTTGAACTATTGTAGTGGTTTGTTGGATCTTTTATTCTATTGTATTATATTTGTTGTGTGATTTGCGGGACGCATCCGACACACTTCAATCGAAATTACGCTTCACTTTGTTGGTTAAGTTAATCATAGTTATTCCTTATCGTTAAGTCTTGCTTTTGGTTGTGCTAATTGTGCTCATAGCGTTGCTAAAAGAAAAATATTACTTGCTATTGGATCTTTATTTTGGACTGTTCTCATATTTGCACGTGCACAATATTTAGATCATAGCCTCATTTAGATTGCATTTTAACGCATTGTCGTTTTAGTCGGTTTACCACTGCATCAATTGGTATCAGAGGTAGGTTGGAGTCACATTTTTATGCTCCGTAGTGGTAGGTTGTTTCGAACCCCGATGTCTGACCAAAACGTCACCGACAATCGGGCTGTCAGTTCGAATTCGGACATGACGACCGTCAAGTTTCAACGTTTAGTTCTCGAACAATTCGCCACCATTAAGAACGACATCGCTAGGGTCAACACTAAAGTCGGTCAAATAGGAGCCCTTAGAGGTCCAACCCTAGTGCCACGCTATGAGGAACCGCTGGAAGATCCACGGGATGCCCCACTGCTTAGGAGGGTGTGCTAGGGAGCCGAATCCGCGACTGATTAGCGGGGTGTGCTACGGAGGAGAGAGCTACCACAATCTCATTAATGAGACAAAAATAGATTACTTCTTGCTTGCCTTCATTCCACGTAACACTTGCCTTTAAATAGGCTACAAGACCCATAATGATAACCGGTTAACTCTTAACTAATAACATAACTTAATGACTCGGTATTTAATACCTAAAAGACGACTGAACTTAAATAAAAGATAACTGGAATGACGCCGCAAACCACAACTTGACTAGATACATATAACAAGACCTGGTTCGATATTAATAAGAAAGAACTTAAGGCAACTAGCCTATGCCCATAACAAAGTCATATTTGTATCATCAATCTAGAATTGGGTTGGAATAATTACTATGTCTTAATATTTAAGCAACATTGATCTTAAACAACCTTAATGCAAATTATTAATTAATTATTTAATGTTAATCTGAAAATGATATTGACAATTTTGGCCAACAGATACTAGAAGTACTTCCAACTGAATGGTAGTTGTGTTGAATTTGTGTAGAATCATACGCAAATTAATTTTGATATCTTATAGGACAATGCTGACTTTAGCTATATGAAATGGGAAGTTCGATTAAGAGTATCAGTGGATCTTCCTTTGGAAGATTGGTTAATAAAAAATAGTGGATGGTTACGGTTTTTGGAGTTTTCAATTTGAACTTTTTTAGAGGTGATTGAAGATTTTCAGGAGTATGATAACTGTGTAGTTACTCTTGAGTCTTTAGGGGTGTACTAAGTGGTGTATGGCATGAATAGGTCTCTTGACCCTCAATTCTCTCCTCCTTTTGTCTCCAATGATCTCTCAAGTATCTCAATTCAATTCTTCTCGGCCTACGAAAGTTTTCATCTCTCGACCCGTGTGATCTCAAGAATTCACTACCTTCCCTTTTATCCAAGGATCGAAGCATCTTGTTGGTGATTTCTTTAGATATTTTCCTCCCTCGAAGAAGACAAACTGCAGAGCCTCAGTTTCAAATAATCCAGGTGTTGAATGATAAACTTGAGGAACAGTTCTCTGCCAATACAATGAGACAACCAGGGATTTGTTCCTGCATCAAGTTCGGTGGTGAAAATCAGTGGTGGACGGTGGTTTGCGAAATTCAATGTTAGGAGCTGCAGTTTTCTTAGCGTTCTGCAGTGATTTCCTTGAAGAATTCCAGCATTTTTCTTAGCGTGCTGCAGTGATTTCCTCAAAAAATTCCAGCTTTGGAAGAATTTCAGCAATTGTCTTTTTCCATCGAGGAAATTTTAACAAGCACATCGGTTCCATTTCCCCTTGTTGGCACAGCCCATTTTGTCTATATACTCTGATCAGATTCAATAAGCAATTCCTGGAGTATCTCAAAAACCTGTAAACCAAAATTTGTGTCATCTTCAAGTAAATCTGTCATGAATCTATCAAAACAACAATTTAATTTCTCATAAAAAGAAAAGAAAGAAAAAACCTTTGTCATGAAGCTGTCAAACCAACATCAGAAATGTTGAAACCGAAAACTCGGTCTCTTGTGGAGTTCACCCTTTGGGAAGGGGTGATCGCACACTTACTTCTCTCCTGCAAGCCAAATGACAAAAGAAAACTGACCCAAGGGCTCGGCGTGGAGGTCCCACCACACACCCGGAAGATCTTAGAGCGCTTCCCCTCCTTAGCCAAAGGCCGAGTTAAAGCTACCTCAGAAAGCGCTAGAAGACTAGGGAACAAGTGAGCATGCCTTCTGAGGTACCCATTGGGTCCTATTTATAGATTTCTGAAATCGGCCTGCAAATAGCCAACCTCCGCTGTTTTGAACAACTATGTGCAGCCCAACGGGGGCAAAATGGTAAAAAACATCATGGGTCGCTGGGCGAGTCCCCCCCACCCCCCCTAAAGCCTCTGCTCGCCTGGGGCGGCGAGTTTGGGCTCGGCTGGCCCTGCTGGGGCTCGGCGAGTACAGGCCCGGCTGGCCCTGCTGGGCCTCGGCGAGTACAGGCCCGGCTGGCCCTACTCGCCGGCTTCACCTGGCGAGTGGGAGCCTTTTGGCTCTCTTCGCCCCTGATGATTCCACCTCGCCTGGGCGAGCTGGGGTTGGCGAGCTCTGGCCCCTTGAGTGCTCTCCTGGGACTAGGACTGCATGATCCTGCTGGTCGGCCCTTGAGAAATTGAGCCCGACGAATACTGAGTTCCGTTCGACGAACGCCGAGTTCCGTTCGACGAACGCCGAGCTCCGTTCGACGAACTAAGTGGACAGGGCGGACTTCTCTCAACGCCAAGGCAGAACGGCGTTGTGTCTGGACTGGCTGGTACTCGCCGCTTCTACCTATCTTCTGGCGAGTGCGGGCCCGGCTGGCCCTACTCGCTTGCTACTAGCCGGGCTCGCACGGGCGAGCTGGGGGCTGCCGAGCTCTGACCCGTTTGGTGCTCGCCCGAGACTTGAGAAAAGAGAGCTGGCCGGTCTGGTTCCTTGCGACCCCACTCGCCGGATACGGGGTTGTACAAGAAATGCTACTATTGTGCTTGACAATGAGCTAAATATCACATATGGAAAGAATTTCAGTATGAGAAGATACTTGTCGTTAATTCCATAATTGCCGCAATACATATTTGGTTTTCCAAATCAGTGCACGTGTAATGCAAATCGAGATAGTGATGATGACATAGAAATTTATACCCGAATCAACGAAGATGTTGGATAATTGTTCAGGAAAAAAATTGGAACAGCTATAAAAAACTGAGCCATGTGGAGTATGAACTCACAACTAGATGCATCCTTTCAAAGGAAATGGGAATGTTGCTGTTGATGAAGATTTGGAACTTTATAACAATTGAAACATGATATCATGGTGATTGGGTGACAAGAAGTAGATAGAAGTAGACATAAATCAACAGTTCAAGTAGCAGACCAGGATCACAGTCCACTGGCTCAGAGTCATTTGGTGCTGCGGCAATTGTTATGAACACAATGATTATGAATTGTCGTTAGTGAGCGCTCAATGCCATGTTTAGAACTGCGTCTGCATTTATGTTCGAAATGAAGTTTTTTTTTGTGTCAGCTTCGCAACCGTTGTTGTGCCAAACTAATGTTTGGTGACAATGACGTTTTTGTTGACAATGACGTTTTTGTTCGAATACAACGGAGCAAGACTGCCTCACCAAATGAACCCTTAGATTGAGGCGGTACTTTGAGAAGTGTATCAAATATTAAAGTTCTTAGATCTCCAAATTCTACCAAGGAATGTCAAGATTCTTTTCATAATTGTCTTGCATCAAATTAGTTGAGCTCTACTGCTGCTTTTTTGGCACAAAAAATTGTTTTACCTTGTGGAATATTTCTTTTATTTTTATTTCTACTGTAAGCATGTAATGCTTCGATCATTTGAAACAAAGGGAAGAGATTGAATTATTGAGATCATGAGACGAATAGAGAGAGGAAAACTTGGATAGGGAGAGAAGAATTTATTAAGAAACTTGGGAGGAAATTGGAGACAGGAGAATTAGCACTTAAGAGAGATCTATTCATTTCATACTTCATATTACACCTCGAAAATTTAAAGCCTCATTTATAGGCGTCTTACTGCAAATCCTAGCATTGGCCTAAAGCTGCACTGGACTGCCCTTGCCTATTTTCCCGTTACATTCCCCTCGCCTAAAAAATAATTTCCCATTAAGGTCCATTCGTTTGGATTGAATTGGGGCTTTAAAATTACAATGAGAGGTCTATTTTCATTGAAATTGGACTCTATTGAAAGGTGGGGGCGTGGTGGCCAATTCCGATTCCGAAGTCTTCCGTCCAACCGAACGATAAAATAATAAAAATGATGAAAAATGCACAAGCAATTGAGGAGAAGCGTACACCAATCAAAGGGAAGAAGTTGTGTTTGTATTAATAATTCCGTAAAATACAAACATCTCAACATGGATTAAAGTAGAGCCTTAGACAGTCTGTTTATCGTTGTGTATTGGAAGTCCCAACAGTACTTCTATATAGTGTAGGGTCAGGTATTGGATCACCAGAGAAATTTGACCGTTCTTAGTCACTTAGATAGGACATTAAGAAATTAATAAATAAGTAAACGAAAGCCCGACACTTGTATTTTATATTTTAAGGGTCCATTTGGCACGACGGTGGCGGTCGTGAACCCGGCGGTTACGAACCGTCATCCGTTTGGTGCCAATTTGGCGCGGCGTTGTGACCCGGTGAGTTTGCACGGAAACATCATTGTGATGAAAAATGTGTTTGATGTGACAACGGTTATGACCAGCAGCAAGAAAAAAATGAACATAAAAGTGGATGAAGTTCCTTAGGTGAGGACGGATATTCACGAACAACGGTTCGTAACCACTGCGTTCACGATCGCCGCCACAGTGCCAAACGGACCCTAAACCTCCCTAATGATTTTTTCTCTGTTGATTAAGGATTATAAGATTCTTCACATCTTGGTAAGAACTTATTCATTCCATAAACTAGTATTTCTTGGATATCCTGTTTATAATTGCCGAAAAATTAACAAATTGTTTACAAGCTACTAAATGCACAAGCCGCGGACGAAATTGCTAATATTTTACTAATAAATTTAGTGGTATAAATTAAGAACTATACAAATTACTCAACTATCCACCACAACTTAAAAGATCAAAATTTCTGTCCCCATCATTGTAATTTGGTCATGAATGTTAGTTTTCCCCCAATGACGCATTAGGCTAAAACGCAACCATAGTCATGTAAGTATAGTCAAGCTTTAGTCATCATGAACGCCCATATCCTTGAAAGTAAAATTTAGGTTAAAAAAAGTAATTACTAAAATTCAAAACACAGATAAATTTCCACCACTGTGTTTATTATTTGTTCCACAGTTCAAACTGCAGGCGAATCGCTGTCACTCAAACGCAACTGTTCCAAGCGAAAACTTAATCATATCACTCAGCTAAAGATTAGACGGTGTTTAGGTTCATTACATTTGTCATGTGCTCATTTGAATTGCATGTAGAGTTTGGACATCGTTAATCCGCCGCCGTTAGATTCATTCTGCGTCAAAACGTGATCGTAGTCATGTAAGTGTTGTCAAGCTTTAGTCATCAGGAATGCCCATATCCTAGAAAATAAAATTTAGCTTAAAAAGTGATGTAGGGTAGGCTATGAAGGGCACCACTTAGACTCTAAATGCAACACAACAACTGGTTCATGCAACGGATTAATATAGCAATGAAGATAGCAACGCCACAAACAAATAACTACAGCAAGAGTTTATTTTAATATTAGGCAAATTTATTAGTTGGCTTTCCTCCGCTCGGAGGGCCAGAAGCGAAGCGTGCGGCGAAGGAGTCCACCTGCAGATTAATAATCAACCGATACAAAGTGCCACAAACTAACTCCAAACAAATATGAGATTTCCAATAATAATATCCAGAAAATAATACACCACAATCACAAAAAAAAACTCAAGACTAGGGGCTGATTTCGGGCAATGGAAGTGGAAGGTGCGGGTGGCGTATATCGGGTGCCGGGGGGCTGGTGGTTTGGATGGGGGCAGCGGGAGGGGGCTGCTGGTGGCCTGGACTGGGCGGAGGAGGGCAGGGGGCTGGCGGTTTGGATGGGGGCAGCGGGAGGTGCTGCTGGTGGCCGGAACTGGGCGGAGGAGGGCAGGGGGGCTGGCGGTTTGGATGGGGGCAGCGGGAGGTGCTGCTGGTGGCCGGAACTGGGCGGAGGAGGGCAGGGGGGCTGGCGGCTTGGATGGGGGAGGAAAAGCGAGGGAGAGGAAGAGGAAACTTACCCCAAGGCGTCGGCACCAAGGGTCCACGACGTCGGCACCGCGGAAGACCACCGGAAGCGGGAAAGAGGCTCTCCAACTTCAGCAATGCCAACCCTAGGCAGCCACTAGTCCTATTTATAATAAAATAAGCATGAGGGCATCCCATCCAACGGCTATGATTGGCCGGTGGGTTTGCCCTTAAATAAAATAAGTACGTGTCCAAAAAAAATACATAAATATATAAATCTGATTCGCGGCGACGTGCCGGACGCAACCGCGGGGTCGGATCGGCGATCCGATCACGTCTTCCGGCGGGAATAAATGAACGTGGGTCCCGCCCCATCATGTGCACGATCCGATGGATTCCCATCAAAAAGTAATTACGAAAATTCAAAACATAGATAAATTGCCACCACTTTGTTTATAATTTGCTTCACAAAAGTTCAAACTGCAGGTGAATCGCCGCCACTTAAACACAACTGTTCCAAACAGAAACTTAATCATAGCGCTCTGCCAAAGATTATAAATCCAGCATATGCTTTATTAATAGCTGCCAAAATCTAAAAAAATTGTTCTTTTTACTACATCTCCATAGAAATCTCTGTGCATTGAGCTTATCTATCACTATTTAAGGATCCTTTCACAAGTTTGAACATAATGAGCCAGGCCCTCCTCATCTTTGCTTTGCAGGAGTACTGAAAGAGCTCTTACATTTCTTCCCCTCGCTGGCTATGACGACGAGTTCTTCAAATGCTACCGCGCTGGACTCCGCAGCCACTCAGGGCCATGTTGACGTCGTCAACCTTCTGCTAGAAACAGACGCAAGTCTCTCCAGGATTGCTCGCAACAATGGGAAAACCGTGCTTCACTCAGCAGCCAGGATGGGGCATGTTGAGGTGGTGAGGTCCCTTTTAACGAAGGACCCCGGCATCGGGCTGAGGACCGACAAGAAAGGGCAGACTGCCATCCACATGGCTGTGAAGGGAAACAATGTGGAGATCGTCCGCGAACTGTTGAGGCCCGATTCTTCCATCGTCAACGTGGAAGACAGTAAAGGAAACACGCCGCTGCATATTGCGACGAGGAAAGGTCGACCGGAGGTCAGTTTTACAATGTTTTTGATGCTATGTTTGGTTTTTTTTAGCATTTTTATTGTTTCCTGATAGTAGGTTTTTCTTTCAAGCTCATTATGCTTTCCAGATTTGCTTCATAGATGGTCACAAACATCATGTATTGATTTATGATTTATAAATGTTAACATTTTGTTAGAAACCAGGCCGGGGGCCAAGGCTCCGAATGAACTACGGGAATATTGGGACAATCCGGAGCTGGCCGATTGCAGTCGAATGACAACAACATCCCCAACCAAATCTCCGCGGAAGGCTCCGAATTATCTACGAGAATATTCCACGGTAGGTTGTTGAGACCCTGTCTCGACCCCAGGACCTCCTTTATAAGAGGCGCCTAAGCCAATCTCTCATACCCAACTGCGCTGGTCATTCCAGAATTTCTCCCGTCCGAGCACACTTAACTATGAAGTTCTTTCACTTCTCATCACCAATATTCTCGTAGATAATTTGGAGCCTTCCGCGGAGATTTGGTTGGAGGTGTTGTTGCCATTCAGCTGCAGTCGGCCAGGTACGGATTGTCCCAATATTCCCGTAGTTCATTCGGAGCCTTGGCCCCGGCCTGGTTTCTAACACATTTGTAGTAATCTCTCTTCCAAAATGGTAAATTTGATAGATGTAGGCTTGGTGTGGGTGAAATTGATGAAAATTTTGGGTGCGTTTCTCTCACCTATTTTTAGGTGGGAAAATAAATAGCCTCTTCCAAGTGGACCTCATCCCATTCTTTTGAAAAATTTCCACAACTCCAGCTCTCCTCCTCCCGCGGCGAAACCCTATCCTAATCTTCCTCCTGTGTCAAAACCCCGCCCTATTCTTCCTCCATCGTTGAACCCATCCCTCCTCTTCCCGTCGCGCATAAACACATAACAAACGCATTGCAAATTACCAAAATGGCACAATGCTGCATAAGCACAGTATTTTGGTGAAATACTGAGTTCTGACAGTATTTAGTCAAATACTATAATATTATGACAGTATTTGTGACCTCTAGGGTTCTGTCGCGGTTGAAGGTGGTGGAGGATCGGGAAATCGTAGCAGGCAGGAGAAGGAAGAGGAAGGGGTTAAATCAATAAGTTTGCTGTCTCATGTGGTGCGGCCGCCGCGGGAAAAGGAAGAGGAAGGGGGGAAATCGCCTCTAGGGTTCCGCCGCGGGAGAAGACAAAGGGGTCGCAATCGCCTGTTAGGTTCCACCTCTACTGTTCGCCGGAGATGGTCGACCAAGATGGAGAGCACACCTCTAGCGTGCGCCGGCCTGTAGGGTGCCGCCGGAGAGGTGTTTCGTCTTCCGAAATTGATAGTCTTTCCCATTGCTTCTCTGCTACTCCGACTCTTCACAGTAGTCATGGTTTTACTTTGTGTGATTAGGTGATTGATTTTTCTTCTTAGATTGTGTGTAACAACCACATTATGAGGAGAAACAGCATCATTACCATAACAAAATATGGCCAACTGTCCTAATTTCTCTCTCTCTCTCTCTCTCTCTAACTATTTTAAGGAAATCAATTCTCTCTTCAGCATTAAGGAATTCCCCCACATATTTTGCCTTCTACTGGGTTATATGGACTTCTTTTTGCGCGGCTTTTTTGCTCTGTCAAATAGTGTATGTTTGGCGTGACAATAGTTATGACCGACATCAAAAAAAAAAACTTATTTTAAACATATAAGTGGACGAAGTTGCTTAGGTGAGATCGGGTGTTCAATAACCACGGTTCATAACTATTGTGTTCGTGACCGCGCGGCTCGGCACAAACCGAGGCATGGTCGTGCTAGTAATCAGGTTGACTATTATTATCTGCTGCTTTTTTTTACTACGCAGATCATTTTTCAAGTGATCAGTTACCGTTTAATAATGCTCCTCAATGTGTACACAATATTAGTGGAATTAACGGTGTTTTATCTCATCTCGTTCTGTGCAGATCGTGCAGACTCTATTACAAGTAGAATGCATCAAAATCAATGCCCTCAACAGAGCCGGCGAGACTGCCCTCGCCATATCCGAGAAAAGCGGGCTCGAAGAAATCGCCGCCATCCTCCGGGAAGCTGGTGCGGCGGCTTCTGTGGAGCCGGAGATCCACCTAAACCCTGCGAAGCAGCTTAACAGGACGGTCAGCGAAATCAAGCACGACGTCCAGTCCCAGCTCAAGCAGACCCGCCAGACCGAAGTGCGGGTCCAGCACATCAAGAAGCGCCTCCAGAAACTCCACATCGGCGGCCTCAACAACGCCATCAACTCCAACACCCTCGTCGCCGTGCTCATCGCCACCGTCGCTTTCGCGGCCATCTTCACCGTCCCTGGCCAATTTGTTCAGGAGCCGACCGTGGGGTTCACCCTCGGCCAAGCCAACATCGCCAACGACGCCGCCTTCATCATCTTCCTCGTCTTTGACTCCCTCGCCCTGTTCATATCCCTCGCCGTCGTCGTCGCCCAGACCTCGCTTATAGTCGTCGAGCAGAAGGCGAAGACCCTCATGGTATTCATCGTGAACAAGCTGATGTGGCTAGCGTGCCTCTTCATCTCCATCTCCTTCATCTCGCTCACCTACATCGTCGTCGGCCGGAAAGACTGGTGGCTGGCGTGGTGCACGATGGCGATAGGCGCGTCGATCATGCTCACCACCATCGGCTCAATGTGCTACTTCATCGTTGCCCACCGGATTGAGGAGAAGAGTTTGAGAAACATCAGCCGGGGATCCGGGAGCAGGTCCAAGTCGTGGTCGCTCTCCGTCGCTTCCGATTCAGAGCTGCTGAACACGGAGTGCAAGAAGATGTATGCTATTTAGTGGCCGTTAAGGGGTAATCCAAATTTGTATGCATCCAAGACAAAATCTATAACAATAATAAATGCAATTTAAGAGTCTGTTTGTTTGGGCGTTTTTGCTCCCATCTCCTTTGCTTGGAAAACTTTGGCTCTATTTGTTCGGGCGTTTTTTGCTCCATCTTCATCCAACGCTCCTCTCTCCATGCCCAATCGTTCCATTGCCAATACTCTCATTTTCAACGCCCCAACTTGTGCCGCGGAAACAAACAGGCCCTTCACCGATCCTTTAAAACTGTTTGGTAAACTCTCATTCTCACGGAAACCAATCAAAAACTCCATTTTTGCCATTTTTTGAGACCGCAACCAACTTCCTTCATTTTCCACCGCTGTTATTCCCACCGTCCAAACAAACAGACCCTAAGTGAAAAGAAATAGATTTGATCACCATGCTTCCCCTAAGTAGGGCTCCAATGTGAAATATATATATATATATATATATATATATATATATATATATATATATATATATATATATATATATAATCAATCACATTTACATTGTGTAGTAACCATTTATGAGTAGTTATCATTGCAGTGAGTAGTTATTTTTATAATGGAAAATTACATGACAATATTAATTAAAATAATATAAGTAGTTATCAAGAAAGTATTTTTAATTGCAAAGAGATTTCAAACTATTTTGTTATGGTGGGGGCAGGCAGACCAGATGAAAAAACTGGTCTGCCCCCACCATGCGCTTGCATCCTTGGTTTTTCTGCATATGGATTCTTGCCATATCATTTTGTTCTGTGGATGAAATCAAAAACCAATTTGTGAAGATTCTTGAACTTTTCATGCAAGCCCACATCGTAGTAAGAATGCAAGGTGAAAAGAATGTGGAAAAATTGTGGGGAGTAAGAGCAGAAGAGTTCATGGTGGCGAGTTGCAGACGGTGATATACCGGCGAGTATATGCGGGATTGACGACTTCGAAGAGACGAGCTTCCATCGTACTCGCCCATAGGCGAGTATAGGCAGGATTGACGACTTCAAAGAGGCAAGCTTCCTTCGTACTTGCCTATAGGTGACTTACTCGCAAGGCTGGGAGAGCTCAGAATCTGGGCGAGTTGGGAGTGGAAAATAAAAAAAATTTCGGGGGCGTTGCCCCTTTCACCCCCGTCCGCTGACCGGGCAGCGGAACCTCCGAAAATTTTGCGTAGGGGTTCTAATGTTGGAAGTGACACTTCACCTTGTTCATCTCTTTTTTTAATAGTGGTGCTTTTCATACATGTTCATACTTACGGGTGCTTTGGTAAAGCCTGTGAGTACTTTTTGTATAGCTAACAAACATGGCGAATCATGACAAGTTCACCACCAGGGGAAAACATACGAGGTGTTCAACGAGCTCCTACTTGCGATGATCTCCTTCGACAACGTACATTCCATGAGACGGCTTACTCATGACATCTTCAAGCTAGTATTCTACGAGCTCCTACTTGTGATGATCTTCATGCTCACTGAGTGCTATCTTCAATTCCACGAGTTTTATACTCGCGAGGTCATCTCTTCAATAGCTATGATGCTCTCTTTTAATTTCGTGAGTCTATACTCGCGAGATCGCTACTTCAACAACTATGATGTTTGCTTCAATTCTGCGAATTTATACGCGTGAGGCTATTGTTTCAGCAACCAGGCCGCTATGTTATTCATTTCATCTCCTCAAACACATGGAGTTATGATAACCTGAGAGGGTTCTACCTATAGGAGAGAATGGTACGCTTGTTCACACTTATAAATCGATGATATTTCTCTAACACCCTGAAATATGAGGCTCTAGCTTCTCTTCTTGAAAGCATCTTAAGCAGGCGTAGTAGGCAGAAAGCGATCTCCATGATCGATTTGGGAAACGAGCCTCCAACTTGATTCTCCTAAAAAGCCCAGAGCAGATGATGGGACGGTGTGTCGGGATTTAATATGTTCTTGTAAGACTAAGCCCCTTCATTGACGGTCGAGATCAGCTTCTCTATTGTACGTTGTCCTAGATACCTCGTGATCGCACTTCTCATCTGACTGGAGGGACTACTAGGAACAAGTTTAGAGGCCAACCTCCCCAACTCGACAAAGAAAATGTCGTCGTGCCTTGAGGAAAGATCATCCGCCATTAAAGGCGTCGTTGAGACCACGAAAGAGCCATAAGCTCAGCACGTGATCATAAATTGTCTTAGAAATTTAAAGGCTTGGCGTCACTTCTGGTTTATGATAACACACACAACTAACTCTCTTTTGATTATTAACAGGGTGGGGATCCTCCCTGAGTGGAGCAGGAAAGGTGGACCAAAAGGTATGATGGAGGCCTCGAGCGTGTGCGTCCTATAGGACCCCCCGAGAGTCATTTCTCTTCGCTTGTGCTCTGGCCTTCATAGCCAGGTGCCAGAGCAGGAGTTCAAAGAGGTGTACAGGAAGCGATCTTCACGTTTGGGTTGAAAAATGAGCCTCCGACCCGATTCTCCTAAAAAGCCCAGAACGGATGATGGGACGGTATGTGTGGTCTTAAAAACGTTCTTGTAAGACCAAACCCCTACATTGACGGTCGAGATCAACTCCTCTCTTGTATGTTGGCCTAGCTACCTACCTGATCACATTTCTCATCCGACTGGAGGAACTATCAGGAACAGGTCTGGACGCCAACCTCCCAACTTGATGAAGAGAAGATCGTCATCTCCTTAGAAAGATCCTTCATCATCAAAGAAGTTGATACATCTAACTCTTTGACAATCTCTTAAGTAACAAGGCGAGTGACCTCAACACCGATAGAAGTCCTCGAGTCGTGGAGTTATCGTAGTCCGAGTTCCTGCACGAGCTCCTCTCCTGCATATCGACTACTAGCCCCCTCGGGTGAGATAGAGTCCTCGAGTGTGTTGTTTTTGTAGTTCGGACTCCTGTACGAGTTTCCCTCCTGCATGTCAGTTACTTGCCTCCTGAGTGGATCTCTTCTCCACCTCCAGTTGAGCTCGGCTCCTGCAAGGTGTCGACCTCTTCTCCACCTCCAGTTGAGTTTGGCTCCTGCTAGGTGTCGACCTTCTCACCACCTCTAGTTGAGCTCGGCTCCTGTGAGGTGTCGACTCTATTCTCCACCTCCAGTTGAGCTCCTCTCCTGCGATGTGTCGACTCTTTTCCACCACCAGTTGAGCTCGGCTCCTGTGAGCTGTCGACTCTATTCTCCATCTCCAGTTGAGCTCGCCTCCTGCAAGGTGTCGAACTCTTCTCCAACTCAGTTGAGCTCGGTTTCAATGAGGTATCAACTTTATTTCCACATCAAGGTAAGCTTGGCATGCGAGGTGTCAACCCTTTTCCACCTCCTCTAGTTGAGCTCGCTCGCCTAGCGAATGGCCTGGGAGGTGTCGACTCTTCTCCACCTCCTTCAGTTGAGTTCTACCTCTGGGAGGTGTCGACATTTGTTTTTCTCCTTCAGTTGAGCTCCACTCCTAGGAAGGACCTCACACAGCATATCCTTTAGCGCCATCTCTTTGAACTACATGTTCAACATTGTTTTTCTAAGCTCATGTCGTGCTCGAAAAAAACGGGGATTGTGTATAACTCGTAATTCGTCGAGATCATAAGTACCCCAAAATACGGCTATTCGCAGACCATTGAGCGAGCAGTGACGAGCTTGCCTGAGTATGGGCAAGTAGCTCGTGAGTATGAGCGAGTAGACCCTTGGAACTCACTAGCAGAGGCTGGATACTCGCCTATACCCCCTGGATTTCTCTATAAATAGACCCCCATGGGTACTAGAGATGATACTTTTGGAAGGGGTTGAGACCCCCCCTCCCAAGTGGATACTCGCCAAGTCCATGCATGCCTAGTACCTCACACAGCCTTTTGGTTGCGGAGGGGAAGTTTCTCCCAAAATTTTGGGTATGTGGTGGGACCTTCCCGCTGGCACACTTGAGGTGTGCTTATAGATAGTTTTCTCTCTCCTGCGATAGCAATTTGAATTGTGGCGTCAGACCGCAGAATCAGTAACCTTAGGCTACCTTGAGCTGAATTTTGAAGTAAGGAATTTTCCCGGCTTCAACACTCAGCCTTGTACCCAAGAAAGATATAAGGAACGGAGTGAGCAGAGAGTTTGGTACGCTCACATGGCGGTAGAAGAACATAACATCGACAACCAAAAACACAGATGAGTGTAACGTGGGGGGTCGAGAGTACAGACACTCACCAGGACTCTGTCCCTGAAGGAAAATGGAAGGTTGAAGGTTAATGAGATAGACAACGGTGGAAATAGCCTCAGACCAAAAATGAGGAGGAACGTGAGAGGAGATAAGAAAGGTGCAGACTGTCTCTATGATGTTGCAATTCTTCCTTTCGGTAGTGTCATTCTGAGCATGAGCACCGGGACAGACAAGTCGAGGAATAGTGTCATGGGTAGCTAGCAGATCTCTAAAAGTATGAGAAAGGTGCCCCCCCCCCCCCCCCCCCCGAATCAGAATGGAAAGTATGTATGAAGGCAGAGAACTGTGTGCGCACCATAACAAAAAAGGAAAAATATGAAAGAACTCAGAGCAAGAATGCATAAAGTACACCCAAAAATAATGTGAATAATCATCAACAAAATAACATATGAATGCGTTTTAGACATGTTTATGTAGAGAAAAGATCAGACCACATCTTGTTGATTGCTTCTGTTTATTGAAAAATTTCTTCAGTCGTTTATGTTTACTTGTTTATTTTCCTTTTCTTCAAAATGAGGAGGTAAATCTGTATATATATATATATGTTCTCCTTTAAGTCTCCATTTATGAATGCATTTTAAACATTCATCCGGTAAGAAATCAATTGATATTATCATCTTCAAAGAGCAAGACTCTTAACTGTATTTAACTTTGCATTGGAGAAAATGTATGTATGAATGCTCTACCCTAAGAAGAGCTTTATGTCTTCTTATAATGCTATTATGTTTGCACTCATCATAAACACCCATATTCACCCACACAAGTCATTTCATTAGACAATAGTTGTGTAAAACTCACAAGTCATACCCCACACAATACCATTGCAACGAAGAAAAACATTTTTTTAACATTCAATTGGTGAATAAGCCACTGTAAGGAAGCCATAAAATAAGGACACTCAAATATTATATGAGCTTGGCAACAAGTGGGAAATCATGGCAATCAACTTCAGAAGACAGAGTAAAGCCACATTGTACACGATGAGCCTTGTACTTAGCAGCAAACCAACCTATAAGATATTTATATTGGGAACACATTTTTAGCTAACAAATTTCTAAATACCCTATTCTTAAAGTCTGTCTATTAGTAAAGGCATCCATCTTCTCCGAGTGCCTTCTACGAATCTCATCACGGGACAATGAAGTATCTGTTCAAAAGAGATTTCTTCCCTTTTTCTTGTTGATTGATATGGTTGTCTATGATGAAAAATGGAGAGAGGATAGATGGATCTAAGAGGAGGAGGAAGGGAGGAAAGAGAGGGAGGAAGCGCATCCGTTATTCTTTCCGTTAAAGACTTGAACAAAATATAATTTGCATAGAGCATCCCCGCGCAGCGAGGGTTCAAGAAAGGGTCTTACCACGAGGGGAAAAATGTAAGCAAACCTTACCTTACATTTTTTGCAAGAGGCTACTTCCAGGACTCGAACCCGCGACCTCAAGATCACACGTCAAACAAAAATTACAGAAATGATTCTAAATGATACTTCATAGTATCTTTAGAAATATAACTTGAGGCATCTCTAGTATCTTGCTTTGGGTGTTGAGTGTCGAGCCCACGTGAAGAGGTATGAGGGTAGTATTACGACTTGACACATAGGAAGATGCATGCATGAAAAAAACTTGATAAGAGACCAACCCAAGATGACATGCACAATAACATTATGGCACATAAGATGTTAAGAAGTTGGATCAATAGGAAATACAAACACAGTACCACAACATACTATGAGAGAGACAAGAAGATTTATAGGAGAGAGCTATGGAGGGGGCTCCCAGAAAGGAGTAATTTTTGGGTCTGGGTAGCGTTGCTAGCTTTGGCTGTGAGTAAAAAGAGGGCTGCTGGATGACCAATCTAACCGTCAGCAATAAATGGGAGATTTTTTTTAAAAAAAGCGAGTACATGCTTTGATCGGACGACAAACAGGATTGATCCAACGGTTACTCGCGCTCCTTTTAGCCCAAATTTTTTTCCTAAAAAGGGTGTGATATTGAATGTAAGTGAGACTGTCTTCGAGATCCCATGCTAGGTGTCATGGAGGGAGGAATACTTGTTTTGCGCACCATTGGTGGGGGATACAATTTCTGAACAACACTTGACAACAATAACAACACTCAAGCCTTTATCCCATTATAATGGGCCTAAACTCAAACAACACTCACCTGCATAAAATTCAAATTGAGGGGATGATAAGGGGATAAAAATTAAAGCACACATACTCATGAAATATGACATCCTTGCTAATAAAACACCACTAGCGGAATGAATGAAACACATAACCCTTTGACTGATTTAAGTCATACAAATATTAGGAAAATTAATTCATAAAATATTATAAATTATAATCAAGCCCGCCATAATAAATTGGCATATTTCTAGATAAAAAAAATGAAGTGTAAGTGAAAAAGAAATGGATGACCGAAGTGTAGTGTTTTTCGAGTCCTTTTTGGCTCAACATGCCACCAATTGGAACACCAGATGCATCACACGCGACCTCAAATACACGGCTAAAATCAGGAAGTCTCAGAATATGAGCCGTCGTCAATCTCTCTTTGATCTCGTCAAATGCCCTAGTGGCCGCAGAGGTCCACTGAAACTCGTCCTTCCGAAGGCAGCTTGTGAATGGGGTCATGATCGCACTGAACCCCCAGACAAATTTCTTATAGAAGGTGTCAAGTCCGCGGAAGCTGCGAGCCTCGTGGATGGTCGTAGACACGTGTTAGTGGTGAATGGACTTGACCTTATCATGGTCAATGGATACACCAGTGGATGACACAATAAATCCCAGGAAATGAACAAACTTAGAGAGGAATGAGCACTTCTTCAATTTCACATACAATTTCTCCCGACGAAGGGTGCCAAAAAAAAGCCTTAGATGATCAAGGTGGTCGGTGTGGGTCTTGTTGGAGTTGGGGAACACTTCTGACTCTCTTGTTTCTCACACCGGGTTAGCCCACGTGAGCTTAGAGACGTCGGAGCGTGACCCTCTCCGATGACTGAAGTACAAGTAAACGCGGGGTTCCGTGGCCTATTTATAGGCGTGTAACCCGAATTTTAGGGTTATGTGTTTTCCAAACGGTTTCGGCTGAGGAGTTTTGGAAGCGCCTTTTGGAGATCCCTTAGAGAGATGTTTTCCGGCGGCGGTGCTCCTTTCGTTTCTTGTCCAAATAGAGAGGTGCGAGGTAGGATCGGTTTGATCCTTGTAACTTTGTAATCTATATTTTGTTTGGTGAATACAAGAAGGAAGGGGAGAAGGGGAGAGAGGACTAGCCCGGTTCTGGGTGAACCTCTGTATATCTTTGTGTTTGTGTTGTGTTTTTTTATTTCCGATCTTCGTTCGAATCTCTCTTCTCGGCACCCCGATTTTCTACAAGTGGCCTCCATGATATTGGACGTGGTTGACGAGGGAATGTAATCGGAACGTGTGTGCATAAAGGGTTGAAAGCGACGCAGGAGGACCGACAAAGATTAAGAAATCTTTGCGCCGAAGTCTGATACCAAATTGATGTAGCAAACACCGGTTTGCGTACAATTAATACCGTCAACCCTATATGCGTAGATAAAACTCACAGCTCAACGCGACAAATGAACTGACAAGAGAAAAACACACCGCTTTGCGCACCAATTACCAAACATTTGTGTAATTGTGCAATTTCATCAAGCACTAGGCATGCGGTTAACATGATTCACCAAACATTTGTGTAATTGTGGGCTCTCGCGGCGCGACGCCCTCGCCATCTGGTTGACCATCCAGGTCGTCGCCAACTACGACAACCTCTCTATCCTTCTCAAGAATAGTTCGGGTGGAAGAGCCGGTCTCGCAAGCCAGGGTGGCCCTCAGGTCGTTGAAAATGGGCTCAACCGCCTCAGGGAATGGCTTTGACTTCTTGGAACTGGGCTCGGCAGAATCGGTTTGGGGAGCTTTCGCGGGGACCGCCTTCAGAGCGGCAACGCGAGCCGCGGAGGCCTGGCGGGCTCGGTCTATGCGCTCTTGGATCTACTTAGGAAGAGGCATCTTGGCAAGGCAGCAGAGGGAATGACAAGAGTCAGACAGGTGGGCAGGTGCACATATATATAGCCGCAGGTGGCCCCCACCAGAAGATTCCCTCCAACCCGCCAACCAGTGCTCGCCGCACACTTGGGGTTGGATGTTTCTTTCCGAGCTTTGACAAGCTCGAAAAGAGCGGGGATTGTGTACAACCCTGTGTCCGTCGAGCAAGGTCACCAGGGTCTAGGAAAATCGGGCTGAGGACAATAGGCGAGCTCGACAGTAAAGGGGGCGAGCCTGAGCTCGGCATCCGTCGACCAGATATCGATGATCGGCGACCCCGAGTTCGGCATATGCCGAGCGAGACACAACTCGCGTCCTCGCAGTGGAGCTCGGCAGCAGTAGGCGAGCAGAACATGCCGAGGTGGCCAAAGCTCCCCAGCTCGTCTGGATGTATGAGGTACTTTTTACTGTTTTGCCCCCGCTGGTCTGCCCATAGCCCTTCAAAACAGCGGAGTTTGGCTGTTGGTAGACCCAACCAAGGGTTTTCTGGTAATTTCAGGTCAGTTATTTTGGTTATTGGCAGTCCAGATTTCAAGAGCTATAAATAGGACCCAAGGGGTACCCCAGAAAGCAGGTTCTTCCATGTGCTCTCCTGCCCCAATCTTCAAGTGCTTTCTGAGGGTACCTTAGCTCGGCTTCTGGCTAAGGAGGGGAAGCGCTCTGAGATCTTCCGGGTTTGTGGTGGGACCTCCCTGCCGAGCCCTTGGGTCTGTTTCTCCTTGCCTTCTTTGTTGTTTTTCTTGCAGGAGCGAAGTAGGCACAAGATCACCCCTTCCCCAAGGGTCGAACTCCACAGGAGACCGGATTCCGGTTTCAACAATCATCATACTAATAAATACAAGCCGAGAAATCTATACTAAATCTCGATTCGCCTTTCAGAAGATAACCCAAGTGTTTTAGGGCATTCTGCCACATATGCCAAGAACATAAAGCATGATAGGTGTCTGACATAACCTCCTTAATGACAGTTGTCATTGCTGCATCTGCATCAGTAAAAATAATTCGAGTTTTTTTTGCATTCATAGCTTCCAAAAAGTCTCAAATAACCATATGAAAGACTCAATAGTTTCATCATATAAAAGTGAAGCTCCAAATACAACTGTTTCTCTATGATGATTTTGTCCCAAAAAGACACCAAGAGGCCTTGCCGCTCTATTTGTGCCATATGTTGTGTCAAATGTGAGCACATCGTCAAATATGTTATAATCTATTAGCATTCTAGTATCAACCCAAAAAATATTTGTAATATGTTTCTCGACATCTAACTGGATAGCATAGTAATATGAAGGGTTATCTTTTAACTTTTTAGTGAAATATATCTCTAAACTACTTGCTTCTCCATACATTAGATATCATTGTCTTTTTGAGCGTGGGTAATTCTTTTGATCTCTACTAATATAGACAAGACTATCACATCCACCCACTTGTGTACTAAAAAATTGATAAACATCATTTAACCTTATACCAGAGTCATACGCAATATATGTTTCAATTTCCCAAGCAACAGACATTTTTCTTTGTGATTGAATCATGTGTACAATTGATGAATGAAGTTGATGATTATGCTGTTGCACAAACTCAGAAACGACATACATTTTAGTGTCCCGATTAAGGATAATGGTCATACGAGCATCACAACCACATCTTGACTCGGCCCGGGCTCTATTTGTTTTGTGATCACGAACATCTTTCCTACGAATCCCTTCTCGATCAAAAACAAACCTTCTATAAGTTAATACTTTAGTCTTTCAACATTTATTTTCATACTCCTTTCGAATACCGAAGTATGCTCTTCTAGCATACTCATTATAAAATGTATACGCTTCTTCATCAAATGCAAACTCCATCCTTTTTGAATGTGTGTATTCCTCTGATACTTGAGGAGTTACTATTAATGATGATGAGTCCTCCATTTTAATACAACTGTTAGAAAAATTATATAATCAACAACAATTAATAAAATACTCTACTTAGAAATATGTAAAACTATTAGCAAAAAAATATTTGACTTTCATCCAACCTCACAGACAGAACCTAAAAAATTGAACAAAACACTTCAAGAGCATCCACAAATTTCCTTTGCATTTCCAGAGCAGCCAACAAAATCGACATTTCCTGTGTACATTTCCTATGTTGTTGAGTCAAATAATGGAGATCTTTCCCAGAAGAGCTGATCACAATACCAAATTCACCAAACAAAATGGAAAATCAGCCAAGAAAATCCACACCTATGATGTTCCTTCGTCAAATAGATGAAAATGAAAAATAGAGGTCATGCATGCTCGAAGTGGAAATTTGAGCTCACTGTCCGGAAACCAAAATGAAATTGGAAGAAATGAACTTCGTCAAAAATTATCCACCGATCCCCTGCTGACAGAAGGAGCTCTTATTGTCTCCCATGGCACTTCCTCTACAACAGGATGTGGATATCTATAAAATAAGGCGATTGTTAATCGCAACCCGTAAGTGGCTAGTCGCACCCCAAAATCTTCCAGTTTTTTGCGCCTTTTCAAAATACGCCTTGTATATGCAATTTCAGGAAGAGTTTTCAACACGAAAGTTGTAGATATCAACGAGATCTACAACTTTCGTGTTGAACATTTTTCCTGAAATTGCATGTACAAGGTGTATTTCAAAAAGGCGCAAAATCTGGGCATATTTCCAAAGTACGCATTGTACATGCATTTTTAGGAAAAATGATCAACACGAAAGTTGTAGATCTCGTCGATGTCTACAACTTTCATGTTAAACAATTTTCCTGATATTGCATGTACAAGGCTTATTTGGAAAAGTCGCAAAAAATTGGGAAATTTTGGGGTGCGACTAGTAAAATAACGGGTTGCGGTTAACAATCACCTAAAATAAGAATGAAGGCTGACAGGATCTTACCACCGACGAGTAGAATGTAGATCAAGACAGAGGGGTCAGTTGCGCCGATGAAGAGGCAGACATGATCTTCCTTCACCACCGACCAAGACACCAACGCTGGTAGGTTCCTCCTCTGAAAAGTTCCGCTGGGAGGTACTGTTGCGACGTTGAAATGAAATAGACTGGCGGGAGATAGCAGCGAGAATATGATTAAGAGAGGTATTTTGGGGAGTGGAAAGTAGCTATAAAGAGGGGAATAATATCAGCCCTTGATTTAAGATGGCACCATCTCCACCATGAACTGGATCCCCTCCATTTCACATGAAATAGAGAGAATCCGGATCCGATTATTGGTGCTGCCCTGGTCTAAATATTTTTGAGTGAGCATTTTTGGTGCTGCCCGAACCTAAATACCCATACAATTTCAGCTTGAAAATGCAAAGCACCAGAAATCAATAATTATAAGGCACAAAATGTCAAAACCTCATATTTGCAAAATGCCAAAAATAGCTAAAAAACAAAAAATAAAAACATATCATATTATATAAATTATATCAATTATACAAGATATCATCTTATTCAAAATCTATCATTCTCTATTGGAGTATGAATGCAGAATTATATTTCTAAATTAAGAACACACAATTAAACTAGAATCAATGGAATACAGCTGAATTGCGGAAACTTAATGTATATCATTTTAACTTCTTGTTCGTGTTTCATCATTGCCACGATTCCCAGAAGTCTTGACGTGCTCTTATGAAATCAGCGGCGCTAGAGGATCCCGCTAACATACAATACCATGTTATCAAAATATTTAATCTTTGCCATGAAAATGTTAACACAAAGGTGTATGAAAAAATAATGAAATCTGAATTTGAGAGCAAGAATTCCTAACTCATGCATGATGGTTTTCTCATTTATATCTTATTCATCAAAGTGAGTATCAGAAGTGAATCAACTCATTTGCCTCTAATAGCAACCAACGAGTTTCTATGTGAATGAACTGAATGGAAGATGAAATTCATGGCTTGATTCCCTTGTAATAAAAGAGAGAATAATTTCACCTGAAGCAAAAATGAATCTGAAGGTATGATCTCCACCATTCAGGAACTGCTTCTCCAGAAAACCAAAGGGTGTGATCAAATGTTGCAGTCTCCTTGTGTCCTCCAAGATTCCAATGTGCATGTAAGAGGAAAAGCTCTATGTATTTTCCCTTGTTTTCACACCCGGGAAAACTTCGATCCTGCACGTAATGGCCTGGAATGGGAGATCTTGCACTCCTCGTTTCTGAATCTGCGGGAGAGATGAAGATTCCTCGCTCGTTTTCTCCAAAAGCTGAATGGGAGCTTTCCCAAAAAGAGATGAACAGTTGTTGCCAAAACCGCATACCTCTTTTCACTCGTGTTCACGATATTTGGTATGAAGGAATTAATCAATAGGCATGCCAATAGACATAGGCTTTCTTAGTAAGAACCTTTTGAAGTTACAAATTAAAAGGTCAATTAATTCCATTTAACTCCAAATTAAAAGAGAATATGAAACCTATGAAATTAGGTAGGATTTCATCTCATGCCAAACATATGCCAAAATTTTGTGTCAAAGGTGAGACCGGGTTCCCGATTGAAGTTACGAGATTATTTGGCCCACCTATCACATGATTCGACCGTTCGCGCGTCTAAATTAACTTGCACTCGTAGGAGACTGAATAGACTCTAATTGTCACGTACGACTTTATTGAGACGTCTCGATGAATTGAGTCCATCAAATAAAAAATATCTAACATGCTCTCACTTGGACTTACATTCATCGTAACTTATGACGTTTCGTATAAAATATTCACTGAACTTAAGGGTACCATTAGCGAACATGATATTAAGAGTCTACTCCTATGTCAATCCGGTACAATCAAATCTTTCACTCTGAATCATGACGACAACCACATCATTGAGCGACACGGGACCTTCCATGGTCACAGCAGACGCATCTAATCGACACGGACAAAACACAGTTATATAAAATGTAGAACAACATAATAAAAATGTGCACAAGAAGGTTGTTCTACATTGGTAATCAACTAAACTTCTCAAATGAATGCACTTAACCATGTCGAGATAAATTTTTAAGTGTTCAAAAGAACACATATGTCCAATCTTAAGATTTTAATTAATGTGTCAAATAGACATATCAATGCTTTATGAAAATAAAATGAAGTGTACAAAGCCTTATGCTCAGACTGACACTCATCCGAGTCTTTTACATGAACTGCGATATATCACATAAACTTTATGAATATCGAAACTCAATGATATTCTATATGAATGTTCACCTATGTTTGATCTCAAACAATAATTAATAAACTTAAACCAAGTGCAAAATGAATGACAGATGAATTAATTAGAGTTTTATCTAGTCTCCTACTAATCTAACATATCAATCAACTCCACAAGCCCCATACTGCAGACATGCTTTTGAAATATATTAGGGTAGAGTCCTTTAGTAAGGGGATCAACTACCATATCATCTGTTCCTATATGCTCCACTATAATGTCACATTTCTTAACTAACTCATTAATGGTGAAGAATTTAATTTCTATATACATAGACCCTGTGATATTTTATTGTTCATCGAGAACATGACTACAAAAATATTATCACAGTACAACCGAATGAATCCAGCTATAGAATCGACGACCATCAATACTTTAATGAAATTCTTAAGCCACACTGCATGAGTAGAAGCTCCAAAATGAGCGACAAGCTCTGCATGCTTTGTGGATGAAGTAATATGTGTCTGTTTGACACTCTCCCATGAAATGAACCCACCAGCATACTTAAAAATATAATATAAATTAAACTTCCTATCATCTTCACATCTGGTAAAGTCAAAGTCTGTATACTTCACCAAATCGAGATTTTGAACTTCATGGTAGACTAACTTAAGATCTTTTGTTCATTTTAAATACATCAATACCTTCTTGGCAACCTCCCAATGAGATGGTCCTAGGTTCAACTGATATCTGCTTAGAAATCCTACTGCGAAAGCAATGTCCAGTCTGATACAGACTTTGGCATACATTAAGCTGCCTACCGCACTAGAATAAGGTATATCTTTCATGCACTCGCTCTCTGTATTGTTTCTGGGGATTGTGGTAAGCTCAACTTATCACCCTTAAGCACAGTTACATCGTCAGGCTTATAATCGAGCATGTTAAATCTCTCAAGTACACGTTATATATAGGCTTTTTGAGAGAGTGCTAGTGTATAGTGAGATCGGTCTCTAATGATCTCAATCTCTAGAACAAAAGACGATTCTTTAAGATCTTTCATATCAAAGTATTTTTCAAAAATTACTTATATTCATGCAATAATGTCAAATCACTACTCGCAAGCAAGATATCATATACATATAGAACTAAGAAGATGAATTTGCTCCCACTAATCTTGAGATATATACAATAACCTACCACATTTTCTTCAAAATCGAATGAATTTACTAATTCATCAAATTTCAAATACCACTGTCTAGAAGTTTGCTTCAAATCGTAGAGGGACTTGTTGAGCTTGCATATAATTGGTCAGTATGACCAGACTTGAATTTCTCAGGCTGCACAATATAGACTTTCTCAGTCAAGAATGCGGTCTTTACATCCATTTGGTGTAACTCCAGATCATAATGAGCTAGTAATGACATTACCATTATAAAAAAGTCTTTAGAGGGAACATGAAAAAAAGTCTCGTTATAATCGATTCATTCTCTCTGTGTAAATTTCTCGACTACCAATCTACATTTAAACCGCTCGACCTTTCCTTTGAAGTCTTTGGTCTTAAATACACATTTAGAACCAATGAGTTTGCAGCATTTGGGTAACTGAACTAACACTCAAACTTTATTCAGTTTCATAGACTTTATCTCATTTTTCATTGCATCTCACCACAGATCGACTTGAGGTCCAAATACGACTGCATTAAATATCATTGAGTTAACAATATGGCCAACATCATAATCACTCTTGCCCAATTAAAACTTTATAGCCTGAAGAAGTTGTAGGCCTCATCTGCCTAATAAATCTCCTAGTGGGCGGATGATCCTCTAGAACCTATGGAGGAATCTCAATGGGAATCAGTGACAAGACCGATTCCACTTCCTATACAAGTTCCATCATAGGTTTAGGCACCACCAGGCTCTCCAATAATGACACAATAAAATTAATAGGAACAACTTCCTCGATTTCATTAATAGAGCGAGAGCAACTCGGCTCATCAACAATATTTAATTCAAAAAATTTAGTTGTTTGTGATTCCACAATTCTGGGTTCTCCTGAAGGGGAATAAATCTTAAATCTTTTAGAATGATCTGGGTAACCTATGAAATAACAATGACAAGACCTAAGAGAAATTTTACTTTTCGATGGGTTGTATAATCGAACCTCTGCAGGGCAATCCCAAATATGTAAGTGATTAAGGCTTGGTCTATAACTCGAAAGGTGTCTTTGGGTACTGACTTAGGCAGAACTTTATTCAGGATATACACCGCTATCTTAAGCGCCTCACCCCCAAAAAACTCATGAAGATTAGTCATATTCATCATACTTCTCATGATTTTCTTAAGAGTGCAATTATGACTTTAAACCACATCATTTTACTCAGTATTACCTGACATAGAGTATTGGGCAGCAATGCCGCAACTCTCTAAGTATCTAGCAAACGAACCTTTATGTTACCTAGTGACATTATGTCTGCCAAAATACTCGTCACATATGTCTGACCTAACAATCTTAATGATTTTTCCTATTTGTTTTTCAACTACAGTTTTGAAACTTTTGAACTCATCAAGAGATTCAGGTTTTTTTTAATTAAGGACAAATATCCAAAATGAGAGTCATCAATGAAGATAATGAAGTAGGTGTTATTATAGAGAGTAGAGGAATAAAGACCGCTAATATCTGTATGAATAACTGATAATACTTATTTTAGCTTAAATTACTTGGATAAATCTATATATTTTATTGTTTAAAATTATATATTTTATGAATTTTGAGCCTATAATTAGTTTCTTTTATAAAAATTGTTCTAACTTAATTTATTTTCTGTTTTACAAGATTTCGACACTTTTTGGTCATTTTTCATTTTACACACCCCTAGGTCACAACCGTGTATCCATTACATGAGCGTCTACCTGGGGCGTGTAACCCAATCAGAATGAAACCACTGTCCGAAGTCCAGATCCAAAAAAATCCAGCTTACATGCCCAAGGTCATGACCGTGTACAACCTATACAGCTGTGTACCTAGGGCGTGTCCCACCAAGTTTTGAAGATGCGCCATAACGCGACTTTTTGTCGATCTGCCGAACCTTACACGGTCGTGTACCGCCTACATGGGTGTGTACCGCCAAGTCCCGATTTTCGGCGCCGCAACGTGACTTTTGCCGATCCGCATCACATCAAACCTTACACGCCGCCTATACGGGCGTGTACTTCCCAGAAAAATTTCTATAAATACCAGCAACATCCAAGTGTTCCAGACCAGATTAGAGCAGATTGAGAGCAGTTTATAAGGAGATTAGTTGAGAGTTTGTGTGGTGCTACTTGTTTTCTTTGTGTTTATGTTCTTATTTTCGCTTTTTTTTCTCTCCCTCATTTCAAGTTATTCCATGCAACCTTTGTAATAAACTTGTAATGTTTTTTAATAGTGTGAAATTAGTACGTATCTAGTCTTTATTTCATGCAATTGTAGTTTTTAGTTCAACTTGTAACTCTCTTTGTTTTAGTAATAAAAGTTTCTCTTTATTTATTTATTTAGTTTTTCATGAATTCCTACCACCTATCTCTCTCTTACCCTTCCACCATGTGTAACTAAATCATCATTAGTACTCGATCACGATGATCTGAGGATGAGTTGATCAAGTTATAATGTTTTAGCTTTATTTCTCTTTTTATAGCACTAGTCTTCGATTTACTCTTGATTTAAATTTAGTTGAATTATATTATCGATATATAATCTTCACTTAAGTTTTCATTCTTATCTAGCCGAGAGACTCATAGTTTGAATCGAACACCCAAAAGTAAAGAGAGTTGCACGCACCTCTCGAGAGAGAATGACGTAAATCTCCCAGATTGTAGTTAAATCCAATAGCAGGGTTCACCGCTTAAACGAGCTTTAAGCATTCGAATACGGGACGAGAGTTCGATCGAATCTTCCTAAACTCAGTTGGGCACTTCTTCGAGAGGAGTGCGTTCACACTTCGGGAACCCCCACGATCAAGTTGCCTTTTACTTTATTAAGATTTAGTTTGTTATTTCACTTTGATTAGCTTATGCCGAAGTGATTCAAAATCGAGCACAAATTCTTTTATCCATAAGTTTTAATCTTTTTCTATAACGTGCAATTTAGTTAAGTAAAACAAACTCAAAGAAATCATTTGATAAGATAATAGATATTCCTCTAAGTAGAAGTAATCAATCCGTTCTGGATAATGCAACATTGATATTGAACTTAAATATCATATACTATAAACGATAAGTTGTACTTGCCTTTATAGGATATAGAATCAGAGAAGATTTTCAACCTCATTTCCATCTCTTTTCAAAACCCCTCTCCTTCTCTGCACATCAAACAACACACAATTTTTATATCAAGTTTTGGCGCCGTTACTGGAGACTTAGTTTTGATATTTTGAAACGAGGATAGTTATTAATCTTATCGCATCTTTTTCATTCTCTTTTTATTTTCCCTTGATCTCTCAGCCCAATTTTATCATTCTCTTTCTCTACCTTCATTTCTCTTTTTTAGTTTTTTTTTTCTAAATTCATTTCTATTAAGTGAAGGTTGTTTTATTTTCTATTTAAAAAATGTTATCTTATTTGTCCGCTAAGATTGTCGAGCTCCGAAATAAATTAAATTTTTTGGAAGCCTCACGAAAGCGTCATTTTTTTGTTATTATTGCGGTGCTTCTCATGGAAGTGGAACTAGTTATCTTTATTATTATTTTTAAAAAATTTCTTAAGAAAATAATTTTGATAATAATTATAAAGATAACTATTCTAAATTTAATGATAAATTTTTTTTTTCAAATTTCCATGAAAATAATTTTTCAGATTTTACTAATTTTTTCAATTTTTATGAAAATATTTTTTCAAACTTTAACGAGAATAATATTTTTGATTTAAATAATTTTTCTTCCAACTCAGATGTTGATTTTTCTTGTTCACAAGATCACCCAGAAAAATTCCCGAGTAATGAGAAAAATTTTTTAGATCTGATTTATTGTTCTTCTTCCACACCACAAAATGCGTCTTTAAGTTTTGGAGAATTTTCGCAAGTTCATTTTCTTTCTCCTCTCCCAAATTTAGAAACTTTTTATTCTTGTTCTAATGATTTTTCTCCATCTTCATATAATTTAGCTATTGAGGTACATGAATCTTCATGAAACACCTTAGTTTCTTATACCAAAGATAAAGAAAAATTATTACTTCAAGAATTTATTCATTATTTGGACGTATCGGGTGAAATAAGAAGAACATGTTTCTTCTCCTACCTCTCCTGATTTTTCTCCTCTAATTCATGAATTTTCATTTTTCGAGCATATCCTATAAATATTTAGGAATTCAAATTCATGAAAATTTTGCGTCCAATGATTTTAATTTAAATAAATTTTCAAATAACAATATTATTTTTAAAAAATAAACAACTCGAAGTTATCCAAATAGTTTCACAAGAACAATTTTCATATTGGCGATGTGTCGTTATAATCAAATTTCATCAAAGATCCATTTTTCGCTCATGTACAAAAATTCAAATCACTTCAAGTATGTATAGGTGATTTGAATTTACATTTTCAAGCCGACCACCAGCAAAAGAAAAATAAAAAATCAAGTGAAGGAGTAGCCGAGTGACTGATTTCGGCACATTCGCCGAAATATGAATTAAGCGAGTTGCCCGTTCATTTTAAATTTTATTTCCCCTTTTCCTATCAGTAACCATCTAGCTTAAAGACTAGAAAAAAATAGCTCTCTTGGGAGACATCCCTCGTTTATCTTTTAAATTTCTTGCATTTTTATGCATTTTTCTTTTAATTTGTTTTTCTTTCCCCTCCTACTTTGCTTTTGAATATTGAGGACAATGTTTATTTTTAAGTATGAGGGTGTGATCTATTATTGTTGTTTTTATTTAAAAATTAAAATTCATGAAAAATCTTTTAAAAATACAAAAAAATTTATAAAACGTAAACTTTATATTTCTTCAAAGGACCGTATTGAGCTTTCATCATACAAAACCGCCTAGTGCCCTGCGAACTTGTCATTGGGTCCTCAGAAAGTTCAAGTAATAAAAAAATTAGGAAATTAACCTCTACTTAATTTTTTTAGTTTATTTATAAGAATTTTTATAATTTTTGATGTGCTGGTCTTTTATTTCATCATAGTTAGTTAAATTTAATTTTTAGGAGATTAAATTTTAAGAAATATCTTATAAATTAAATTTATTTAGAGTAATTTCTTTAGCACTTTTTCTTTTTTATTCTAATTAGTTTCAATTTTATGCTACATTGCTTAACAATCTTTAGATTTCAATTATAGTAACTTATGCTTTAAGATTCTTAGTAAAGTTTAATTTACTATAGTTGTACTCTAAGATTGTAATTTAATCTAAATATTGTCTAGTCTTTTCCTTGTTTTAATTTTTTGTTAGATCATATGTCATGGAGATAAGATGATAAAATTCATTATCACTTGGTAAACATATACAATCCCCCCCAAAAAAAGATGAAGTAAGAGAATAAAATTCATTACTCTCAAATATTTTTGTCTTTTTTGTGAAGAGAAAAAAATATTTGTTCATATATCATGAAAAATGAGAGGATAAAATTCATTATTTTTTGGTAAACATATGCAAATATAAAAAAAGATAGTAAAAATGTGGAGTGAGAGGATAAAATTCATCACCTGCAATCAAAAACCTCTTCAATTTCCTTGTTTCAAACCCTATGAAAATTGCTTTAAAATTAAATTAAAATACTAAGAGAGCATAAGGAGTTTAAAATTTTCTTTTAAGTCTCTTTTTGGTTGAAGGTGCTAATAATTTTAATCTAATTTTGTTGCTAATTACTCAATTTTGAATACTAATTAATTTATTTGAGAAATCTTTGTTAAATATTTCTCTCTTCTCTTTTTATTTCATATTTTTGGATTTGATTTTTTTGAATCCCTAAATTTTATTTTTAACTTTCTTTTGATTTAATAAAATTTTTAGTTTAATAAAAAATTATATTAACATCCTGTAAATATTTCTCATAGTTTTGCTCTGCAATAGAAAAAGTATAAGTATAGGGGAATTTGATAATACTTATTTTAGCCTAAATTACTTGGATAAATCTATATATTTTTTGTTTAAAATTATATAATTTATGAATTTTGAGTATATCATTAGTTTCTTTTGTAAAAATTATTCTAACTTAGTTTATTTTCTATTTTTAGGATTTTGACATTTTTGGTCATTTTCCATATTCCCTTGGGTCACGGCCGTGAACCCATTACACATGTGTGTACCTGGGGTGTGTAACCCAATCGGAATGAAGCCACGGTCCGAAGTCCGGATCAAAAAAAATCCAGCTTACACGCCCTCGGTCACGGGCGTGCACCACCTACACGGGCGTGTACCTGGGGCGTGTCCCGCTAAGTTTTGAAGATGCGTCGCAGCGCCACTTTTTGCCGATCTGTCAAACCTTACACGGTCGTGTACCACCTACACAGGCGTGTACCTAGGGCGTGTCCCGCCAAGTCCCGATTTCGGCGCCGCAGTGCGACTTTTACCGATTCGCGTCATGCCAAACGTCCTTACACGCCCCCTACATGGACGTGTACCCAAACTCTCGAGCTAGTCGCCGTCCAGCCGAATTTCCATCAGTAGAAGTCAACAAACCTTACACGCCCCCTTACACCGGCGTGTAGTTCCCAGAGAAATTTTTATAAATACCAGCATTCTCCAAGTGTTGCAGACCAGATTAAAGCAGATTGAGAGCAGTTTATAAGCATATTAGTTGAGATTATTTTGTGAGTTTGTGTGCTGCTACTTGTTTTTCTTCGTGCTTATGTTCTTATTTTCGCTCTTTTTCTCTCTCTCATTTCAAGTTATTCATATGCAACTTTTTTAATAAACTTGTAATGTCTTTTAATTGTGTGGAATTAGTACGTAACTAGTCTTTATTTTATGCAATTGTAGTTTTTAGTTCAACTTGTAACTCGTTTTGTTTTAGTAATAAAAGTTTCTCTCTTTTTCTTTATTTATTTATTTAGTTTTTCATGAATTCCTACCACCTATCTCTCACTTACCCTTTCACCATAAGTAACTAAATCCTCATTAGTACTCGATCGTGATGATCTGAGAATGTGTTGATTAAGTTATAATGTTTTAGCTTTCTTTCTTTTTTTAAATTACTAATCTTTGATTTACTCTCGATTTAAATTTAGTGTAATTATATTATCGATATATAGTCTCCACTTAGGTTTTCATTCTTAGCTAACCGAGAGACTCATAGTTTGAATTGATCACCCAAGAGTAAAGAGAATTGTGTGCACCTCTCAAGAGAGAATGAGGTAAATCTCCTAGATTGGAGTCAAATCCATTAGCGGGGTTCACCGCTTAAAGCGAGCTTTAAGCATTCGAATACGGGACGAGAGTTCCATCGAATCTTCCTAAAATCAGTTGGGCACTTTTTCGAGAGGAGCATGTTCACACTTCGGGAACCCCCATGATCAAATTATTTTTTACTTTATTAAGATTTAGTTTGTCATTTCACTTTGATTAGCTTATGCCGAAGTAATTCAAAATCGAGTACTAATTCTTTTATCCATAAGTTTTAACCTTTTTTATAACGTGCAATTTAGTTAAGTAAAACAAACCCAAAGAAATCATTTGATAAGATAATAATAATTCCTCAAAGTAGAAGTAATCAATCTGTCCTGGATAATACGACCTTGATATTCAACTTAAATATTCTATACTATAAACGATAAAGCGCACTTGCCTTTATCAGATATAGAATCAGAGAAGATTTTCAACCTCATTTATATCTCGATTCGCAACCCCCCTCTTCTTCTCCGCATCAAACACAACACACAATTTTTATATCAATAACCTCTAATAAATTGAGACTACGTGTGGATCCTTTTTTCTTAATCTTGGATATTTTACCACTAAAACAATCGATGCATGTCTCCAGGTCACTAAAGTCAAGAGTAGGTATGACATTATAATTAATCAATCTCTCTACTCTCTCCCTAGAAATGTGGCCTAAACGTTTATGCCACAACATGGACGACTTTTTCTTAAATAGTGGTCTTTCATTAGCAGCGCGTTCAATATTATTGGAGGTTGCATAAATGTTTGTAGGAGCTTGACATAGTCTATATAATCTGCTAGATAATGAACATTATCCTATAACTTGTGATTCAAAGGTAATATCAATAGAACCACTTTGAATGTTAAAGACATAATTAAGTTTATCTAATGCAGAAATATAAATTAAGTTCCTTCTAAATGAAGATATAGAAGATGTCTCTTAAAAGTAGTCCATAGCCTGAAACTAGAACTAAACAAATGTCTCTTATAAACTCCACCTCCACTTCAGCGTTGTTGTCTACCGTGTGTCTACACTCACCCTTACTTGGCTTCCTTTTTCTAATGAATCCCTGCAGCGTGTGAACGTGTTTCGTTGCTCCACTATTAAGTCACCAGAATCTGGATGATGCTTCAATTATGTTGGATTCACAAAGTACAAAAGCTAACGGGTGAAACTCCGTTTTTCTATCCAAACTTTAAACTTTATGCACTCTAACTTCATGAGTCCATTCTTTCTACAGAAGAAACATGTATGAGGTTTCTTCCTATTAACGTCCTTAAATTTTGAAGTTTGTGCATCTCAAGCTATATGAAGAGTTCTGGACTTCTTAAAATGGGGTTTTGACATTAGCAGTGTAGTGAGTCTTTTCGTTCTTTAGTTTCTCTTCTCCAACCACAAATCGAGTAATGAGATTGCAATGATTTCTATCAATTTGAGTGATGGTCACTGTGAGAGTTGTAGACTGGTCGGTATTCATGTTCATCTCAATGTCTGTCATATGAAGTGGAAATTTAATGTCAGACTTCAAATTCATGAAGTTCGACTCAATGAATTTTTGATGGTAGTCCAAATATTATGAATTTAAAAAGTAACTTTAAAAAGAGAAAATAAAATATTTTTGTCAATAGAACAATAGTGGATAAAAAATCCTAAATAGCACACTAGCTGGAGAATCCAGACACGTCAGCGGACAACACCTTTGGGCAGACTACGCATCACGCAATTAGTAATTCTCCACACAAGAACGAGCAACAATTATGCTTGAGCTTTTCGTAGATCTACCACTTTTGGGCGAATAGATTACTAGAGTCTCACACTATCGTCCAAATGTCTGTGTATCCTTCTGAACTTATTGCGCAAGTACCACATTTGGGTGCATGATTGTGCATTAGTCTCAGAGAACTCCCTAAAACATGTGAAACTGTAATCTCACAGACTGACTCGAAAAAGCCTCTTTGACCGCTACAGTTCTTATCAACATATAAAACTCTTTCACACTGAGATATCTGAATATTGCACTAAAGTCAATGTTGTGTCTCTTTTACTTAATGACGTGTGGGCAACTAGGCATTGAATCGTCTAAGGAGGACACGACGTCTGTCTCGGACTAATGCGATGAATGCACTTTATAATTAGTCATGCTATTTATTTCCCTTATTGTAACTAAAAGAGTTTTATAATTTTGGTGTTTTTTTATGAAGTTAATTTGAAATAATCTTACTCCAAATAATTAATGAGCCTAATAAACTTGAAATAAGTTTGTTATGATACCAATTGATAGAAAAATTAAGGTGCATCACTACAAAATTGTCTTATCAAAGATTTATAATAACTACAAAACACTGAATGTACCTACGACAGAGGAAACATCGTCTTATTCAAAATCTATCATTTTTATTGCAATATAAATGTAGAATTATATTTCTAAATTAAGAACACATAATTAAATAGAATCAATGGAATACTGATGAATTGTGGAAACTTAATTATATCATTTTAACTTCTTATTCGTATTTAATCATTGCCATGATTCCCAAAAATCTTGACCTGTTTTTATGAAGTCCGCAGCGTTATAGTATGGATCTGGATCCTCTGGAGTTCATGCGGGAACTCCAGGGTGGAGTTCAATCCAACGGCACGAGAACCCCCCACTTCATCAATCCAATGACTGGACTTCTCGCGCGCTAAAAGACAAAAAATGAAAAGAAAAAATATTAAAAAATGTAATCATGCTCGTCCGTTGAATTTCAATCGGACAAACGAGATTGCGCGAACTTTATCCTAAAGTCCCCGCACAAACTCGAGAGGGTCGGACAGCTAACAAACCATGTTATCTAAATATTTATCTTTCTAAATATTTAATGGGAGGACTTATTTTTCAAGCGGTGCCGTGAAAAACTATTGGCCACTTGTAAATATTTAATCTTTGCTTAAAAAACAAAAAAACATAAAATACAAAATTTATTAATTATTAATTTGGAGATGCACGCTGGTCGATATCTCCTGAAATGCCCCCTTTTTCCTCCTCCCGCCATTACTCATTTCATTAAATCCCCTCCCAATCCAAACTCTCTCTCTCTCTCTCTCTCTCTCTCTCTCTCTCTCTCTCCCCTCTCTCGTCTCCAGCGGAGGTTCTGTGCTCGTATTAATACCCACATTGCGCGAGATCCATCTCTTCTTGCTCCAGATCCATTATAGCGATAACAATTGGCCGGATCATGATGGGAATACCTTGCTCCGCCCTTTTCGCCGCACTTCTACTCAGCTTCTCTCTTCTTTCCGATGGCCTAAACCTGTGGCCGATGCCGGCTTCGGTCAGCTATGGCTCCGGCAGACTTTATCTGAGCAACAATTTCAGCCTGAGAACCGATGGGAGCGAATATACGGACGGATCCAAGATTCTAAACGACGCTTTCTTCAGGATGAGTGATGTTGTGAGAATTGCTCATGTGGTTGACGGCAGAGTTCCCGGCTCTGCTGTTCTTGATGGATTGCATGTTCGGATTTTCTCTGCTGATGATAAGGTATATATGCTCTAACTAAACTCTTTTCGCCGTTAATGGATTCTGGCCGAAAGTTCCCGCCGATTCTAGGATTTTTGATGGCTTTGATCTAATTTTCGTGGTTGATCTATTTTTTTTGGATCTTTGATGGCTTTGATTCTAGAATGTTTGATGACTTTGATCTAATTTTTGCCCTGTTTGGTCCCGCCAGCGGTCTGAGCCACAGCGCAGCTCTGCCGGCGACTCAAGTGGTAATGATTCTTAAGGGCTAAATTTAGGGTCCCATGTAAGACGACAAGATTATTAGGTCACATGGTCTCCGTTGAAGGGATTTTTGTTTTACATGTGAATCATAATTGAACGAATTTTGATTTTTTTTTTAAATTGTTCAAGTCTTTCACTGGACCGTCTTAGCATTCTGAGCAATCAGTTTCGCAAACAGTCACAAAAATAGATCACAGACGAGACGCGTCTTTTTACGTGGAAAACCCTCTGAATAGGGCGAAAAATTACAGTCGGCGTTGTGCCGACACGAACTCCACTAGGTCGGTCGAGATTACAAGGCACTCTGGATGTCGGTAGCTGCAGAAGAGCGATCGTCTTCCTACGAATGTTGAATTGCGCGGAGGAGATTGCAAATGGTCTGTTGAAAGGGGGTCGGCCCACTCGCGTGAGTATCCCGGGCCGCCCCCAGCCGGACTGCAGTCCACCAAGCCCAACCCCTCTCCACAACCGCCCGCGGCCTAGCCCATTCCGAGCACCCAGGACCCGACTTAATACGGTCTTCGACTTGGAGGCGAGTTTGTTGGCCTCGGACTTTGCCTTGACGGCGAGGACGATGACGGTGGACCTGTGAAGGGGGAGAGAGAACAAGAGAGAAAAAGCGTGCGCGAGAGAGACAGAGATTCCGATAGAAATCCAAGTTCCGAAGTTGACCAAATGAGAAAGATTATGGGTCTATTTATAGGCTCGGAGAGGGGCGACCCGGTAATTTCCTACCGCAATTACCAACTGGACGAATAAGATCGCTCTGTTTAAGGCACACAGATCACCATATTTAGGAAAATACCAAGTCTGTCCTTAAGCGGGCCCAACGAGCAACGAGGGTGGTTACATGCGATAACCACCCCCAACCTGTAACACCTCCATCTGTCTCATGCAATATAATTGAGGGTCCGGCCGGAGCCCCACGTCATATTTCACAGACAGACGACAAAGTTACTCATTGAAACTAAGTTATCGCATACGCATCCTAACACAGCGCATTCTAACGGAAGCATTTTTACTTGTAGAACTCATATACCAGAAATGTCCACTATACGTAGAGGAATGATAAACAAATACACAAAATATTCTGACCTTAATGCTTTATAACTGTTTCTTTTTACAAAAAGTATTTTCATACATCGGCACGCAGACCGGCCACACATGAGAAACAGTAAACGTTCGCCTTTGAGCTTTCGAGGGCCAGTCAATTACAGCATAAGGGACTTCAGCCCGCTACTTCTCACTTGGCTCTCCAGCACCTGCATAGCAAGACCCACCAAAACGTGACAAACAAAGCAACGGTCAGCATTAACTGATCAATTTATAACGACCCCACCCCTCACTCGGGGCGGCGGTTCTCCTTCCCTGCAAACCGCATCATATTTATATTTTTGGTAATAGGAACGTGCAACTTAAGCACCATTCGCCACAGACGCAGACTCGATCGGCTACACGTCCCATGCACTCAGAGCACATTCTCGGTGTACCGGATCTCCCGGGTACCACCACCATCCACAGTCCTAGACTTGATGGTCAAACTTGAGCATTTCTCTTTTCTTCCTATGAGTCGACAAAGTCAAAGGAGTTCTACTTCAGATTCAATCCAGTGACTCACTCAAAGTCGATCGTTATAAGTTGGGTACGGGTTAGTCAAAGCCCGTTGCTCAAATCGTCAGGCCCTCAAGCCACGACGCGGGTCGGCGTCCCACTTGCCGAAGCAGAACTTTTTAAGTCCTCGCTAATAGACCGCAGAACTTTTTAAGTCCTCGCGCACATATCATACACAGATATTAAGTAAAGGCCCTCATGTCTCCCAGAGACAAGCCACTTATAAATATAGTTCACTGGAAGCTATCGCCGGCGGTAGCACTACCGCCGCGCGCTAGGGACAAAAATCACTTCTTCCCCTATTTTTGGGTGTTTTCCTGAAGATTATCTCCAGTACCCTGAATTCTACACGTTTATCGACACGTTTATCAACATGTTTTATCCACGTAGTTTTCTCTGACACGCAATACAATTCATCACCAATGCAGATCAACCTGTCCAGATGTGTTTCACACAACATGTCTTTTCCGTACTTCGATTCCGGATCTATATACAAGTTCTATCGGGGATCACATCGATCTACCCTTTTTCTTCACCTTTTGGTGAGAGGTTCCATGCACGTATGCAAATTGAGGACTTCACTTGTCAAAGGAGAAAGTCGCTACCCTTATCGATCGCTTAGGAGCCATGTCCTTGTTCTTTGATCCGGATGGAACTGAGCGTCACAGCTTCCTCTCCACGGATCTAGCATCGATTTGTAATCCCGATCACAAGACACCTTGGATCGCTTCTCCCCTTAGCCTCCTGGACTTTATTCCTCCTCTTCCCTCAAGAAACTCAAGAACTAAGAGAGAAAGCGTGAGAGAGGAAAATGAGAATGCAATCTCAAGTCCAACCCTTAAAAGTAAGCTACCGCCGCGCGGTATCTGCTACCGCCGCGCGGTATCTGAGGCGGTCGCCGCTTGGTCCAATGGACATCGCTCTGTCGCCCAAAGCAGCCTCCACCTTACTGCCACGTGGCCAGCTATCGCCACGCGTTAAGTTACTACCGCCAAGCGGTACTTTACCTCGAGCTATCACCGCGCGTTAGCTCACTACCGCCGTGCGGTAGTCACTCAACGCTTCGCCGAAAGCGTTGAGTGATATCACCACGCGATAACTTTCTACCACCGCGTGGTAGGCTTCTCGACGATTCGTCGAAAGCGTTGAGTGCGTCGAGTGCGTTGAGTGATAACGCGACGCGATACCTTTCTATCGCCGCGCGGTAGATACCCGAGACGCCAGACGAATTAATTCAATAGCTAACGTCGACGTTAACTCTACCGCCGCTCGTAACTTTCAATCCTTCCTTTTCAGGATTTTTGAGGCATTATACAACCGCCCATTTCGTGGGCGATTATAAGCGGCGGCCGCCCCTTACGGGGGCTGCAGAGGGGGCGGCCGACCCTCTGGGGCCGGCCAAAGTCCCCGGCCGGCCTCCTACCGGGTGGCCAAAGGGAGCGGCCGGCCCTAGGAGGCCGGACGAACCTTCGGCCGCCCAAACGGTGACCAGCCGAAATGGGGAGGCCGGTCCTTTGGGGGACGGCTGGCTAAAATTATCTAGAGCCCATGACATCATTAGCCAAAGCATAGTTTTTCCCGACACGACTGCTCTCCGGGAACTGCGAGTGGTGAAACTATCGTTGAGTCGGGGAATTGTCGCGGCTGCATAGGGCACCCGTGCACTTTCTCTTCATCATTTAGCCTAACTAATAGTGTTTTGCATATTAATAACAAAAAATAAATTTAGTAATATAAACTACTAATATAATTAATAGCAAGATGAACAGTATTATTATTAGTAGTCATATGTCCAAAACGCTTGGCAAGCCCGGGCCGGGTCTGGGCCTACCGGGCTTGCGCACCCTCTTCAAGATGGGGCCTGCCAAGGCCCTCATTCAGGCCGAGCCGAACCCGAATATTTAAATTTTTTTGAATATATATTAAAATTAAATAATTAATATAATATTTTAATTTTTTAAAATAGGAAAATCCCGCCTAAGGCGGGATTTCAGGATTTCAATGAAATCCCGCTAAGGCGAGATTTTTCACTTGACCCCGAGCTCGGCTTGGGTCAGAAAACCGGGTTTTTCTGGCCTAGGCAAATGACCTTTACGCGGGCTTTGTAAGCCTTAAAATTGGCTTGGGCCCGGGGCGGGCTTTTTCGGGATCGGGACTTACCGGGTTGCGCCCGGTCTTTATGAACACGACTATTAACAGATGAGCAAATATGTCTATTTTTGAATATATAAGTATTGTATAAAAAATTCTTCAAAATTATATATAATTATTATGGGAGATATCAATTATATATCTCTTTAAATTTGGATGAAATACTCTTGCTTGAAGGAAAGCGTTGACACACCGATTAAAGTGTTGCTATGAGATTTTGAGGTCACGGGTTTGAGTCCTTGAAGTAGCCTCTTGCAAAAATATAGGGTAAGGTTTGCCTACACTTCACCCTTGTGGTGGGACCCTTCCCCAGACCTCGCTGCGCGACGATGCTTTGTACATGGGCTCCCCTTTTGGATGAAATACTCTTGCTTGGGTTAAGAAACTATACAACAACAACACTCAAAGCCTTTGCCCCACCATAATGGGGTTGGCTCTATGGATTCTGTTGTCACCATTGCACCCTATTTTTAGTCATAATCTCACTGATGCCTAAGTACATCATGTTTTTACTTATAGTTTCATGACAAGTCTTTTTCGAACTATCCCTCCTTTATTTAACCTGCTTAGCGACTAAACTCTCACAATGGCTAACAGATGCCTCTAATAGTCTCCTTTGTACAAGTGTCTCTAATGATCTCCTTTGTATCTTAAACCCTAAGAAAGTATCTTCGCTTAAAATTATACGCCTTGATATTTTTGTGGTTTAGGTGGGATATTTGATCCAAATTAAAGAAAATTAACATATTTGATATCTTGCATAATAATTATATATATAAATTAGCAAATTCTGAGCTAATGTATGCCAGTGATAGTCTAAAACGCATTAATTTATCATAATTTCCTTGAAATCTGGTGTAAATTATATTCCCTCATTCTGATTAAAAATATTTTCCTGTTGATGCGCAGTTGAACTTTGGTACAGATGAAACTTACAAGCTATCTGTTCCTGCAAGTGGTGAAGCAGCATACGCTCAAGTTGAGGTTATTAAAAGCCTGTTCCGTTCTTGCCACTTTTACCCAATTATTTTTACTGGCATTTGATGCTGAATTATAAAGTGGAGCCTTGACGCTCTGGTTGAGATGTTGTCGTGCAACCTCGAGGTCACGAACTCGACTTCTGGAAGCAGCCTCTTGCAAAAAATGCATGGTTAGGTTTGCCTACATTTCACCCTTGTGGTGGGACCCTTTCCCGGACCCTTGCTGCGCGGGGATGTCTTTATGCACCGGGCTGCCCTTTTTTGTTTGATGTTGTATTATCATTCATTCCATGTTATTTATGTTAGAAAATATCGTTGAGAGATAACTCCAATCCAATAAGAATAAAACACCAAATGACTGTAATGAACAAGTTACAACATACACCAACGCAGGACAACCTTGCGAGGTATTGGACATTAACAAAAAATAACACAGGTAAACACTAAAAAACAGCACGACAGGCAGCACGACAGCGGACAGGCCCAGTCTGGCAGTGACTTTTACATCGTCCAGCTCGCAGCGACTAAGGGCGGGTCGACAACGATCTCAATGTGCAGCGACCACTCCTGCTCCAGCTCGCAACGATAAAGACCAGGTCGACAACGATCTCAAGCACAACGACTACTTCTGCTCAGCGCGCCAACAACAACACTCCAGTTCGCCAGCAACAGCTCTACACCAGCTCGCCAGCAACAGCTCTACACCAGCTCGCCAGCAACAGACTCAGCTCAGCAACGACTAAACCAGCAGCTCGCCAACAGTTCGCCAACAACTCTCTTCAGGTCGCCTAGACCACCTTGCAAGCTGACTGACGGATACAAACAAGGCAGACTGCAGAAAAACAAATCACCTTGCCCCCTTCTACTCTAATGCTGAGAAGAGGAGAAACACCCTATTTATAGAGAAAGAATCCGAACACCAAACACCAGAAAGGACACCAGCCTCGCAGCAAATCCGCCTAGAACATTCACCGGCAACCACCAGAACAGGAACAAGCCGCCCGACTTACTAGACAGGCCGCCCGATTTACCAGAAAAGCCGCCCAGTCTCACTTCAAAACACAACACTCCCCCCTGAAGTGAGCCCCGAGGACAACACCAAGAAAAGATTGAAGTCGCTCAAATGGCCCTTTGTACAGAGCCTTTGTAAGAATATTTGCAATATTGTCTTGACTGCGCACATGCTCCACAGCAAGGGATCCACCCAACACTTTCTCTCGAATAAAGTGGTGCTCAATCTCAATGTGTTTTGTTCGCGCGTGACAGACAGGGTTGATAACAAGTTTCAACGCACTCTCATTATTGCCGCGAATCAAGGTTGGTCCAAGGTTATCAGGATCGAGATCCTAGGTGAGATCGTTTTGAGGTTGGATCGGATCGTAGGCTCGTAGGATCGGATCGAGGATCGCAAGATCCTACAACATTCTTAAATTAAGACTAAAAATATAAAATTGAATTTTGTATCTTCCAATTACACAATCAATTAACAAAAAAATAATAAATTGAGCAGTATGCGAATAATTATATTAAATTTTTTTGAATAACTAAATCAAAAATATAATATCATACTAAGTTCACTTTTAGTTTCAGGTTGGACACCCAATTTCTACTAACAATAAAAAAATCTGGAGTGATGGATTGACGGAAGCTTAGAAGCATGAAGACGAACCCAGATTGTTGGATTGCTCGTACGCTGGAAGCAAGAAACTTGAATTGCTCGTATACTGGATTTCTAACTGTTAGATTCCTCGTGCTGTAAAAAGTGTGAGAAGACGTCGGCCTGAAAGTAGGAAGTAGGATGCTACTGGATTGCTCATACGTAAAAACATAAGATAAGGCACTAAAACCGCTTGAAATGAAACATGGTAAGAAAAGAAAAGGAAGTCATTATCTAGATTGGAAGCGATCGAAGACATCGTTCTTGGCCTCCGTTTGCGGTTAGCAATTGTCACTTGGGATATGGTAAAACAACATGATATGATTCTGTGATGTGGTATGAGGGCGGGATTGGGATAAGGTTAGACAATAAGTTATGGGCGTTGAACCGATTGAATGTTGTCGGTATAGGGTTGGACATGTTTCTAGTTATCTTGGGCCGAACCGGTAGAATCGGGTCGGGATCGCGATCCTAAAGATCCTAAGATCATCGCGATCTCAGTCGTAGATGTGCCGATTTAGATCCTACATAAGATCCAGATCGATTTACAAAATCTGGATCGTAGGATTGCAAGATCTTAAGATCCGGATCGCGATCCTGATAACCATGGGTTGGTCCCTTCACCTTTTCATCAACATCCTCCACCAACCTCCGTAGCCAGATCCACTCCTGTGCGGCAAGAGTTGACGCCTTGTACTCTGCCGCAGTGGTAGATAGAGAAATTGAGTCTTGTTTCTTGCTACACCAAGAGATGGCGATACCTTCGCACATGAACACATACCCGGATGTTGACTTCCGGTCATCAGTGTCTCCAGCATAGTCTGCATCCGTGTACCCATGCAGAGTGAAGCTTGACTTCCTCCCATACAGTAACCCCATGTCCAAAGTAGTCTTCATATACTTCAGAATTCCTTTGGCCGCCTCGAGATGAGGCAATCGTGGCTCCTGCATATATCGACTAACTCGACCAACGACAAAAATAATGTCTGGTCGAGTGATGGTCAGGTAAATCAGGCTCCCCATCAAGGCTCGAGAAATCTTATGGTCAGGAAGAGCCCTCCACTCATCCTTCCAAAGTTTAAGCCCAACCTCGAGCGGAACAGAGACATTCTTTCCTTCCTTCATGCTGAAGCGCTCTACAATTCTTTAAGTATAAGCTCTCTGGTAAACTAGTATAGCTCTCTCCCTCTTCTCAACCTCCAATCTAAGGAAATGGTGTAGCTCGCCTAAATCCTTCATCTTGAAGCGGATTGATAGCTCTGCTTTAAGCATTTCCACCTCCCTATCATCGTTCCCGGTTATGATCATGTCATCGACATACAAGAGAACCAGAACATGTAGACCATCTTCCTTCTTAACGAACATGCTGGAGTCAGAGTCAGATGAGTTATACCCACAGAACTGAAGATACTCAGCAATTTTCCCATACCAGGCTCTCAGTGCCTGTTTTAGTCCATACAGAGCCTTCTTTAGTTTGCACACATGATGTGGTAAGGACTTGGACACATATCCTGGTGGCTGCTCTATGAGAATGTCCTTGTCGATCTCTCCATACAAGAAGACATTTTTCACATCAAGTTGCCACAGCTTCCACTTTCGACATGCTACTAGAGCAATGACCATCCTAACAGATGTCATTTTCGTCACAGGACTGAAGGTCTCTTCAAAGTCTTTGTCGTACTTCTGTGAGAAGCCTCGAGCAACCAGTCTTGCCTTGTAAGTTGTATCACTCCACTTCTCCATCAGCCTTCCTCTTGACCTTGTACGCCCATTTGCAGGTGACAGGCTTCATTCCGTCAACCAAGGGAACCAGGTCCCACGTCTCATTCTTCTCTAAAGCTGTCATCTCTTCTCTCATGGCTTCATCCCACTCTTTTATGCCTACTACGTCCTCAAAACGAGCAGGTTCCTTTTCGTCGAGAGGTCCTGCAAAGAAGCAGGAGACAAGTCTCACAAAATTTTCTTCCTTGTATCGAGCAGGTGGGGTAATGGTTTGCTTTGATCTTCTTAAGCCATGTCTACTTCCGGCCGTGTCTCCGAGCTCCTCAACTCCTGTCCCTTGCTCATCACGTCTTGAGACAATGCTCCCCCCGCTTCTGGAGACCGAAGCTCTATCCGAGTCAGACGGAGAACACAGTGGAGCACTTGGAGACATCACGAGCTCCACCTCAGGGTCCTCAGCGACCCTTCCTTCTTTACTTCTTCCTTCATCTGGTAATCTCGCAGAAGAGACTCCCTGATAGGAGATCAGTTCGTCAAACACCACATCACGAGAAACGGTAGTTTTGTGGGTGTGCACATTCATGCACTTCCACTCCTTCCATTCGTCATACCCAACAAACACGCACTTGCGTGCTTTGGGTTCTAGCTTGGTTCGCAGCTGATCCGGAATATGAACAAAGCAAGTCGCACCAAACACTTTTAAGTGGGTCACACTTGGTTTTTCCTTGAACATTAACTCATGTGGGGACATCATCCGATTTGGACTTAGAGGAAGCCTGTTGATCACATATGCAACACAGCCATTCCTTCCGCACATAAGGCCTTAGAAATTCCTTTTGCGCATATCTGGCTATTGCAAGTCTCTGACAGATGACGAATTTTCCTCTTGGCAACACCATTCTGCTGAGGAGTATAGGCACAGGTAAGCTCCTTCCAGATGCCAGATTTCCTGCAGAAAGCAAAGGCGTCATATGTAAAATTGTCAGTCCTTAGCTTCTTCACTTAAGCTTCCCCTCAACAAGCTCCTTGCACTCTTGGAATCTCACAAAGGTTTCTGACTTCTCTTTCATGAAATACACTCAAGTGTATCTGGTGTAGTCATCTACTATCATCAACATGTATCTATTTCCTCCATATGATGTAGTGTTGCAAGGCCCCATGACATCAACATGAACGCACTCCAACGGAGCTCTGCACCTTGACTCCGAACTGTCAAATGAAAGTCGATGCGGCTTTCCGTATTGACACCCTTCACACACGTGTCTGTTTCCACAAGAAGAAAGACTCGGCAGACCATTTACCACTTTTTTTGTTGCCTTGATCTTCAGCTTGTCCATCCCCACATGACCTGGCTTCTCATGCCAGATCACCGCACCATCATTCCCCTTTAGCTTATCTACGTAAGCATTTGTAGATAGAACAAATAAGTCCTTCACCCGCCTACCTATGTGAGTGACATCTCCATTTATTCCGGACAAGTTTTTCACGAACTTCACCTCCTTCGGCCCGAACATGACATGATACCTGGCATCCACCGCATTTGTTACAGAGAACAAATTATTCCTCATTCCAGGAACATGATATACGCTCTTCAAGGTGAGAGGTCTCTCATTGCTACCCAGCGAGACGACCCCTTCTTTTTTTACAGGGTGAACAGTATCATCAACCGTGATGATAACATCGTTTCCTTCATACACTTTGAGGGCTGCGAACTTAGTCACATCGCCAGTGAGATGATGACCACAAGCAGAGTCGACAATCCAATCATCTTGAAAATTTGTCAAAGCAAGAGCATCAACAGACGTTGTCGTCATCTCTGCAAGAAAGCAATTCCCCCACTGCTGGTTGAAACCAAAAACTTGGTCTCTGTGGAGTTCGATCCTCTAGAAAGGGGTGACCTCCACTTCTACACTCAAGAGAACGCCTTCACAGACCAAAGGATAAAGAAGTTCCTAGGAACAGACCCTCGGCTCAGCGCGACATCACACCCGGAAGGCTCCTGAGACTTCCCTAGCCAATTTGATCGACTAGGGAATTTTGTTATGAAGAGTGTCCGTCAACTTGCTAGAAAAGCAAAGCACTCCGAAAAACGACCTGTTTTGTTCGCCAAGGCACCCAAGCGGGTAGATTTATAGTTTTCCAAATCCCTTGGGCCAAAAATGATCAAAATACCCCTACGGTCAAAAGGCCTCGGGCCAATAGGAAACCGCCACGCAGGGGGGCAGAGGGGTAAAACGCCCCCAGGGGCACAGCGGTAAAAGCACGCTGCCAACACCCCGCCCCCAAACATCCGAGGCGGCTCCAGGCCGCCGGGCAGGCCGCGAGCAGGCCGCTCGGGCGAGAGCCAGGCCGCGGCCGTCTCGCCCGCGAGCGGGCCGCCTGGGCGAGACCGGCCCCTGGCCGCCTCGCCCGCGGGCAAAGGCCGCTCGGGCGAGAGCCAGGCCGCGGCCGTCTCGCCCGCGAGCAGGCTGCTCGGGCAGAGAGCCAGGCCGCGACCGTCTCGCCCGCGAGCAGGCCGCCCGAGCGAGACCTGGCCCCTGGCCGCCTCGCCCGCGAGCAGGCCGCTCGGGCGAGAGCCAGGCCGCGGTCGTCTCGCCCGCGAGCGGGCCTCCCGGGCGAGACCGGCCCCTGGCCGCCTCGCCCGCGAGCAGGCCGCTCGGGCGAGAGCCAGGCCGCGGCCGTCTCGCCCGCGAGCAGGCCGCCCGGGCGAGACCGGCCCCCGGCCGCCTCGCCTGCCCCTACCTCGGACTTAACAGGCCGGGGCGGGTGCTAGCCAACTTGCCGCACCCACCTCCCAACAAAGGAGCCAATGGGGGGGGGCAATTTTTCCTCCCCCTAATAGTTTGTTTCCAAGCCAGGGCCAAAATTGGCCACCGAGAGTGCAAAATCTCCAAAAAGCTTAAAAACGTGCTTGCCTTGTTTGGGGCCCACTCTTCGCGAATACGGGGTTGTACACAATCCCCGCTCTTTTCGAGGTTGGCACAAGCTCGGAAAGACACATCCAACCCAACGTATTCGCGGAGTGTAACTTTTCTACGGGGTCAACCTGCCATGCCAGCTGTGGGAGCCTGGGTGGCGAGACCTCCTCTGGGTGAAAACACTTCACCTCCCGGAGGGGTCAACCTGCTTAAGCATGAACCAGCTATGGGAGCCATTGGGTTTTGGCGAGACCTCCAAGTTCTGGGTGAAAACACTTACCGTTGTCTCCTGCTGCGAGGGGTCAACCTGTCAAGCCAGCTAATGGGAGCCTGGGTGACGAGACGGCCTCGGGGTGAAAACACTCAACCTCCCCGAGTAGTCAACATGTCAAGCCAGCTAATGGGAGCCTGGGTGACGAGACGGCCTCGGGGTGCAAACACTTACTCTCCACGAGAGGTACCACCGGCCCTTTCAGCTAGTGGGAGCCTGACAGCGGGACCACCTCGGAGCAAAGGGACTTACTCTCCACGAGAGGTACCACCGGCCCTGCCAGCTAGTGGGAGCCTGGCAGCGGGACTGTCTCAGAGCAAAGAGAACTGTGGCTCCTACGAGAGGTACCACTGGCCCTGCCAGCTAGTAAGAGCTTGACAGCGGGACCGTCTCGGAGCAAAGGGTTTGGGATACCACGAGAGATCAACCTACCCAGCCAGCTAGTGGGATCCTGGCGGCGGAATCGTCATCGGAGCAACAGACTTGGGCTACCACGAGAGATCAACCTGCCCTGCCAGCTAGTGGGAGCCTGACCGCGGAATCATCATCGGAGCAAAGGACTTGGGCTACCACGAGAGATCAACCTGCCCTCCCAGCTAGTGGGAGCCTGGCCACAGAATCATCATCGGAGCAAAGGACTTGGGCTACCACGAGAGATCAACCTGCTTGCCAGCTAGTGGGAGCCTGGCTGCAGAATCATCATCGGAGCAAAGGACTTGAGCTACCACGAGAGATCAACCTGCCCTGCCAGCTAGTGAGAGCCTGGCCGCGGAATCATCATCGGAGCAAAGGACTTGGACTACCATGAGAGATCAACCTGCCTTGCCAGCTAGTGGGAGCCTGGCCGCGGAATCATCATCGGAGCAAAGGACTTGAGCTACCACGAGAGATCAACCTACCCAGTCAGCTAGTGGAAGCCTGGCGGCGGAATCGTCATCGGAGCAAAGGACTTGAGCTACCACGAGAGATCAACCTACCCAGCCAACTAGTGGGAGCCTGGCGGCGGAATCGTCATCGGAGCAAAGGACTTGGGCTACCACGAGACGGCCTCGGGGTGCAAACACTTACTCTCCACGAGAGGTACCACCTGCCCTGTCAGCTAGTGGGAGCCTGGCAGCGGGACCACCTCGGAGCAAAGGGACTTACTCTCCACGAGAGGTACCACCGGCCCTGCCAGCTAGTGGGAGCCTGACAGCGGGACTGTCTCAGAGCAAAGAGAACTGGGGCTCCTACGAGAGGTACCACTGGCCCTGCCAGCTAGTAAGAGCCTGACAGCGGGACCGTCTCGGAGCAAAGGGCTTGCGCTACCACGAGAGATCAACCTACCCAGCCAGCTAGTGGGATCCTGGCGGCAGAATCGTCATCGGAGCAACAGACTTGGGCTACCACGAGAGATCAACCTGCCCTGCCAGCTAGTGGGAGCCTGGCCGCGGAATCATTATCGGAGCAAAGGACTTGGGCTACCACGAGAGATCAACCTGCCCTGCCAGCTAGTGGGAGCCTGGCCGCGGAATCATCATCGGAGCAAAGGACTTGGGCTACCACGAGAGATCAACCTGCCTTGCCAGCTAGTGGGAGCCTGGCCGCGGAATCATCATCGGAGCAAAGGACTTGATCTACCACGAGAGATCAACCTGGCCTGCCAGCTAGTGGGAGCCTGGCCGCAGAATCATCATCGGAGCAAAGGACTTGGGCTACCACGAGAGATCAACCTGCCTTGCCAGCTAGTGGGAGCCTGACCGCGGAATCATCATCGGAGCAAAGGACTTGAGCTACCACGAGAGATCAACCTACCCAGCCAGCTAGTGGGAGCCTGGCGGCGGAATCGTCATCAGAGCAAAGGACTTGAGCTACCACGAGAGATCAACCTACCCAGCCAGCTAGTGGGAGCCTGACGGCGGAATCGTCATCGGAGCAAAGGACTTGGGCCACCACGAGAGATCAACCTGCCCTGCCAGCTAGTGGGAGTCTGGCCGCGGAATCATCATCGGAGCAAAGGACTTGAGTCACACAATCAAACCTTACCAAATCTTACATCCTCAATCGGATAAAATAGATGGGTTACATGATTCCCCCGACTCAGTCGGTCGGGGATTTGACGAGACCGGCCCCTGGCCGGTTTCAACACCGCGGTCCTTCACCGAGAAGGTTACCTGAGCGTGGAAGGACCTACCGGATCATGAGCTTGTTTGGGGCCCACTCTTCGCGAATACGGGGTTGTACACTGCTGTCCTCCTTTCGATCCTCCGTCTCCATGTTCTTCACGCCTTGGATGTTCCTCCCTCTCAGCGACATGTCCGACTTTAAAATTCGATCGACGGAATTTTGCTATGTGTCCGTACTTGCGACAAACAAAGCACAACGGCCTGTTTTGTTCGCCAAACCGGGGTAGAAAGTTTCTCTTGTCTCCTTGAGATGATGACGACGGTCCATCTCCAACATTTTTCTTCTGCTTTTCCCAGGACTTCTTCTTCCCAGAGAACAATGCTTCACTTTCTCCTTCCGTGATGGTAATGACTGTCATCTGCTTTGCCAAACTTTCTTGGGACGAGAGAAGATTCTCCAGTTCCAACAGAGATGGTTGAACAACCCACCCTTTAACAGATGTGATGAAGGCCACATATTCTTTTCGGAGTCCACGAATAATGTGTCTTTTTAGCATAGCCTCGGAGATCGGCTCATCGGGATCAATGACAGAGATCTCAGCGCAAAGATTCTTTACCTTCAGAAAGAATGTCAAGATAGACAGCTCTTCTTGAGTGGCTCAAATGTTCAGAATAGATTCTATTGACCTCCTTGTCGACGGTCGAAGATTTATATTGTTCGTTGTCCGATCATTAAGTAATTTGTTAACTATATGTCTCGAATCCTAACTCAAAGACGAACGATGATCGGTGCTGATCACGACTCGTGGGGTCCGGGGTCGCGAGCCTGGCCGAAATTTTTTGGTGGACACACCCTATGGGCGTGTCGGTAGTTACACGCCCCAGAGCCACAACAAATAGACGTGAATTTTCAGACAGACTCGACTTTTCAGTGACATGCCCGAATGACACAGCCGTGTGTTGAGGGCGTGTTGGCCTAATTTTTGTGTACGGAGTGTTATATAAACTCCGCACACAAAAATTTTGTGATGATAACATGCCTACTCAAATGTTACTTGCATTTTTTCATAACTACGTTCACAACCGCCATCGCTCTCCCACCACTCTTTGAAACATGACCTAATTTGCACCTGAACACGCACATTTAAGGTTTGTTTTAACGTCAAATATCAAATCTGAATAAAAATCATTCATCTATTGTATTATTCATGAATCATGGATATATGATAGTTGATTGTGAAATCATTTCAAGTTATGAATACTTGCTTTAAAATTTCTCACTGCTGTTTTATACATGTTTCTCCTTGTTAATGTGGTGGATATCCTGCAGGCACAAACAGTTTATGGAGCGCTCCATGCTTTAGAGGTGGGCATTACAAAGTCTTCTGCAGCAGATTTATTCAATTTTTTATTTAACTCACGGAATATGTCTAATGCTGCAGACATTTAGCCAATTATGCAGCTTTAATTTCACTAGCAAGCTTATTGAACTTCATTCAGCTCCCTGGAAGATAATAGACCAACCAAGGTTCCCTTATCGCGGGCTTATGATTGGTGAGACTCATTTTAAACATACTCTACTGTTCTGTTATCAACTCAACTGAATCTTCGCACTATTCTGTCAGGAACTACTCCTCTATAGACTATTACTAGTACGTCTACTACTACTACTCTGCCAACAACTATTACTCCAACGAGCTCCTATTGACCAAGTAGTTGAACATTGTTATGCCGCCGGTACGCTTCTCGGGGTGTCAATATGTTCGTAGGCGCAAGGAGTCGGCAAGCAACAACGAGGCTGAACCATCTGGTTCAGCCCCCACTCGGTGAACCGGCCGGCCGGGGTTGAACCAACGGGTTCAGCCCCTTTTGGAGGGGCCCGCTAGCCCCTCCTTGGCCCGGGTATTTATATCCGGGTTGCTCTCTTGTGGAGGCATGCAAGAACTAAGGTATTTCCCTCTCTTCTCTCTTCAACACTAATTTTCATTCCCCTTCCTCTCTAGATCTCTCTTCCCCCTCTCTTCTCCTAACATTTGGTATCAGATGAATGTTTCTCCACCATGGTTACTACCTGAACGCAAGAAGAAATCAACCGCTTGGAAACCCTACAAGAAAACTTCATTGGATTGACGGATTCGGTGGCCGCCATAGAGGAAAACATGAGGACGTCAACGCAACGACTTGAAGAACGGATCGACGCTCGGATGGAGGAGATCAAAGCATTACTAGCGCAAAATCTGAAAGGGAAGAGCCCGGCGAGCGAAGAGAACGGCGGATCTCCAAATCCCGGACTCGAAATGGCGGGATCTCACCCGACGGGTCCGATCTTAAGGGAGGCGGCGACAGGGACGGTGCTAGGGCACGAGATCGGCGGGAATTCCGGCACGTGGATGGCGGCAGCAGGCAAGAGGCACCGCCCAAACCCATTGGGCACGGGATCGCCCCAGGGCGGCATCGGGGACTTCGTCGCAGGCCGCACCCCCTGGCGGCGGGTCGGGGAGGACCAGGGAGGGGTCGGGAGACCTGCAGGTCAGGTCGGACCACCTCCGCTAGGCGCGGGAGGGCTTCTCCCTCAACCGGGGGGCTTCAGACCAGTAGGAGGCTTGTGGCCGGGCATTCCTTGGGCCGACCAACCTCCTCCTGTGGGAGCAATGTATCAGCAAGGATATCAGGGCGGGTTTCCTGAACCGGTGTAGCAAAGGAGACCAGCCGGCTACAAGCACAATCATGGTTGGCAAGGGCGCGCCCCGGGCGTACATGCCCCCAAAATTAACCTGCATGAATTTCCCCAAATTCAACGGAGGAGACGCGTTGGAGTGGATACAGAAAGCAGAACTCTTCTTCAGTTATCAGGATGTGCCGGAAGGGCAATGAATTCAACTTGCATCCTTCCATCTGGAGGACGATGCCTTCCAGTGGATGCAGTGGTTTTTACGGGGCCGGGACTACGTTCCCTGGGAAGCGTTTGTGGAGGGATTTACGGCCCGGTTTGGACCCCTGGAGTACGAGGATTTTGAGGCCCTTCTCCAGAAGTTGCAGCAGAAGGGGACGGTGATGGAGTACCGCACCGAGTTTGAAAATTTGGCAAATCGGGTGTAGTGGGAAAAAAGGACGCTACTCAGCAGATTCGTCTCCGGACTCAAGGAGCACCTTCATGATGAGGTGCACGCACACATGCCCCGCACTTTGAATCATGCTATCACGTTGGCCCGCATTCAGGAGGAACGCTTCCACAGGCAGCGGACTCGTACCACGGGGAGGCCGCCAGCGGCCCCCGCAGTTGCATGACGGGATCCCTCAGCGGCTGGCAAGCCAACGGTGACACAGCTTTCATGGGCCGAACTCCAAGCCAGGAAAGAGAAGGGCTTATGCTTTAACTGTGACGACAAGTTCACGCCGGGACACAAACGCCAGAAGATACAGGTCTTTATGCTACGTGAGGACCCAGAGGACGGGTGCCTACCCGAATCAGAGTGGGATGGGGATTTGTATTTGACTGAGTTCGGCGTGTCAATTCAAGCGATGGAGGGTGCAATGCCCCGCTCACAATGAGGATGGCAGGGAGAGTCCGCCAGGAAAGGGTGACTATTATGGTAGATAGCGGAAGCACGCATAACTTCATCCACCCGGAAGTGGCGCAGCGGGTGGGACACGAGGTTGACCGAGCAGCTGTTTTTCATGTTATGGTGGCCGACGGGAACAAGCTCCAATGCGAGGAGGTTATGAAAGGCCTGGAGTTACGGATACAAGGGTACTTAGGATGCACAGACGTCTACCTCCTACCCATCAGAGGGTCGTACATGGTGCTTGGGGTGCAGTGGCTACAACAATTACAAAGGGTTACCTTCGATTGGGAACAGATGACGGTGGAGTTTCTCCAACAGGGGAGGCAGTACTGTCTAGGCGGCCTAAAATCTTCTCCACTGAAGGAGATATCCCTCCGCAGTCTGGAGCGGCTGGGGGAGCAGGGCAGCACAATAGCGATGATCATGGCAGTTACCCGAGCAGATACGGGCGTTGCTGGCTCAGTATGCAGATATATTTCAGACACCCAGGACGCTCCCACCACTGCAGTTCCGCGATCACTAGATCTAGCTGAAGACTAGGACGGAGCCCATCAATATTCGGTCGTACCGGTACTCGTATAGCCAGAAGGCCAAGATCGAGCGCAGCATTCGGGAAATGATCACAGCGGGACTCATCCGCCCTAGTACCAGTGCATTCTCGTCCCTCATAATCTTAGTCAAGAAGAAGGACGGATCGTGGCGCTTCTGTGTGGACTACCGCGGCCTAAACAGTTCTACCATCAAGGACAAATTTTCGATACCGCTGATTGAAGAACTACTGGATGAACTACACGGTGCTTCTCGTTTCACCAAACTCGACCTCCGGTCGGGTTACCATCAAATTCGCATGCATGAAGAGGATGTCCACAAGACCGCATTCTGCACATATGACGGGCATTATGAATTCCCGGTGATGCCTTTTGGGCTCACCAACGCCCCCTCCACATTCCAGGCTGTCATGAACAAGATATTTCAGCCCCTTCTCCGTCAGTCTGTGCTGATATTCTTTGATGATATTCTGATCTACAATGTCAGCTGGGAGGAACATTTGCACCATGTGGAGCAGGTCTTCGCCATCCTTCGCCAACACCTACTGTACGCCAAGCTGTCCAAATGCTCTTTCAGGCAGGAGGGGGTAGAGTACTTTGGTCATTTGGTGTCGACTGACGGCGTCAAGGCGGACCCTCACAAGATCGCAAGCATGTTATCCTGGTCGTGCCCCCAGAGTATACGAGCATTAAGGTGCTTCTTGGGCCTCACATGCTACTACCGCCGCTTTGTGAAAGACTATGAAAAGATTGCCCGACCTCTCACCCAGTTGTTACAGAAAGACGCCTTCGTTTGGCAGGACGAGGCAGAGGCAACATTTCAGGCACTTAAGGGGGCCATGACGTCTACTCCGGTCCTGGCTCTCTCAGATTTCACCAAGGAGTTTGTGCTGGAAACCGACGCTTCTGGTGTGGGCATTGGTGCGGTGTTGATGCAGGAGGGCCGACCCCTAGCCTTCTACAGCAAGGCGCTGGCCCCTCGCACGCTGGGATTGTCCACCTATGAGAAGGAAATGTTGGCCATCATCTACGCGGTGGCTATGTGGCGGCCATACCTGCTAGGCCGGCATTTTAAATTCACACCGACCACCAGAGCTTGAAGCATTTCCTGGATCAACTGATCTCTTCTCCTCTTCAACAAAAGTGGGTCACCAAGCTTTTGGGTTATGATTATGAGATTACCTATCGGAGAGACGAAGACAACGTGGTGGCTGACGCTCTTTCTCGTCTACCTGAGGGTACTGTTGCTCACATCACAGGGCCACTAGTGGATTCCTTGGATGATATACAGGAGGAGGTGATGCGAACTTCCGCTTTACGCACCCTGGTGGAGGCTTTGCAGCGCGGTGAGACCGTGGACTCCGGCTATCACCTTCAGAATGGCTGACTCTACCATCATGGCCGGGTGGTTATTCCTCCGGACTCGGCATGGAAAATCGTGATGATGCACGAGTTCCATTCTTCACCGACAGGCGGCCACGCGGGAGTGCTCCGTACTCTTCAGCGGGCACGAGCAAATGTTTTTTGGCCCGGCATGTGTCGCGACATACAACAGTTTGTGCGGCAATGTGAGATCTGTCAGCGTCAGAAGTACGAGACGACCTCTCCGGCAGGACTGCTTGTGCCTCTCGAGATCCCGCAACATATTTGGGATACGGTGTCGATGGATTTCATTGAAGGGTGCCCAAGTCCCAAGGAAAATCTGTGATTCTGGTGGTGGTTGACAAACTCTCCAAGTACGGCTACTTCCTTGCTTTGAGCCATTCATATACCAGCGATTCTATTGCCGCTATTTTTGCTCGGGAGATTATCCGCTTGCATGGCCTTCCTCGTGCTATCATCTCTGACCGGGACCCCACCTTTGTGAGCAATTTTTGTCAAGAACTCTCCCGGCTGCACGGGACATGTCTACGTTTCAGCACAACACATCACCCCCAGACGGATGGCCAGACGGAGGTCTTAAATCGGGGCTGGGAGACCTATCTCCGTTGTTTCGTTATGGACGAGCCCCGGACTTGGCCGGGGTGGTTGCATTGGGCCGAGTATTTCTACAACACTTCCTACCACTCCGCCAGCAGGATGACCCCGTTTGAGCTTGTTTACGGCCACCCCCTCCTACTCTGAGCAGCTATGAGCCGGGCAGCACGACCATGCCGGCGTTTGATCAGGCTCTTCGTGACCGGGATCGCATGTTAGCAACTCTGCGTGAGAACCTCCGCCTTGCCCAGGATCACATAAAGGTTCAGACAGACAAGCATCGCAAGGAGAAAGAGTTTGCCGTGGGCGGCGAAGTGTTTCTCAAGCTCCGGTCGTACCAACAATTGTCAGTCGCTCGTCGTTTGAATCAGAAGTTATCTCCCAGGTATTACGACTCCTTTCGTATGCTTAGCAGGGTGGGGCCGGTGGCTTACAAGTTAGCATTGCCTATGGGTTCCCGCATTCACCCAACTTTTCATGTGTCCTTGCTCAAGCGGAAGGTTGGTGCCAATGTCCAACCGAGTGCTCTTCTGCCAGAGGCCACCAGTGCGGGCGAGCTTCGCCCACTTCCGGAGGATGTTTTGTTGCTCAAGTGGAAACGGCTGGGCGCTGAGTACCACCCCGAACTCTTGGTCAAGTGGAATGACCTCTCGGCGGCGCACAATTCTTGGGTGGATTTGCTGAACTTCAAGGAGCTTTACCCCGACTACCACCTTGAGGACAAACTGGTTCTTGATGGGGAGGGGAATGTTACGCTGCCGGTACGCTTCTCGGGGCGTCAATATGTTCGTAGGCGCAAAGAGTCAGCAAGCAACAACGAGGCTGAACCATCTGGTTCAGCCCCCACTCGATGAACCGTCCGGCTGGGGCTGAACCAACGGGTTCAGCCCCTTTTGGAGGGGTTGGCCAGCCCCTCCTTGGCCCGGGTATTTATATCCGGGCTGCTCTCTTGTGGAGGCATGCAAGAACTAAGGTATTTCCCTCTCTTCTCTCTTCAACCCGAATTTTCATTATCCTTCCTCTCTAGATCTCTCTCTTCCCCCTCTCTTCTCCTAACAAACATCAACTACCAATTACTACCGAAAGACCCCCAAGAATCCATTATGCTTAATTAATATCATTATGTTGATTAAACCCTTACATAATGAAGACTCCCTCTTTTTCATGTTTAACTTTAGAAACTGTCCGGTAACTAATAATAGATGGAGGAATAGAAGCTTATCTTCTTCCCACCATTTGTTTATGAAATTAAATAGAAATTACGGAATAATTGACTTGATTGTTTTGTACAGCACCAATAGAATAAGGATCTCATAGTCTTGAAACTCACCACGACAGCCACTTCATTCAATCAATCATATGTCAAAGACACCGCCATGAGTGATGTATGCTTTTTTCTTTCATTTTTGGGGACTTTTTGAAATGGTTTCTGACAATACCAACTTATCCCATGTATATGATTTGCTACGTTGACTCACTTTCTTGAAAGAAAAATGAGGACAACACGCCCATAGAATATACCACCACCACCACTTATCATAGAATGCACCACTCCTAGACTTTGAAAGCACTACTGCTAATCGGTTGCTTGAAGTGGCTGAGTAGAAAATTAAGAAATAAAATTTTATTATTCACGTAATTGCTTTACATCAACACATTATTACACACACAAGAGGGAGACCCAAAAATAAATTCTGTGATGCAGGACTAATCCCAAAAAGGAGGAGACCGCTAATGACAATCCAATTTGTACTATATGCACACCAAATTCCAACACTCCCTCTCAAGGTGGCGAAAGATATCCACTAAGCACATCTTGTTACATAATCTACATAAATCCAATGAGCTAAGCCTTTTGGTTAGACAATCAACCACTCGTTCTTTTGTAGTGATATGACCCAGCTTCAGTATCCAACCATTCAACTTTTCTTTGATGAAGAACCTATCAATCTCTATATGTTTGGTTCTATAATATTGTACGAGATTGTTTGCAATACTAATGGCTGACCTGCTATCACACCACATTGTCATTTGTCCACCTTGATCTATCTTGAGTTTACTTAGCAGGACTTTCAACCATAACAACTCCCCTACACCTGAGATGACCCTGTATTTTGCCTCAGTTGTAGATCTCGCAACTACAGTCTGCTTCTTGCTTTTCCAGGAGACAAAGTTGCCTCCCACAAACATGCAATATCCCGATGTGGATCTCCTGTCATCTGCACAGCTAGCCCGGTCAGATTCGCAATAACCCTCTATATTCAGATGTCCATTCTTTCAGAAGATCAGCCCCTTTTCTAGTGCACTCTTTAAGTATCTAAGAATACGATACACTGTATCCAAGTGCCCCTTCATGGGATTGTGCATATAACGGGCTAGTACGCTCACATAAATGGATATATTGGGACGGGTGTGGCTCAAATACATCAGACGACCTACAAGCCTCTGATACCTCTCTTTATCAGTTGGCTCTCCTGCCTCAATGTTGAGTATGAACTTCTGATCAATAGGGGCGACCGCGGGCCTGCATCCTAGCATACCCGTCTCTTTGAGCAGATCTAACACATATTTTTGTTGGGATAAAATGATTCCTTTTGCGCCACGAGCTAGTTCTATCCCAATGAAGTATTTTAGCGCCCCAAATCCTTCAGCTCAAACTCCTTGCTCAATCTCGTCTTTAGCTGAGTGATTTCCTTCGCATCATCGCTTATAATAATCATATCATCCACGTACACAACAAGCATCGTAGTTTGTTCTCCATTCTGCCTAAAGAACTCGGTACGATCAACATTGGTCTGCCGATATCACATGTTAACCATCGCTTTCCTAAACCTGTCAAAACCAGGCGCGAGGAGATTGCTTTAACCCATATAATGATTTCTTTAGTCTATACACCTAGCCTACCGTTTGTTTTGTGTCAAAGCTTGGTGGCACCTCCATGTATACTTCTTCCAGCAGGTCCCCATGAACAAAGACATTCTTTATGCCAAGCTGGTGTAGTTTTCATCCCCCATTTGTCGTCATGGATTAGTGTTCTTACTGTGCTCATTTTGGCGACGGGTGCAAAGGTCTCGTCGTAGTCAATGTCATAAGTCTGACTGTTAACCCTTTGCTACCAATCAAGCCTTGTAGCACTCGATCTGACCCTCTGAGTTTTGCTTCACAGTAAACACCCACTTGACCCTTTGAGTTTTGCTTCATAAGGTTCCAGGTTTTGTTTTTCTCTAATGCGTCAAGGTCTTCTAGCATTGCAGTTTTCCATCAAGGATTTTTCTTAGCAACCTGCCAACACTTAGGAATAGAAATAATGCCAAAAGATGTAATGAATGCTCTATATGCAAGAAATATACGAGAGTAGGAAACAAATTGGGCAATATCTTGTGAAGAGTCATATCGATCAGGTGAGACTCTCACATTCTTGCAGGAATTTTGTCTTATCGGCAAGGGAGTGTGGGTAGAGAGATAATGGGTTATCTTGCCTGGGATGTCTGAACTTGTAGTGGATTGTGCAGGTGTCTCAAAGATCAGAGTAGGCAGAGGCAAGGGACTTGACACGGGTGACAATGTAGGCATTATAGTCTCGCTTGACTGCCTTCTTCTCGTATATACCCTTAACTCACCCTGAGTCTGAGGTCTATCATCAACAAATTCTCTCTCCTCAAGGACCGATTCCTCAACTGACTCTGATTCCTTTGGCACAATTGCCAACAGGATACTCACTCTCTGTCTCTCACCGCCACAACTATCCTCCCCCTCTTGTCTCATATTTTCTACACCGAGTGGTCCTCCAAGAGGAGAGTCAATCGAAGAGGAGTAATATGACTCAAGCTCTCTGAACGTGACATTCATGCTGGCGAATAACTTTCTCTCTACCGGACCCCAACATACATACCTCTTTGGGTAGCCATACACAACAACAACACACTTCAGGGTTCTTGGATCCAATTTTCCCACATTTGGTCTTTTATCATGCACAAAACACACAATCGAAGGTCTTGAGGGGAAGAATATCTTCACTTTTTCCTCGTAGTATCTCAATCAGAGACTTTTGATCTGATACTTGTGAGAGCATCTGATTGATTAAGTAAGCTACTGTTAACACGACATCTCCTCAAGTACTTTGGCACCTTCATTATTATCATCATACTCTGAGTCACTTCCAGAAGATGTCTGTTCTTTCATTCTACTGCTCCATTCTGCTCTAATGCGTATGGACAAGTAGTTTGATGTTGGATTCTTTGTAAGGATAAGTACCCTTTAAACACCCAGTTGGTGTACTCTATCCCATTGTCAGACCTCAACACGTTTATGACCGCATCGTGTTGAGTTTGAACCCCTTTATGAAAATCATTGAAGCAAGCAAACACATCACTTTTATTTTTCATTAAATAGAGCCAAGTCATACGTGAGAAGCAGTCAATGAAAGACACAAAATATCAAAATCTATTTATAGTGGGCGTGGAACATAGTATCCAAACATCATAATGATCAGATTAAATGAATGAGAACTCTTACTTCCAAAACTATAATAAGAATTTCTTGTGTGTTTTCCTAATTTGCACGCATCACATACACGTTTTTCTTTATTTGCCCTTTTAAATAGAAGGGGATACATCTGACTCAAAACAACAAAAGAACGATGACCCATACGTTGATGATGTAGTAGTAGTATGTCCTCCACACTCTTTCTGACTTCTGCAGCTTCTTCAATAATAGTTGAAAGGACCGAGTCTATATTTTTTCTATTCAAGTTCCACAAGCCACTATGTCACGTGTCAGTCCCAAATCTTCTGCCGGTCTTCTTCTCCTTGAAGATCACCTTCGAAATATCAAACAAAACATTACATTTTAGTTGAGATATTCGACAAAACTGAAGTGTTGATACATTGCACGGTACCCTTACTAAACACTAGCTGAGTTGTGTCATCGGTAGTTTGGATCCGCTTTGGAACTGCTAGGGGAGTATATAAAAGGAATTCCCTAGCATCCCCAGTGACATGTCGAGAAGCACCCGAATCAACTATCCAATATTGTGATCTACTATTGGATATAGATGCGAGGACAAGAGTTTCTTTCGTACATGTAGTTGAATGAGCGCGAGACAATGTTACCCCTTGATGAAGCTGGCATGAGTGCATCGTCAATCACTCCCTTCTGCTTTCTCCACATCAGTTGGAAGTAAGCGTTCACAATTGCTTGCTCCTCTGAGTTACCCATCTCATCCCTACTTTCGTCTGCCTCGTCCTCGACTATTATAAGGTTTGCTCGGTAGCCTCCTCTTCCACCATCTCCGTGACCCCCACGACAGTGACCGCAACCACGGTAGTCTCCTTTTCCTTGTCCACCTGCATCCCGCTCTTTTGGTGGCTTGGGGCAAGCCAGCCGGAGATGACCTATTTCACCACAATTGTAACACTGTCGTGTCTCACGCTTGTATATTGTGTGTTCAGGATTGGTTACCACTAGGGCTGATTTCACTCCGACGAGTGCAGTTACACCAGTCTGAAGCCTAATCTGGCTCTCGTCCGACATCATAACTGAGATTATCTCATCCAAGGTAGGAATTTTTGGTTGAGCGAGCAACATCACACTCCTTTTCTCAAATGCCAGGTTCAACCCCCTAAAAAAGTGCATAGTCCGTCGTTGAGCATCTCTCTCCCTTTCGCGCATTCAGGATCTTTGCAGCATGCGGTTGGTGAGAAATTATAGTTGGCCCATAGTTGCTCCAGATCTGCGACATACTCTTGAATCGTATGATCTCACTGGGTTATGGTCTCAATCTCTTATTTGATCTAAAACACACACATGTTGTTGTTGACTCTTGCGTAGAGCCTCTGTAATTTCCCCCAAACATCGCTTACATTCTCTATGCCATCCACCGTGATAACGATAAAAACGATCATTGAATTCAGGAGCCATGTGTTTAACAGACAATGTGTTTTTCATTCATTGTACCCATCTGAGTCTTTCTCTAGATCCCTCTTCTCTCCAGTCAGATAGCTCTTCAGGTTTCTTCCAGAGATTGCCCTTTTCACATGACGCGACCAACTTAAGTATGTAGTTGGTACATCGAGCTTCACTCTACAGGGGAAGATCCAGCTTTATCAGAGGCGTCGGTGACTGAACCAATCCCTCGTCTTTAGACATCCGCAGGAACTTGAAGAATACTTTTAGCTCTGCCTCCTCCATCTTGACAACCAGTTTCTCCATGAGTGCCCACAACTCTTGTTTTACCGTAAAACAAAAATTAAGTGCCCTTCTTCCTTGACGCACCCGGCTGACCGCCTTCTTCTGTTCGAAGCTTTTTGATTTTGTTCGAAGCTTTTTGATCGCCCACAACTCTTATTCGAAGCTTTTTTATTTTGTCGTCATCGTCTTCCTCTGTTGCGTTAAAGGTCAACAATAGCGCTCCTTGCAGGGTTGGTCTCGTTATGCTGGATTAAGGAGTTCGCACTGCTCCTGCGGCGATGCACGATGTTTGCGTGATTCTTGTGCGATTCTTGTGCAATGTTGCTGTTCCTGCGCGATTCACGCGCTGCTCTTGCGTGATTCTTCTCGCACACGTGATTTGGAGATGCCCCTATTGTAACAGCCTCCCCAGTACTCAGCTCGAAAGGACGACCGTCGACACCCCCATCATCCAGCTCGAAATGGTTCAGCCTCAATCGGTCTGCATACCATGCACCCCAACCCGTCCCCGGTCCATCGACGGGTTGTTGGAGGCCGCAACCTCCCTTCGATGAGGGAAAGTCAAGTTAAGCAGGCAGAACAGAGACTTCCCAGGAGTTCACCCATCCCAAGGCTACTCCAGTCGATCACACTTAACTATGAAGTACTTTCAACTCTCATCACCAATTGAGTTGCAGCTCAGTTGGCGATGAGAGTTGAAAGTACTCCATAGTTAAGTGTGCTCGGGCGGGAGTAACCTTGGGATGGGTGACCTCCTAGGAAGTCTCTGTTTTGCCCGCTTAACTTGACTTTCCCTCATCGAAGGGAGTCTGCGGCCTCCAACAACCCGCCGGTGGACCGGAGACGGGTTGGGGTGCATGGTATGCAGACCGGTTGAGGCTGAACCCTTTCGAGCTAGATGCTGGAGGTGCCGACGGTCGTCCTTTCGAGCTGAGTGCAACAGGGTCATAGTATCGATAGCCCTTGTGCTCAGTACTGTACCTATGAAAGGCGCAATGAACAGACTGAACATAGAGTTTAGTGCGCTCACGTGGAGAGAGTAGAACATAACATCGATAACCAAAAACACAAAAATGAGTGTAACATGGGGGTCGAGAGTACATGCACTCACTAGGACACTGACCCTGAAGGAAAGTGGAAGGCTGCAGATTAACAAGATAGACAGCAGTGGAAACAACCTCAGCCCAAAAGTGAGGAGTAACGCGAGAGGAGATAAGAAGGGTGCGAGCTGTCTCAATAATATGACAATGCTTCCTTTCAGCAGTGTCATTCTGAGCATGTGCACGAGGACAGGCATGCTGAAGGAGAGTGCCGTGAGTAGCTAGCAGATCTCAAAAAGCATGAGAGATCCCCCCCCCCCCCCCCCCCCCCGAGTCAGAACGGAAAATGCGTATGAAATCAAAAAACTATGTGCGCACCATAGCAAAAAAGTAACAGATCTGAAAAAATTCAATTCGAGAATGCATAAAACAGACCCAACAATAACGAGAGTAGTCATCAACAAAAAAAACATAGTACCGATGTCCACCCTTGAATACAAAAGGTGTGGGTCCCCAGACGTCAGAATGAACTAAATCAAAGGGACGCTGAGAGCTCGACTCACTAGACAAATAGGGGAGTTGTAGCTTTTTACCAATCTTACAAACCGAACATGAGTGAGACCGATCAATAGAAATACGACCAAGGAAACCATGACTAATGAGAAAAGCTAGACGTGAACCACTGGATGACCAAGACGGTGGTGTCATTGAGAAAAACCACCGAAGAAAGACAAAGGGAGGAAGCTTCAAGTGACCATGAAGTGGATGGAAGGTGGAGACGATCAGAGACGTACACCCCGCAACGACGACGACCAGCCCCAAGGAGTGCCCCAGCTAGACGATCGTGCACACAACATGTGAACTCATCAAAGGTAACCAGACAACCATGAGATGTGAGCTGGCTGACGGATATAAGGTTCATGGATAACTTCGGTATGTAGACAACATCGAGAATATGAAAATGAGTGGTATGAAAGAGGCCACGACTGGTGATGAGGTGATTGGTGTCATCTGATACCATGATATTAAGGGTAAAAGTGATGGACTGACAGGACAAAAGGTGTGTAGCATCATAGGTCATGTGAAAAGAGGCTTCAGAGTCAAGCAAACAGTCGGAGGTGGAGATACCTGCAGTGGCGGAGGCAGCCAGCTGAGAGACAAAGGCAGAAGAGCGGGGCAGTGAAAACTGCTGGACAATCAGTTGTGCAAGCTCAGAGACAGAGATAAATTGCGCTGGACCCGAAAAATGAGCGGAAGGAACACCAGGATCACACTGTTGACCCGACTGCTGAGCCCTCTGAAGCTTGCAACACTCAGATTAAACGTGTCCAAGGCACTGACAATAGTGACAGCGGACCGGCTGGCGACGAGGAGCACCGAACAAAGTAGTAGAGGGCACAAGAGGACGAGAACCAGTCGGCACCGACGCACTGCAACGAGAAACAGTGAGCTGCAGCGAGTAAGATGAGGCAATCGGAACTGAAGGAGGACTGATCGCAATCTGGATGCGTCTTGATCGGCCTCTGGACTGGATTGGCCTCTTCTCCTCTGGACAAAGGAAGAAGAGGAGGCCGACGATGTAGGCGGATTAATGGGAATAGGCCTACTGAATCCAAAAACACAGCAGAGGAGTTTGCCTTCAGAAACGACGGAAAAAGGATCACTGTTGACGACGCCCCTGTAAATATCTTAAATTATGGTAATCTTAAGTAAAACCTCTATGGATAATTATGAAAATTTGTTTTGACTACTACCATGATAATATTATCATTTAGGAATTTTCTTTGGATTTTTGGTTGATTATTTTTGGTACTTCATTTGTAAAGGGAAAATTTTGTGTTATTATTCATAAATAACATACATGGGTCAAATCAATCTAGAAAATTAGGAAATTTTGTACACTGACCTTTTATGCCAAGTTGAACATTAGATAAATTATTTGGACTTAGAGGACCTCTGGTTTTAATGGCTCATGTTCAATAATAATTTTAATTATGGCCAAAAATAATTAGAAAAATTATGATTTTCTGATTTTTCACTAATTACCTCATGATGAACCCATGATAAAATTTGGAGGCCTTGGCCTAAGGAATTTGAAGTCACCTCATATGGACTAAGGATAGACCCTTGGGTTGCATTTAGTAAAAATTGACATATAATGTTTAGGTTATCCAAACCACATAAAAATGTTACCCCAACCACCTAAAGTCATGAATAAGGTCTTGGTGCATCATTAGAAGTTATTGGTTCATGAGGAATAATGAGTAGGTTTGCACCACACTTAAGGGTTTACGAGTTCGCGTCGTCTATGGAATGATGCATAAGGGTGGGCTGGGTACAACATTCAGGGTAGTGGAATCTAATTGATTTTTATACATGTTTGGGAGGCACTGGAACTCTGGTTGGAATCCTAAGTTATGTCACTACTTAGTATCAAGTGTTAGTGTGCATGGTCGGGAAGTCCAGGATTAACCCTAAGTCTCTAAGTACAACTAAAAGTTAGACAAGAGTAGTTTAGTAGTTTAGTTTGAAGGAACAATGTAACAATCTCACCCGTGTAAGGTTGGAGTGATATCAAGACGGGTTAGTCCTGCGAGCTGGAGGCTCGAGAGTTTATATCAGGACGGGTTGGTCCTGCGAGCTGGAGGATCAGAAGTTTTATATCAGGACGGGTTGGTCCTACGAGCTGGAGGCTCAGGTTTAGATAACTTGCATGTGCATAAAAACAAATTAGTGGCGTGTCATCGGTACTGGGCCAGTCGTCATATTGATGGCAGTACGTTGACTTTGGCTAGGTGTGAGGGTTTGAGGGGCCAGTAGGTTGTTTTATACTGCGGTCTGAAGGAAGATCCCCGAAAACGCACACTCGGCCAAAAAGACTGGTGGGATAGCCAGCAAATAGTATGTGAAGACTCTAAAGTGCACCTAGAATGTGTACAGAGGCATATAGGAGGTCTGGGCATGGTAGTGTGTATACCCGCCTAGGAGTGGAGACGTCCGCTCCACTACCGTCGTAGCCACAACAGTGGTACTAGAGAGTTTAGCTAATTCCAAAAGTAGGAACTAAAGGTCTATGATCACAGAGTCATGTGGGTGAGTTGCACTTGTATGAATCATAGCATGCATAACACATAATAACATACATACATACTTTAGGACATTCATATTGCTGATCCTTATCATATAAATTAGTATGAGCTCTTTTATATGATAAATTATAATTCCTGAAACCTTAAATTATAAGTTTGTATGAGCATTCATATAAGTTAAGGTACTTTTGTGATGGTAGCTTAGTAGTAGTAGTTACTTTACTGCGTTGTTTATATTTCTCTACTACTTCCTTTATTACAGTTACACTATTACAGTTCTTCACTTATTGCTACTCATATATAACGTCGACCACTGATTCGCTGGAAGAGAATAGTCGAGGTCGATAGCGAAAACAGCGGAGGAGCTGGCGTTGTCGAGGGTTTGCGCTAACAGGAGGCAACAGAGAGCGGGAGTCGGCAGTATTGTGAAGAAAACAACGGTCGGAGGAGGAAGTTCGAGAGAAACTAGCGGGATCGTAGAGATTGGAGGAGGCGTCGGGAGAAACCAGCGGAATCGTAGAGATTGGCGAGAGAAAACCAGATATTGAAGCAACGATGATGCGACGAGATTGCAGCTTTACGGGATCGTCCGGAGAAACCAACGACGATCGGGGAGAAACCAGCGATGGGAAGAGGATCAACACCAACGACGGGAAGCGAATCATCCAGCCCGGCCTGAGATTGACGAGCGGGAAGGAGAGGAACAACAGCGCGCAGGTGCGGGAGCCGGAGGAGATTGAAACCTAGAGCTCTGATACCATGATAGAAGAATAGATTTCTATATTCACAATTGAACAAAGAAATACATATACATGAATAACGAAGGGTGATCCTAACACCCGAGATGACTCTAAGCTAACACTATTACTCATAATATAAAACATATCTAACGATATACGCATAAGAGGGAGACCTATAAACAAATTCTGTGATGTGAGACTAATCTCAAAAGGAGGTCGCTAATGACACACCAATTTGTACAATATGCACACCAAATTCCAACATGTTGGTTGGCAAAACTAAAAAAAAAATGACAAACGAAAGTTACAGTACCATTGGAGCACCGACTAGAGGGACTTTGGTGAATGACAAAACTTGCCCTAGCGAGTTCTGTGGGAAAAGTTCTTTGCCAAGCTGTGTTCGTCTGGTTTACCTCCATTGGTGTTCTCCAGGGGCCGCAATGATACTCTCCTGGGTTCTCAAACAAATCCTAATCTTGTTATCGAATTGTTGGTTTCTTGAAACAAACCTTTTTAACTTCTAAAATTTTCATTGAATATTGTAGAAGTAGAGAAACCTCCAATCTTGTATATACTCCTTGAATGAATAATTACAAGTATGAATACATTTATATAGGAAGATAGTAAGGAGAGAAAATCCCAATCCAAGATGTGGGACTAAAAATAAGAAATAAATGGGCCTTATAAATGGGCCTTTACACGGTCTTTTCTAACACTCCCCCGCAAGCTGGAGCGTACAAATCGTAGGCGCCAAGCTTGGATAAAAACTGGTAGTATAACGGTCTGGAGAGAGCTTTGGTCAAAATATCGGCAACTTGATTTGTAGCAGAAACATGCTCCAGGTCTACCTTCTTTGACTGAACTTTTTCCCGAATAAAGTGGCAGTCAACTTCAATATGCTTTGTGCGTTCGTGAAATACCGGGTTCTTGGCAATATGTATTGCTGCTTGACTATCACAAAATAGGATCGCCGGTGATGAGAGACGGACACCCAAATCTCCCAGAAGGCTCTCAAGCCATGTTAACTCGGACACTACCGAAGCCATGGCCCGGTACTCAGCTTCAGCAGAAGATCTAGCAACCACATTCTGTTTCTTGCTACGCCAGGTTATGAGATGACCATCAAAGTAGGTACAAAAACCAGATGTAGATCGCCTATCATCAACAGATCCTGCATAGTCAGCGTCCGAGTATGCAACGAGGGATAGTGATGTGGATGGCTTGTACAGAAGCCCTTGTCCTGGAGCGTTCTTGAGATACCGAAGAATGCGCTCGACAGCTTGAAGATGAGATGTCCTAGGAGCATGCATAAATCGGCTCACGACTCCAACGGCAAAGGAGATGTCTGGTCGAGTAACTGTGAGGTAGATCAGTTTCCCAACCAGGCGTCTGTAGTATTCTGGATTTGTAAGTAGCTCATCGGAGTCAGAACTATGGGCCGAGAGCCTGTGATTAGCATCCATTAAAGTATCTGTAGGTTTGCATCCCGAATAACCAGCATCATGAAGAAGATCCATACAATACTTCCTTTGAGATAATACAAGGCCATCAGGCCGTCGTGCAACCTCAAGCCCAAGAAAATACCGTAGGTTACCAAGATCTTTGGTCTGAAAGGCGGAGTTTAAGTGTTGCTTGGTATGTAGTATTCCTGTAGTGTCATCTCCAGTGATGAGGATATCGTCAACATAGACAAGTAGAATCACAGTTCCGGTTGGCTGGTGTCGTGTGAAGAGAGAGAAGTCAGCCGAGCTCCTAGTAAAGCCAATATCACGGACTACCTTGCTGAATTTGTCAAACCAGGCACGCGGGGACTGTTTGAGACCATAAATGGATTTTCGAAGACGACACACCCGAGACTCCCCCGTGGTCTCAAACCCGGGTGGTTGATGCATATAAACAGTTTCCTGGAGATCACCATTGAGAAAGGCATTCTTCACATCCAGCTGATAGAGAGGCCAATGACGATGCACAGCCAAGGAAAGAAGAACCCGGACCGTGTTCAATTTGGCCACGGGAGAGAAAGTTTCCTCATAATCAAGGTCGTGTTGCTGAGTAAAACCCCGGGCCACGAGGCGGGCCTTCAGACGCTCAACAGACCCATCCGCGGTATGTTTGACAACAAAGACCCACTTGCAGCTGACACAGTGTTGGCCAGCAGGAAGGGACACGAGATCCCAAGTCTGATTAGCCCAAAGAGCCCTCATTTCATCCTCCATGGCCGCCCGCCAGCCGGGGTGTTGAAGCGCCTCCTGCACAGTGTTAGGAATAAAAATCGAGGAAAGAGAAGAGGCAAAGACGTAGAGAGGGGGAGCGAGCCGGTGGAGAGAGACGTAGTTGGCGAGGGGATGAGCCGTAGAAGCAGGAGCAGAATCTGCCGACGCCGGAGTGTCACTGGGAGCAGGGAGCTGGGGCAGGGAACCATCCTTGGAGCCGCGACGAGTATAGACATGAATAACGGGCGGAGGAACTTTGGGAGCAGGAAGAGAGGAGGGTAGAAAGGAAGGTGCCGTGGGAACCGCAGGGCGAGGCAGAGCAGGAGAGGAACTCGGGGAGGAGGAAAGTGAGTGAAAGGGCTGGTCTTCGCAGAAGGTGACATCCGCGGAGACAACCGTCCGGCCAGTGGAAGGGGAGTAGCAAACATACCCCTTTTGAGTACGGAAGTAGCCCACAAACATATATTTGGCCGCACGAGTAGCGAATTTGTCTAGTGGAGGGCCAAGAAGGTGAACATAACAGACGCACCCAAAGACACGTGGAGGGAGAGAGGTGGGTTTGGTAGTAGGATAGAGGAGGTCGAGAGGAACGACAAAATCAAGAACAGAAGAAGGGAGCCGATTAATGAGATGACAGGCTGTGGATACGGCGAAATTCCAATATTCAATTGGAACCTGCATTTGAAACATGAGGGAGCGAGCAACATCGAGTAAATGACGATTCTTGCGTTCGGCCACCCCATTTTGTTGAGGGGTATAGGCACACGAAGTTTGATGGATAATGCCAAACTCGGTGCAGATGGAGGAGAAGGCGCGCCCTGTATATTCGCGAGCATTATCAGTGCGGAGGATTTTGAGGGGGGTGGCGAACTGCGTACGGACTTCAGTACTAAAGGCACGAAAGACAGTTGTAAGCTCAGTACGATCATGCAGTAAATAGAGCCACGTAGTACGCGAGTAGTCATCTATAAAAGTGACAAAATATCGATAACCATAGATACTAGGGACCCTGTAAGGACCCCATACATCAGAATGAACTAAGGATAACGGAGTACTACTCCGGGTACAAGTAGGGGGAAAAACAGAATGGTGGTGTTTGCCGTAGATACATGATTCACAAGAAAACTCCTGTAATGGAACATCAGGAAGAACCCGCTTGAGAATCGGAAGAGGAGCATTGTCAAGGCGACGGTGCCAGTCAACAGACGAGACGGAGGATAGAAGAGTGGGTTGAGTATCCAGGAGGTAAAGCTCGTTCACCAGCTGCCCCCTACCAATGATACTCCGGCTGCGACGATCCTGCATAAGAAAGGAAGAAGGAGAAAAAATTATTGAACAGTCAAGGTCGTTTGTCAGGCGACTAACGGACAACAAATTAAAAGGAGAGCCCGGAACATGAAGAACCGAGGGAAGAGAAAGGGCCGGGGTAAGTTGGAGGGCAGCAGCTCCAGAAACCGGGAGGGTGTCACCATTGGCCACCGTGATACTCGAGGGGTGAGCCAGCTGGAGATATTTGGAGGGCTTCTGGGAAGTAATATGGTGAGTAGCACCGGAATCAACGATCCAGTGAGGGCTGGGAGAGAGACAGGTTATACCTTCCGCAGAAAAGGTCGCAACCGAGCCGGAGGAGCGGCTAAGAACACCCTGGAGCTGATGGAGTTGGGTGCGGAGCTCATCAATATCATGTTGAGTAGTGGAGGCCGGAGCCATGGCAAGAGCAGGAGCATCAGAGGAAGTGGCAGCGAGGTGGGGAGGGAACCCATGCTTGCTATAACAGGTGGCCTCCAGATGACCACCCCGGCCACAATATGTGCATTTGAGAGACGAGCGGCCACCACGGCCACGGCCCCTAGAGGGAGGCCGGCCACCCCGAGTGGAAGAGCCACGAGCAGGAGGTGGAGTGGGAAGGAGAGGCTGTTGGAGAAGAGCAGGGGCAGAGCCGGAAAGGACCTCCATAGGAGGCGTAACTCGAAGTAGCATGGAGCAGACGTCAGACAGTGACGGAGTAGTGGTGGAAGAGAGGATCTGGGCCCGAACACTATACAGGTGAGGCGGAACCCGGGACATCATCATCGCGATGGTAACGGCCTCTTTCTGGGCCCGTTGAGTAGCAAGATCCGTGGTAGGAGGTTGATGTTGAATTCATGCCTCAGCAAGAGTCTTGGCCTGAGCAACAAAGGAAATCATGTTGCCAGGAGAACCAGGAGCAAGATTCTGGAGGCTGGAGATAATATCATAAAGGTGCTGAAGACTGTTTTGCCCCGAGTAAAAGGAGTGGAGCTCTTCCCACATGGCCTTGGCCGTATCATGATACATGACCATCTGATAGGGTTCGGTGTCCATAGAGTTGAGAAGCCCGGACTGGACCCGACCGTCATCTCGGAGCCAATCATCAGACGGGACAGCAGGGGTAGCCCGAGTCAAGTGGTGGAGAAGACCCTTCGTCTGCAGTACACGACGAACAGAGTGGACCCATTCAACAAAATTGCGTTTGCCCGTCAAAGAGATAGTAGTAATGCGCAGTTCATCGCGAAGTTCAGAAGCTGGAGGGGCCTCACGGGCTGGTGGAGCAGAAATAGCAGCAGATGCGTCGGAGGACATCAAGCTAGCAGAAGAACTAAGCCGGACGGCTTGACCAGGGAGGCCGGGCGGCTTGGAGAAGAAGGAAGCTGGGCGGCTTGACCAGGGAGGCCGGGCAGCTTGGAGAAGAAAGAAGCCGGGCGGCTTGACCAGGGAGGCCGGGCGACTTGAAGAAGAAAGAAGCCGCTCGGCTAGCAGAAGGAGACCGCGCGGCTAAGAGAAGAGGAAGTCGCTCGGCTAGCAAAAGGAAGCCGCTCGGCTAGCAGGGAGGCCGGCGATTTTGGAGAAGAAAAAAACCGCTCGGCTAGCAGAAGGAAGCCGTGCGGCTAGGAGAAGAGGAAGTCCCTCGGCGAGCAGAAGAAGGAAGCCGGGCAGACACGGGAAGACCGCACGGTCAGAGAGGGAGACCGGACGGGAGAGAAAAGGGGGAAAGAGTGGACCCCACGTGAGAGAAGGTTATAAAAGAGGAAGAGAAGAAGAGAAGAAGGGAGAGCAGAGGGGAAGATAGAGGAGAAGCGGGTAGAGAGGAACAGGCCGCCGGAAGCGGCGGCTTGGGCAGGAGGGAAACAGGCCGCGCGGTCAGCAGGGTGACCAGGCGGTTAGCAGACAGACAGGGAGACCGGTGCCTCTGATACCATGTAGAAGTAGAGAAACCTCCAACCTTGTATATACTCCTTGAATGAATAATTACAAGTATGAATACATTTATATAGGAAGAGAGTAAGGAGAGAAGATCCCAATCCAAGATGTGGGACTAAAAATAAGAAATAAATGGGCCTTATAAATGGGCCTTTACACGGTCTTTTCTAACAAATATCAAAGGAAAGAATTTTTTTTTATAATCTGTTTTAATTCTACATAATAACTTTACTATCATATTAATATATTATGATCGCAAATACCAAAGTTAAATGAAATGTGAATCTCATTAGATCTTTAAATAGGAAATTCTAGAGCCTAAAGTTTTTTATTTATTTTGGTAACTGACGGCTATTTTCTAAATGCAGACACATCAAGGCATTATTTGCCATTGCCAATAATAAAGAAGGTTATTGATTCCATGACTTTCGTGAAGCTGGTAACTTTACAATGTGCTTTCTACAGATTCAACTTCATTCTATGGTTTTCGTTTTTTCATTATTATTATTATTTCATTGTTCTTCGTTAAAAGTGCAAAAAATGTGTAAATTTAATCTGAAACATGCAAAAATTTGATTTCTGCTCAACTGCATGCAACAGCAGTTCAGAAATATGTGATTTTAGGGCTTAAATCTCAACTTTATTCACAGAAATGTTCACTCAACGCACCAAATTCGTAAGCCTGCTCCAAATAATCATGAAAAATCTAATGATCATGAGGATGATGATGTTGACCTTATACACACCTTCATTTTAATGTCAAGCAGAATGTGCTGCATTGGCACATTGTGGACAGGGAATCATTCCCTGTGGAGACACCGTCGTATCCGAATATGTGGAATGGTGCATATTCTTACTCAGAGCGCTATACAACTTCTGATGCTCATGAACTCGTTCAGTGAGTTAATTACTTCCAAGTGATCTTAGGATCTTTTGGAAGCCAGCCTTCTAACTTTCTTCTCTGTTTATCATCATTTTTAATGGCTTCTCACAAGCAAAGAGAACGAACTCGCAGGTATGCTCAAAGGAAAGGGATAAACGTGCTGGCCGAGATTGATGTCCCTGGGCATTCTATTTCTTGGTATTTGTATCTCCACTTCTTCATCATCACTTAAGTGTTGAGCATAGAGGCTATTTATGATTAAAAACACTTGTTAATCATATGATCATCTTTATTACAATATATATACTCTTACAAAAAGCATAGGGTATGAAACTTATGTGTGCCATTATGTAGAAAGCATCATATTTTCTATTTAGATGCCGGCATCATAGAATGCATGTTTGGCATGACAACTGTTATGACCGCCAAGCAAAGAAGAAAATTAGGTTTGAACATAAAAGTGGATGGAGTTCCTTAGGCGAGGTCAGGTGTTTACGAACGACGGTTCTTAACCACCACGTTCATGCCGCCACTGCCTGCCTAACGGTGCCTAAATCTCCACTTCAGAAAACTTTTCTTCAAACAACTAACAGATGTATTCTACAGGGGTTTGGGCTATCCTTCTTTATGGCCGTCAATGGATTGTCGAGAGCCACTCAATGTCAGTAATGAGCTCTCCTTTCAGGTTCTAGATGGAATTCTTTCAGGTCAGCTTCTGATTCCAGACAAATGATAAAAGAGTAGGAAGTAATTACTGCAGAAATTGATTAACATGGAGCTAATTTTTCTCAGATTTCAGTAAGATCTTCAAATTCAAATTTGTCCACCTGGGGGGCGATGAAGTTAATAAGAGTAAGTCACCCATCAATATACGTATTGTCTTATACATTAACTGATATTATGTTTTGCCAGGTAATTCATCTAGATTGTTCTACTGTCTTTCATAAACCTTATCCAGTGCATGAAATTGAACTTGAACAAGTTCTGTACTAAACTGTTATGGGCCCTCACTTTGGTAGGAACCTGTCATGGGCCCACACTAGTTAGTCTTAAAATATTTTATGTATGCTTTATTAAATCGTTGTGTTATGAGTGGTTAGTATGCCATTTCGTAATTCCATATAAGAACTCGTTGTGCATGAGGAATATACAAGAAATTATGAAAGTTCAAGACTCTTCAGCTCTCGACTTCTTTCTTTCTCTCCCCTTCATTCTTCTCCCCGCATTATTCACAGGTTGAGCTCGGCTCCCTTGTATCTCCACCACCACCACCACCTCCTCGGATATGATATTGGCATGTTGCGGGTTGGTTCGTAGCAGAAACTTCTACCAACAAGCTAGTTATACTAGTGTAATAAACAAAGAGGTTCAAGCATTAATTAAAGAACATTTGGATTAATTATCAGTACACGAAATATGATGTAATTTTGTTTAGATCTACATGAGGGTGGAGAATAGTGACACATCTCTTGATACTAGTGATAGGAGAATGATGAATCCAGTTATCTATTCGCAGGAGTAAAGAAATATACATACAAATACATGGGAGGATGCTCACAATACCCATGGTGAGTCTAAGGTAACTTTGTCACACAATAAAATACTACATCTAACACCCCCCCCCCCCCACCCACAAACTCATGGGGGATCATACACTGAGAGTTTGGATAAAAGATGAACACGTTGGGTCCTCGTCTGCAGTTTAGTCATCAAATCTGCAATCTGCTGCTCGGAAGGAACAAAAGAATGAGCAAGAATACCACGACCATATTGCTCACGTAGGAAGAAAGCATCAACCCCGATATGCTTAGAGAGTGAGTGCTTCACCGGGTTCAGAGTAATTTGAATGGCACCGGTGTTATCACAGTAGAGTGGGGTGAGATCTGGAGAAGAGACATCAAGATCCTCAAGTAGCCAACGAAGCCAAATAATATCCTCAGTGGTGGTAGTCATGGCCCGAAGCTCGGCCTCAGTACTGGAACAAAAAATATCAGTCTGTTTCTTGGACTTCCATGCAATAAGAGAAGAACCCAAGAACAGACAAAACTCAGTGACAGAGCAACGGTCAGCAGGATCACTAGCCCAGGTAGCATCCGAGTAAGCACAGAGCTGCAGAGAACTGCTGCTGGAGAAGAAAAGATCACGAGAAGTCATCGCTCGGAGATAACGCAGTAGCCACAGCAGGTGATCATAGTGCACAGAGGTAGGCACACTAATAAATTGGCTCAACACATGAACTGCATGGGCAATGTCAGTCCGAGTAATGGTGAGGTAGACCAGACTTCCAACGAGATGGCAGTAGCGAGTGGGGTCGGAGAGTGGAACACCATCATCCAGACGTAGCTGAAAGTGAAGCTCCATAGGGGTGTTCACTGCGCGAGAGTCAGAAAGAGCAGCCCGAGCTTGGAGATCTGATGCGTATCTCTGCTGAGAGAGCTGAAAATTTCCGTCTGTATAGTTGACCTCAAGACCCAAAATATAGCTCAGCTTTCCAAGGTCGGTCATCTGAAACTGCTGCTGAAGGTGATGTTTGACAAAAGGTCACATGAGAAGGATAATCGTCAATAATGATCATATCATCCACATAAAGTAACAAAAGAGTCCGATCATGAGAGGAAGAATACACAAATAGAGTTGGATCATGTGGACTTGGCTGGAAACCGGCGGCTGTATGGCTGAGCTGAAATGAGCAAACCATGCGTGAGGCGGCTGCTTAAGCCCATAAAGGGCTCGCCTCAAGCGATAGACAAGGCCTGAAGGAGAGGATAGATCGGGAGGAGGAATCATATATACCTCCTGCTGAAGATCACCGTGAAAAAAGACATTCTTCACGTCAAGCTAAGACAGAGACCAGTGACAAACTGCTACAACTGCAAAAAGAGTCCAAACCGTAGTCATATGTGCGACTGGAGCAAAGGTCTCGTCATAATCTCTCCCCTGCTCCTGTTGAAAACCACGAGCAACCAGTCAAGCCTTGTACCTCTCTATAGATCCATCAGAGTGAATCTTGACCTTGAAGACCCACTTACAAGTGATCAAAACAACACCAAGTGGAAGGGGAACAAGGTCTCATGCATGAGTATGCTCAAGTGTCTCTAACTTAGCAAACATAGCAACCTGCCACTCAGGTATCTGGACAACCTCACGGTAGGTAGTCGGCTCTGGAGTGCTACAAGCAGTAACAGGAAGGGCAAGTAGGTCCAATGGAAGTGTAGCAAAGATAAGGCGGTTGGGAGGACGTCGCGCACGAGGTGGGTTACAACGCAGAGGAGGATCGTCACAGACACTCGTTGGAGGAGGCAGACACCGAGTATGGGGGCACCAGAGGCGAGGGGACAGGAGGAGGAGGAGGACGACAAGTATAATGATGTGGAAGGGGGACTATAAGCGCGTCCAAGGGGAGGTGGAAGGTGAAAGGGACAAATGAGAAGATGAGACTAGAGAGATAGGAGATGGTGCAGACGGTGGCAAGGGTAGAGGAGATGGACATACCGGTTGAGAGGAAGAGACATGAAGCGGTGAAATGGGAAGAGTGAAGAACTGCACATCAGAGGGAGTCACCGATTGTACAACCCCGTATTCGCGAAAAGTGGGCCCCAAACAAGGCAAACATGTTTTTAAGTTTTTTGGATATTTTGCACTCTCGGTGGCCAATTTTGGCTCTGGCTTGGAAACATACTATTAGGGGGAGGAAAAATTGGCCCCCCCATTGGCTCCTTTGTTGGGAGGTGGGTGCGGCAAGTTGGCTAGCACCCGCCCCGGCCTGTTGAGTCCGAGGTAGGGGCAGGCGAGGCGGCCGGGGGCCGGTCTCGCCCGGGCGGCCTGCTCGCGGGCGAGACGGCCGCGGCCTGGCTCTCGCCCGAGCGCCCTGCTCGCGGGCGAGGCGGCCAGGGGCCGGTCTCGCCCGGGCGGCCTGCTCACGGGCGAGACGGCCGCGGCCTGGCTCTCGCCCGAGCGGCCTGCTCGCGGGCGAGGCGGCCCGGGGCCGGTCTCGCCCGGGCGGTCCGCTCGCGGGCGAGACGACCGCGGCCTGGCTCTCGCCCGAGCGGCCTACTCGCGGGCGAGGCGGCCAGGGGCCGGTCTCGCCCGGGCGGCCCGCTCGCGGGCGAGACGGCCGCGGCCTGGCTCTCGCCCGAGCGGCCTGCTCGCGGTCTGCCCGGCGGCCTGGAGCCGCCTCGGATGTTTGGGGGCGGGGTGTTGGCAGCGTGCTTTTACCGCTGTGCCCCTGGGGGCGTTTTACCCCTCTGCCCCCGGCGTGGCGGTTTCCTATTGGCCCGAGGCCTTTTGGTCGTAGGGGTATTTTGGTCATTTTTGGCCCAAGGGATATGGAAAACTATAAATAGACCCCCTTGGGTGCCTTGGAGAGGATCCTTTTCGGAGTGGACTCCTCCCTTAGCTTCTTGTAGGTAGAGTTGAGAGAGCTCTTCAAGGCACCCTAGCTCGAGCATTGGCTAGGGAGGGGAAGTGCTCAGGTAGCCTTCCGGGTGTGAGGTGTGACCTCCGCGCTAGAGCCGAGGGTCTGTTCCTAGCTTCTTGATCCTTTGGTCTGTGACGTTCTCTTGAGTGTAGTAAGTGTGAGGTCACCCCTTTCTAGGGACCCTGAACTCCACAGAGACCAAGTTTTGGGTTTCAACACTTTGGTGCGGTGAGCGTGGAGAGTGACCAGCACAGAAGATCTCGAGAGAGTGTCATGACGGGAGGTCAAGGAGGTAGTGATGATCTCGGCGAGCTCCCCACCCCAGGACCCTTTGTGGGGAGGCAAGAGTTCATGACCTCCATCCAGGGCATCATGGAGATGCTGCGAAGCATTGCTCCTCAGGGTGGCAGCTCCACCCCGACCCCCCAGGAGTTAGCTCCCCCTCTCGACGAGCCGACTCCCAGAGGTCTAGGCGAGATGACCCCAGCAGGGGGAGAAGGAAGTGCACCAGGAAGAAGGCCCGGGAAGGAGAGGATGGGCGATGGGGTCGAGCGAGACCTCACCGGCCGGGAGCTGTTCTCCAGCCCGGCGAGTGCCAACCTTCCAGGCGAGCAGGTTGCGCGAGTGGAGGTGGCGAGACCGCCCCTTAGGGGGTCACCCTTCAGCGAGTTGATCATCTCAGCTCCCGTTCCCGAGGGGTTCAGAGCCAGACATGGCTTACTATACGGGGAAGGATGACCCCGTCCAGCATCTGCAGTGGTTCGAGGATGCCGTCTCCATCAGGCCGATGACGGATGCCTTCAAGTGTCGCTTCTTTGCGATCACGCTGAAGGAGAAGGCAAGGGACTGGTTCCATCAACTCCCTCCGAGGTCGATCTATGGGTTCGAGGACTTGAGCCGAAGCTTCCAGCTCCGCTTCTCCACCTCCAAGAAGCGAAAGAGGAGTCCTGAGTCCATCTTCTTGATAAGGCAGGGGGCCGAGGAGTCGCTGACCCGCTACGTAGACAGGTTCCAAGAGGAAATCTTGGAGGTCCAGGAGATGCCAGGGTATGCTCTCCAGATGGCCTTCACCGTTGGGCTGAAGGAGTGCTTCTTCAAGATGAGCTTGACCCGGAAGGCCCCCCTTTCCTTCGAGGAGCTGATGGAAAGGGCGGCAGAGGAGATTGCCATGGAGGCAGCCAACCCGACATTTGTCAAGAGGTTGGAAAAGTTGACGGAGGTGGAGTCAAAGGAGCAGGGTGGCTCAAGACATCAGGAAGGAAGAAGGAGAGAGGAGCAGAGAGCTCAGGGGTTCCAAGGACAGGAGGGTCCGGAACCAGGCTGGAGGCAGCAGGGAGGACCTGCCCAAGGTCCAGGAAGAGCTCTCATCCAAGGAGGGGGGAACTTCCACGGGGGACAAGGGAGGTTCAACTTCCATAGGCATGCCCCAAGGCAACTCATACCCCCGCCGCAGCAAGCCTTGGCGATAGGAGGGGGAAGAGGTAACAGGAGAGAGCGCCCAGCCCGCCGAAAGAGGGGAGAAAGAGCGCTGTTGTACTGCGACTTCCACCAGGTGGAGGGGCACGCCACGGCTACCTGCCCCGAGCTCTTGGAGGTGAGGGGGGAGAGAGGCCCCGCCCAGCTGCAGCCGCCGGTACGGGTAGAAGAGGTTCTACCCGAAGAAGGGGGTGATGATATATGCGAGGATCGGGTCGACGTGGGAACCCGAGGCGGTATAGGAGTGATCCACGGTGGAGTGGGGGTCGAGGCCACTCGGAAGGCAAGCCTCCATGTCATGTACCTAAGGAGCGTCGCCTCAACCTCCCAGACCCCGCCCCCAGAGGAAAAGATCACCTTCTCGGTGAAGGACCTACCGGATCATAAGAATCCGTTCTGCGATGCGCTTGTCATCCAGACAGTCATCGAAGGTTACACCGTCTCCCGGATCCTGGTTGACAACGGAAGCTTCGTCAACGTCATTTTCAAGAAGGCGTTTGACGAGATGAAGGTGGAGCCAAGGAGGGTGTTGGCCTCGGACGGACCCCTGTTCGGATTCTCAGGGGAGAGGAAGGAGGTCGAAGGTGGAGTGGGGCTCCAAGTGAAACTGGGAGGAGTCTCGAGGAACTGCCGGTTCGTCATTGTTGACGCTGCAAGCAGCTACAACGCCATCTTCGGAAGACCCCTCATCAGCGCCTTCCGTTGCGTGCCGTCTTCGTTCCACCAGTGCCTCAAGTTCAACTCAGGGGGAATCCAGGTCAGAGTCAAGGGAGACTCCAGGATGGCAAGGCAGTGCTACGTCACGGCCGTCAACACCATCTCTTGGTTAGCCAAGGCAGAGGAGATGGAGAAGGTCATGGAGAGCCTGAGCAGGATGGAAGTGTCCGGCGAGGAGGAAGCGGATGACGACCACCGGGCCCAGACCCCCTGAAGAAGCCTCGCCCCGGCAGAGTCCTGTATGTATCTTATCTTGTAATGAGTCTAACCCCCGACCGACTGAGTCGGGGGGATCATGTAACCCATCTATTTTCCCCGATTGAGGATGTAAGATTTGGTAAGGTTTGATTGTGTGGCTCAAGTCCTTTGCTCCGATGACGATTCCGCCGCCAGGCTCCCACTAGCAGGCTGGGTAGGTTGATCTCTCGTGGTAGCTCAAGTCCTTTGCTCCGATGATGATTCCGCGGCCAGGCTCCCACTAGCTGGCAAGGCAGGTTGATCTCTCGTGGTAGCCCAAGTCCTTTGCTCCGATGATGATTCCGCGGCCAGGCTCCCACTAGCAGGCTGGGTAGGTTGGTCTCTCGTGGTAGCTCAAGTCCTTTGCTCCGATGATGGTTCCGCGGCCAGGCTCCCACTAGCTGGCAAGGCAGGTTGATCTCTCGTGGTAGCCCAAGTCCTTTGCTCCGATGATGATTCCGCGGCCAGGCTCCCACTAGCTGGCAGAGCAGGTTGATCTCTCGTGGTAGCCCAAGTCCTTTTCTCCGATGATGATTCCGCGGCCAGGCTCCCACTAGCTGGCAAGGCAGGTTGATCTCTCGTGGTAGCCCAAGTCCTTTGCTCCGATGATGATTCCGCGGCCAGGCTCCCACTAGCTGGCAGGGCAGGTTGATCTCTCGTGGTAGCCCAAGTCCTTTGCTCCGATGATGATTCCGCGGCCAGACTCCCACTAGCTGGCAAGACAGGTTGATCTCTCGTGCTAGCCCAAGTCCTTTGCTCCGATGATGATTCCGCGGCCAGGCTCCCACTAGCTGGCAGGGCAGGTTGATCTCTCGTGGTAGCCCAAGTCCTTTGCTTCGATGATGATTCCGCGGCCAGGCTCCCACTAGCTGGCAGGGCAGGTTGATCTCTCGTGGTAGCCCAAGCCCTTTGCTCCGATGACGATTCTGCCGCCAGGCTCCCACTAGCTGGCTGGGTAGGTTGATCTCTCGTGGTAGCTCAAGTCCTTTGCTCCGATGATGATTCCGCGGTCAGGCTCCCACTAGCTGGCAAGGCATGTTGATCTCTCGTGGTAGCCCAAGTCCTTTGCTTCGATGATGATTTCGCGGCCAGGCTCCCACTAGCTGGCAGGGCAGGTTGATCTCTCGTGGTAGCCCAAGTCCTTTGCTCCGATGATGATTCCGCGGCCAGGCTCCCACTAGCTGGCAGGGCCGGTGGTACCTCTCGTGGAGAGTAAGTCCCTTTGCTCCGAGGTGGTCCCGCTGTCAGGCTCCCACTAGATGACAGGGCCGGTGGTACCTCTCGTGGAGAGTAAGTGTTTGCACCCCGAGGCCGTCTCGTCACTAAGGCTCTCATTAGCTGGCTTGACATGTTGACTACTCGGGGAGGTTGAGTGTTTTCACCCCGAGGCTGTCTCGTCACCCAGGCTCCCATTAGCTGGCTTGACAGGTTGACCCCTCGGGGAGGGTAAGTGTTTTCACCCAGAGGAGGTCTCGCCACCCAGGCTCCCATAGCTGGCATGGCAGGTTGACCCCTCCGGGAGGTGAAGTGTTTTCACCCAGAGGAGATCTCGCCACCCAGGCTCCCACAGCTGGCATGACAGATTGACCCCGTAGAAAAGTTACACTCCGCGAATACGTTGGGTTGGATGTTTCTTTCCGAGCTTGTGCCAACCTCGAAAAGAGCGGGGATTGTGTACAACCTCGTATTCACGAAGAGTGGGCCCCAAACAAGACAAGCATGTTTTTAAGCTTTTTGGAGATTTTGCACTCTCGGTGGCCAATTTTGGCTCTGGCTTGGAAACATACTATTAGGGGGAGGAAAAATTGGCCCCCCCCATTGGCTCCTTTGTTGGGAGGTGGGTGCGGCAAGTTGGCTAGCACCCGCCCCGGCCTGTTGAGTCCGAGGTAGGGGCAGGCGAGGCGGTCGGGGGCCGGTCTCGCCCGGGCGGCCTTCTCGCGGGCGAGACGGCCGCGGCCTGGCTCTCGCCCGAGCGCCCTGCTCGCGGGCGAGGCGTCCAGGGGCCGGTCTCGCCCGGGCGGCCTGCTCGCGGGCGAGACGGCCGCAGCCTGGCTCTCGCCCGAGCGGCCTGCTCGCGGGCGAGGCGGCCAGGGGCCGGTCTCGCCCGGGCGGCCCGCTCGCGGGCGAGACGACCGCGGCCTGGCTCTCGCCCGAGCGGCCTGCTCGCGGGCGAGGCGGCCAGGGGCCGGTCTCGCCCGGGCGGCCCGCTCGCGGGCGAGACGGCCGCGGCCTGGCTCTCGCCCGAGCGGCCTGCTCGCGGCCTGCCCGGCGGCCTGGAGCCGCCTCGGATGTTTGGGGGCGGGGTGTTTGCAGCGTGCTTTTACCGCTGTGCCCCTGGGGGCGTTTTACCCCTCTGCCCCCCGGCGTGGCGGTTTCCTATTGGCCCGAGGCCTTTTGGTCGTAGGGGTATTTTGGTCATTTTTGGCCCAAGGGATATGGAAAACTATAAATAGACCCCCTTGGGTGCCTTGGAGAGGATCCTTTTCGGAGTGGCCTCCTCCCTTAGCTTCTTCTAGGTAGAGTTGAGAGAGCTCTTCAAGGCACCCTAGCTCGAGCATTGGCTAGGGAGGGGAAGTGCTCAGGTAGCCTTCCGGGTGTGAGGTGGGACCTCCGCGCTAGAGCCGAGGGTCTGTTCCTAGCTTCTTGATCCTTTGGTCTGTGATGTTCTCTTGAGTGTAGTAAGTGTGAGGTCACCCCTTTCTAGGGACCCCGAACTCCACAGAGACCAAGTTTTTGGTTTCAACACCGATGAGTGCGAGGTCAAAAAGACGGAGGACACAAAGAAAGGGTGAGACTCGTTAAAGGTGACATCACATGAGATACGAAGTCGACGAGCAACATGATCATAACATCGATAACCCTTGTGCTCAGTACTGTATCCGACAAAGACACAAGATACAAATTGAGCAGAGATCTTGGTACGCTCACGTGAAGGAATAAGAACATAACACAACAGTCAAAAACTCGCAGATGAGTATAACATGGAGGTCGGGAGTACAGACACTCACCGGGACACTACCCTGAAGAAAAGTGGAGGGATGCAAGTTAATGAGATAGACCGCAGTGGAGACAGCCTCAGCCCAAAAATGAGGAGGAACGTGAAAGGAGATGAAGAGAGTGCGGGTTGTCTCTAGGGCTGAGCATATTATTTGAAACTCGAAAGTTGCTCGGAATTCGCTCGAAAATTGAGTTGAATCGGAATCGTTTAAAATTGATTCAATTCAATTTAAGTCGATTCAATTTGACTCAAATCTGATTTTGAGCCAGCCCTGAATCGCTCGAAATATGATTCGAATTAACTCGAATTAATTAAATATATTATGTATTTATTAATATATTCTTATTTTTAAATTAAAAATAATAAAATTTAAACCTAAAAAAATGAAGGCTTTAAATGTTTCGTTTGCTAAATTTATAGGTTGTTCAATTTAATTTTGAGCCAACTAGGAATAAAGAGGAGAATTGCTCAATTTCGGGCCGACTCAATTCGATTTCGAGCTGACTCGGAATTGAGCCATTTCGAGTCGAGCCGGCTCGACTCGAAATCGATTTCGATTTTGAGTCAATTTCGAGCCGAGTTCGAGTCGAAAATTTCGATTTCGAGCCAAGCCAAAATCGCTCGAACTCAACTCGATATCAGCCCTAGTTGTCTCAATGATGCGACGATGCTTCCTTTCAGCAGTGATATTCTGAGCGTGGGCACCGGGACAAGCAAGTTGAGAGAGAGTATTGTGGGTAGCTAGCAAGTCGCGAAAAGTAGTAGAGAGGTACTCCCCCCAGAGTCGAAACGAAAAATACGTATGGAATTAGAAAACTGAGTCGCAGCAAATTAGAAAAAACAACATAAATCTGAAAAAAAACTCAGAACGAGAGTGCATAAAGTAAACCCAACAATATCAAAGAATAATCATCAACAAATATAACATAGTACCGATGTCCGTCCTTTGATACAAATGGTGCGGGACCTCATACATCTGAGTGAACTAAATTAAAGGGATGACGAGACCTGGACTCACTAGACTGATAAGAGAGTTGTAACGATTTTCTAAGCTTACAACTCATACAAGAGTGAGACATATCAACAGAAAACGATCAAGGAGACCAGTATTGATGAGGGACAAAAGACGTGAGCCACTGGGATGACCAAGTCGGTGATGCCACTGAGAGGAGCTCACTGAAAGGAAGACACAAAGAAGAGCCTGCTGGTGACGATGGAGTGGATGAAAGATGAAGACGATCAAGGATGTAAACCACACTACGACGACGACCAACTCTAAGGAGTGTCACTGTCAGACGATCCTGCGAGGACCAACTCTAACAAGGCAACCATAAGACGTGAATTGACTGACGAATATAAGGTTCATGGATAACTTTGGTACTATGTTGCACCGACACTGACACGCGACACGCGATACGCGACACGACACGACACGACTCGACTCACGACTCGTAAATTCTCAAAAAAATATCATATTTCGACACGCTGGGACACGTATATTAAATATTTATTTTTTATAATTATGAAAATTCTAAGACATTTAACAAAAAATTAAAAATAAACAAATAACAAATATTCAAATAAATCAAGACATGTTTAAATATTATTAATCAAATATTCAAATGCAAAACTTAACAGAAGGTCAAAAAATGATAGAACATTAGCACATTACCTCTTCTTATAGTTTTTTCACCTCAAATAGATCACTACTTAAGACTTTTATACACTTTTCAATTCATTTTCCACTAATGATTAACAAATGTGCTTTCACTCTTTTATATGAAGTTATAAAATTTTTTCACAAAAATTGCACTTCCAAGACAATTGTCTCCCGCCTCACCGTGAGTAGCAAGCTTAGGGACACGTGTCCGATTGAGAGAGACACGCATGTCCGATTGAGAGGGACACACATGTCTGATTGAGCGGGACACGCGAGTCCCGAATGAGCCAGCGTGTCGGACTTTCGACACAAGTGTCAGAGAGTGTCAGAGAGTCGGATGAGTGTCAGAGAGTCCGACACCGACACGCTGAGCATTTTGAAGTGTCGGTGCTTCATATCTTGGGTTTGTATGCCACAACATGAATATGAAATTGAGTGGTATGAAGAAGTCCACGGCTAGTGTAAGGGAGAATAGTGTCATCTGCAACCATAACACCGAGGGCAGACAAGACGGGCTGACAGGACAAGAGGTGAGTGACATCATGTATCATATGAAAAGAGGCTCCAGAGTCAAGCAACCAGTCAGAGGAGGAGATATCTGCAGGGGCGGAGACAGCTGGCTGAGAGGCAGAGGCACCGGAAGCATCCGGTGAGAGCACGGAGGCGGAGGAACGATGACGTGAACCGTAAGATAGTTGCTGGGAAATCTGTTGGGCAAGCTCAGAAACATAAAGTGGTTGTGCCATAGCAGAGACATGAGCTGGAGGAGCACCAAGAGCACTCTACTGAGCCACTGAAACTTGCGGCACTCGGATTTGACGTGGCCAATGCACTGACAGTGGTGACAGTGTACAGGTGGCGACAAGGAGCACCAGTCTGAGCAGTAGAGGGCACTGGAGGATGAGGAACAGGCCGCTCCGATGCACTATAACCCAGCGAAGGCAGCAGAAGAGTGCTCATAAGGGAGGACTGTAGTGAAAGCTCGGGAGCAGCAAGGACAACATGAGTCAGCACACCAGAAGGCATAGCAGTGTCCTAGGAGTGGATACGAGTCTCTTTAACAATTACCAAATTCAGCTTATCACTGAGAGAAGATGAAGGATCCCAATGCAAAAGCTGGGCACGAACAGGCTCAAACTCGGGGCGCAAGCGCATGAGAAACTCATACATGCGCTGAAAGTCGTGGTCCCGAGATGTATCGACACACTGAGGGCAGGTAATGCATGGGGACAGAGCCATCTCATCGCATTGATGCTAGAGGTCCAGGAGCTCAGCAAAGAAATCCTGGACAGACCGATCACGTTGGTAGCAGGCGCCAAGGGTCTAAAATAGAGAGTAGCGCAGAGCCTGACTTGAAGACAGGTAGAGACGACGCAGATAATCCCACATCACATTGGCCGTAAGTAGCTGGTAGACGGTCATGCGAATGGGGAGCTCGCGGGACTGATAGATGACGGTTATCGCACAAGAGTCGTCCGAACGCCACTTCGCCATGTCGGAGTCTGGGATGGAAGCGGCAGTGCTAACAGTGGAAGAATCATCCATAGAAGGGACTGCTGTTGGAGGCGGAGCAGGCTCAGAGCCGTCAATGTGGCCCCATAGATTTAGCCCACGGAGGATCACGCCGACGGTGGCGGACAAGGCTTTGTAGTTTCGTCCATCGAGGATGACACCCGCCTTCTAGAGAAAGGAAGAGGTCATCGGGGCTGTAGTCTCAGCCAGAGAAGATCGAGAAGGTAGGACGAAACTGCTATAGGAGCAAACCAAACACGCACTGGATTTTTGAGAAGAGCAGAGAACAACGAAGACGCGCTGGAGAAAAGAGAAATCGCCGACACCGCTGGTTGGAGGACGACGATCTGTGACGCCGCTGGAGGGCGCTGGAGAAGACGACAGGTTGCATTGGAGGGAGAGTGTAACAGTCATATTATGGGTGGGGCATTTATATAAATAGATGTAAAGGCTGTAATAACCTTTTAGGCAATAATGAAACATGTTCTCTCTCTCCTGTTATCTTCTGTCTCTCTCCTTTAATATTTCATCTCTCTCCACAAACCTTTCATCTCCCTCCTCTTCCAACCCATGGCTGATCCTACCGACCACCGCCGCGCTGCTACAACTGGTGCTCTCGTTGAGAGCTCCTCTTTGGAGGGGCACACCGCCGCGTTGCTGCCAACGCCACCCCACGCCGACGCCATTCCCGTCCACGCACCGGTGACTCGGGCCGATCTTGATCGAAGACATGCGAAATACATGGAACAGCATACCTTGGTGTGTGATTCCATCCATCACACTCAGGAACGATTCTCCTCTGAACTACAGCAAGTTCACAATTCTCTGTCCACAACGACGCAAAACCAGGACTTTCTCCGCAAAAACCAAGAGCAGTTAAGAGATTCCCAAGACCTTCTTCGCAAGAACCAAGAACAGTTACAGGGCTCTCACCAATCTTTCTACCAAGAATTCAAAGATTTACGTTCGGAATTACAGAATTTCATGCGATCGATGGCTCCCCCAAGAAGCACGGAAGTTCTTTCGCTGGCTCAGGCTCAGCCACAAATTGCCGCTGGATCATCATCGTCATTACACGGCATCCACGGGCTTCATCCCACAAAACCTTTCTCGGCAACATCTGTTCCCTTTGAGGGTCAACCCCGGTTCCGTGCTCCGATTATTGATCTCCAGACTTCTACATCACAGCCGAGTATATTGGGATCACAGCCTGAACAAGCAGAGTCCCTTAAGACGCATCAACCCAACAATTATTTATCCAGCCATGTAATTCCGCCTTTAAGTACTCAAGCACCAAATTCCCAAGACCTGGGCAATATAGGAGGGCAGCCAGAATTTCATAATAGATCCCCAACAAAAATGGATTGCACAACATTTGCCACGGGCGACCCCACGGACTGGATCTTCAAAACTGAATTATATTTCAGGTATTACAATATAAACCCACTTGACTATGTATTCATTGCTTCTATGCATTTAGACAGGCCCGCTTCGCAATGGTTTCAAGGACTGCTCCGTAATGACTTATGTCCGGATTGGAAAACATTCAAAGACGCATTAATGGATCGTTTTGGACCATCGTATTACGAGGATCCTATGGGTAAGATCATGAAATTAGTTCAGCATGCTACTGTTTCCAATTATCAAGATACATTTGAAACATTAGCTAGTCAAGTAGACGGGTTGTCACAAGATATATTACGTCGTAATTTTATCGCAGGATTAAAACCACATATTCGTCGCGAGGTTATTGCCCACCATCCAGCAACTTTATATGAAACATTTAAAATGGCCAAATTGTTTGAAGACAAAATAGTGGACGACTCTCATCCGAATCGGCATTGGCCGACCGGGACGACGGGACCGGGAAATCAGACCTGGTCTGGGTCCCAAAACACTCGAACCACTAATTTTAAAACCAGCAACGATAAAATGATGGTCCGACGTTTGTCACTGACTGAGTTACAGAATCGTCGAGAGCGGGGACAATGTTTTACATGTGAGGAACGCTATATACCAGGACACAAATGTAAAAATAAATCAACCTTATATTTTTTTGAAGGCGAACAAGAGGACTTGGACGAAGACCCCACTATACCACCACCTGACGACCCACCGCCATTGGACGATTCGGGAAGCCCTGAAATTAGTGTTAACGCGTTGATGGGCACCTTTCCTTCAAAGTCATTACGTGGGCACACTACTGTCCACATATTTCTGGACAACGGCAGCACACATAACTTTATCACTAGACGATCCGCCGTATACCTAAAACTGCCCATTAGTGCTATTCCACCCTTTTGAGTACATGTGGGAAACGGTAACAATATGTTTTGCAAGGAACTCTGCCCTCAGGTGGCTCTCGAAATACAGCATATTTCCTTTATAGTAGACTTATATATTGTGGACTTACACGGGGCGGACGTTATTTTAGGCTTTAATTGGTTAGAAACTTTAGGCCCCATTACCACAGATTACGCTACCCGCGAAATGACGTTCACATATCAGGGAAAACTCTGTAGGTTGAAGGGAGAACGGTTTTTAAATCCAGGGACAATCTCCTCCTCCCAGATCTGTAAACTTCAGGCACAGGATTCCATTGAATCCATGTTGCTATGTTTCCAAACGGATAGCATGGACACATCGAATCCCATTCCACATGCCGATTTTTCTGATGTCCAAAATCCAATGATCCAGACATTGTTAATCAAGTATCAAAGTCTGTTTGGCAAACCATCGGGTCTACCCCCAATTCGGCCATTTGACCATAAAATACCCTTAATTACGGAAGACTCTGTGGCCAGAGTCTGACCATATCGATACCCACATTATCATAAGAATGAAATTGAAAGATTAATAGCCGAATTATTAGCCCAAGGTCTCATCCGCCCAAGTACGTCAGCATTTAGTTCTCCAGTTTTACTAGTGAAAAAAAAAGACGGTACTTGGCGTTTTTGCGTTGACTATCGAGTATTAAATTCATTAACTGCGAAGGATAGTTTTCCTATGCCGACTATAGACGAGCTCCTGGACGAATTACATGGGGCAACTATTTTTTCCAAACTTGACTTGTTTTCTAGCTATCATCAAATACGTATGCATCCACAGGATATTCATAAAACAGCTTTTCGAACCCATAACGGATTCTATGAATTTTTAGTAATGCCGTTTGGTTTAAAAAATGCTCCAGCTACGTTTCAGGCCATAATGAACAACATCTTTCAACCATTCCTTCGACGCTTTGTGGTCATATTTTTTGATGATATTCTTATATATAGTGATTCCGAACAGACTCACGCGTCCCACCTAGACGAGGTTTTTCAATTTCTAACAACCCATAAGCTTTCGTTAAAACCCTCCAAATGTACATTCGCAGTTTCCACAATAGAATTTTTAGGCCACATCATTTCCGACAACGGTGTCCAACCCAACCCGGGAAAACTAGTGGAAATTGCGGATTGGCCCGTACCCACAATCCAAAAACAATTGCGCGCTTTTCTCGGCCTAGCTGGGTATTACAGACGCTTTATTCGACAGTTTGCCACAGTAACCGCGCCCCTCACTGATTTACTCGTGAAAGATGGATTTTTATGGACGGACGCCAGCCAACAAGCGTTTCAAAACATCAAAACACTTCTAATGACGACTCCGGTCCTTTCATTACCCGATTTTTCGTTACCTTTCACCATTGAGTGTGATGCATCTAATTGTGGCATCGGGGCAGTTTTATCACAAAAAGGGCACCCACTCGCCTATTTTAGTAAGAAACTGCCGCCTAAGGACCAAGCCAAATCCACGTACATAAGGGAGTTATTGGCTATCACCACTGCGGTCAGTAAATGACGACAATACTTAATTGGCTCATCTTTCACCATTCTAACCGATCACCAGACACTTCATAACCTGAATTCCCAAGTTATGACACTACCGGAACAACAAAAATTTTTGTCTAAAATGTTAGGATTTAATTACTCCATTCAATACCGCCCCGGCAAGGAAAATACGGCAACTGATGCTCTTTCCCGGAAATATGAACCTCTTGCGGACGCTTCTTGCGCAACCTTACAAACTGTTTCTTTTTGTTACTCAACACTATTTGATGACATAAAACAGTTATACCAATCGGACACCAAGAGTAGGACCATACTTCATCAATTGGACACCAATCCCACTTCGATACCCGATTGGACTATGATCGGAGGAAAATTATTCTATAAAGCCAAGTTATATGTCCCGCAATCTATTATCCTTACCATTTTAATAAGCGAAGCTCATGACACAGGCACGGGTGGACACTCCGGAGTTACCGCAACAGCCAAAAGACTAGCGCAATATTTTTACTGGCCGGGATTGGCAGCCGATGTTCATACTTATGTGCAACATTGCGACCTTTGTCAAAAAGGAAAAGATCGCAATGACTTACCCTATGGCTTGTTACAGCCACTTCCAATTCCCACTAAGATTTGGACGGATCTTTCTATTGATTTTATTACTCACCTACCAAAATCCAAATCTTATACAACCATACTAGTGATGGTCGACCGCCTATCTAAAGGGGCTCATTTCGCCCCACTGCCCACACACTATACATCACCTTCGATGGCACAAGTTTTCTGGGATTTTTGTGGAAAACTACACGGTTTACCCGAAACAATTGTTTCGGACAGGGTCCCCATTTTCCTGAGCCAATTTTGGCTAACATATTTCAAGACAAACGGTACCAGACTCCGTTTTAGCTCAGCCTACCATCCTCAAACGGATGGACAAACTGAGCGGGTCAATCGTTGTATTAACCAGTATTTACGTTTATTTGCGTTTCAACAACCCGCGCACTGGGCCCCATTGTTAAGTTGGGCCGAGTATCATTATAACACCACTTATCATGCAGCAGCAGGCTTAACACCCTACGAGGCAATGTTTGGCCGACCACCTCCGCAGTTTTTACCACCCTTTGGGGAAGGGGGGCAGTCGGTCAACCTGCTGCTACCTGAATCCACATCCAGAGCACAATTATTACTACGATTACAACATCATTTACAACAGGCACAGAAGAAAATGAAAAAATTTGCGGATAGAACGAGAAGGGAGATCTCGTTCCAGGAAGGCGATTTGGTTCTCCTGCGACTTCATCCTTACAAACAATTATCCCTGCACCAAAAAAAATGTAAGCGTTTTAGTTTACGGTACTTTGGCCCATGCAAAGTGCTCGAAAAAATAGGACAAGTCGCATATAGACTTCAGTTACCTCCAACTAGTAGAATACATCCCATATTTCACGTTTCTCTGCTTAAACCATACAATAAGACTGCGAATTTTCCCATTCATCATATACCAGTCTCAGCGCTGCCGGACACATATCATCATCCTCTTGCCCTTTTGGACAAGAGAACAATTTTTCAGAATGGGCAAGCTATTCATCAGGGCCTCTTTCATTGGGAAGGTTGCCTTCCGGAAGAAGCCACCTGGGAAGCACTGGACGCCATCGACAAAAAGACTTTGACAATTTTAGAAGCTCAATGCACATGTGATCAACCGACAACCGCCCAACCTACAACCGCACAGGCAAACAGGGAAGTTAAACGCCACGTCTCTTTAAATGTCATCCCTACTGCTATTACTTCGACGTCTCTAACCTCAAACATTGATATGCAGGAACCGGATGTCGCCGCTACATACAGGGACGATAACGTTCACTCACCTTCCCATGTCATCCCAGGGGATTATTTACCACCGACTGATACTAGTCATTTTCTGCAGGATACAACCACCACAACAAACACCACCGATGATCAGGAGTACCAACTACAAACACAAGACCACAGCTTCAGTGGTCCGCAGAAGCAAGTAGACTCGCCAGAAATGCTGGATCTACTCCAAAATCTACAGACTACTCTAGTCAGGGACGAAATCGCTAATCCCTCTGTCATCCATAGAAATAAAAACATTTCCTCTTCTAACAATATGGACGTTATGGCGCAGAAATCACTCCCAGGACTGCTGGATCTACCAAGCCTACAGCCACCTCTCGCGAAAGGAACACAAAAAACGACGAAAGCGCAAGAGGAAAAGCAACAAACGACAGGGGATACAGAGATACCTTCCAGGATGGGAACTTCCGGCGGCAACCCTCGACGTTCTCTGCGTATGGCATCGTCGCTACTCCGGCGGATCCCGCATCTTCCTCCAGGAGCGCGCCGCCCTCGATCTCAGCAGAGGAAGAAGGGGAACTTCCGGCGGCAACCCTCGACGTTCTCTGCGTATGGCCTCGTCGCTACTCCGGCGGATCCCTCATCCTCATCCAGGAGCGCGCCGCCCTCGATATCAGCAGTGGAAGAAGTGGGGAAAGGGGATTTAGGGTTTCAGCTTAACACACCTATTTATAACCGGGTGTGATTTGAGGGAAGCCGGACAGACTGTTTGCCCCGGGCAGCTTAAAAGGGCAGGGTAGGGATGTAACGGTCATATTATGGGTGGGGCATTTATATAAATAGATGTAAAGGCTGTAATAACTTTTTAGGCAATAATGAAACATGTTCTCTCTCTCCTGTTATCTTCTGTCTCTCTCCTTTAATATTTCATCTCTCTCCACAAACCTTTCATCTCTCTCCTCTTCCAGCCATGGCTGATCCTACCGACCACCGCCGCGCCGCTACAGAGAGCGACATTGGAGCACGACGATCTGCGATAACGGGTTGCGGGAGCGACTGGTTGTACGAGATCGATCAGGTTGCGGGAGCAACACAGGATCGCTAGCTGGGAGTGACGGGTTGCAGGAGCCGACACTGGATTGCTGCAGCGACGGATCGCTTGTGTTGCGGGCGCGACGACACGGGATCAGGATTGAGAGGAGGGAGAGAGCAGCGGAAACCCTAGATTTGCTCTGATACTAGGTGAACGATGAATCTAGTTATCAAATATATATACAAATACATGATAGGTGTTCACAACTCTCATAATGAGTCTAAGATAACTCTGCTACACAATAAGATACTACATCTAACAACTAGTAGTTTTAGCTTAAATAGTTTTTTTTTTACAATGTTATAAGGTGCTATCTTTTTTTTTCATTTGTATCGTCATTGCCTAGTTTCTTCTAGCATCTAATATTCAGACATCATAACTGGAGCCTATCATTTAATTGTTGAAAACATATGCAAGTAGTATACACTGTTTCTTCAGTCTGAATCATATTGATGCTCATTTCTCCTATTAACTGCAGCCCTCGCTTACAATATAAGAAAATATTAATTATATCTGCAAGCATATAATATTGAGAATATTATTTTCTACAATTGTGACTAGTATCTCTCACCTCCTTTGCTTATTGAGGCTCCCTTTGGCATTGCTATGACGGTTGTGAACATGGTGGTTATGAACCATGATTTGTGAACATACTATCTTACCTACGGAACTTCGTCCACTTTTATGTTCAAAACTAGTTTTTTATTCTTGTCGGAGTTCATAACCATTGTCTTGCCGAATATGCATTCTATGATGGTGGTTTTTTTGTCCAAACTCACTGGAGCAAAAAAGTTGGGCCAAACGGTGTTGGGCCAAACGGTGTTGGGGTCCAGCCCTTAAAGAGTCGCAGGACTCAGAAAATCAGACCAGAACTGGATCAGTCTTGATCTCAGCTGTATCGGCGTGACGGGTCTCAGCGATCTTAACGGTACCGGCTTGATCGGTCTCAGCGTTCTCACCGATATCATCGAGACCGGTCTCAGCCTTCTCAACGACATCGGTGTGTAGGTGGCTACCTACTGGGTGACGCTGTGATGAGGTGGAGGGCGATGGTTAGGTGTATTATTGTGGTCAGATTGCTTGGTGCTTGATCCAAGGGTCATGATTGCATTTTTTACCCTAAATAGATTTCATCATATTCTCGAGAGGATTACGCTCTCCAGTTTTTCGGCCGTCAAGGAGTTACTGTGCATGTCTGTTATTGCTACTACTATCAGAAGAGTTCTTCGTGAAGAAGAACAGAAGTTCCTCAAATCGGTGTCTCGTCTTCACTGTAAGAGTGTTTTTTGCTCGTTCATGTCTTCGATTGTTTTTGGGCTTGGAAGAGAGATCGAGTTTGTGACCCTTTTTCTTGAAGAGGGTTTCACTGTGAGTTCTGAGAGGAGTATTCAATCTGTGAATCTAGTAGGGGAATCTAGGTTGGGCAAACCTAGAATTTTTCTGTAATCTTTATTTCTATAGTGAATTGTTCCGAGTGTCCCGCCCTGTGGTTTTTTCCTCATTGATTGATAGAGGGCTTTCCACGTAAATTCTTCTGTTTTCTAGTTGTGTTTTAGTTTTGTGCAAGTTTTCTTGTGTTGTATCTTCTGTGTGTGCCTGAATTGTGTTGTGTGGTGGGATATTCTTTTTCCCAACAAAGTGGTATCAGTGTCAAGTTCATAGGTGTTTGATTTGACGTTCCGTTTTATATTTGGGTCAATGGTAGGTGACAACATTGGTCCGCTCCCTACCTTCCTAAATCTGATTCATGAATTAATTAGACTTGTCTCAGATCGTCGGGCTATTTGAGAAGATGGAGCAAAGCTCAAGAATGATTAACATGAATGAAAAGAACTGGAGTATTTGGAAGCCTCAGATTGAAGATCGGTTGTATTGCAAGGATCTTTATACTCCGTTGTTGGGAAGGCTGACTATCGTGTTGGATGAGGCAGAGTGGAAGAAGATGGATCGGAAGGCAGTGAGTTTCATTCGGCAATGGCTTGATGATTCTGTCTTTCGCTTGTATCCACAGAATAATCGGCCCAGGCTTTATGGAGGAAGCTTGAAGTGTTGTACGAGCGGAAGATAGTGGGAAACAAAGCGTTCTTGATTAGGAAGCTAGTAAATCTGAAGTACATGAATGGATCTCAGATGACAGAGCATCTGAACCTTGCCAAAAGCATCATAAACCAGTTGGAGGACATGAAGATCACCTTGTGGGACGAGCTGCAAGCATTGATGGTTCTTAGTTCTTTGTCAAAGAGTTGGGAAACTCTTGTAGTGTCATTGAGCAATTCGGCGCTGGATGGCGTTGTGTCGATGAAGATGGTGACGAGCTGTATTTTGAATGAGGAGCTAAGGACGAAGGATTCTGGAGTCTCAAGTGAGGGTACAGGTGCGGCCTCGATTGCGGAGGATGAGTCATTATGCTTACATTGCAGTGAGGTTGCTTGTTAGGAGTGTGTTGACACGGATTGGGTAGTGGATAGTGGAGCATCCTACCATTGTACCCCTCACCAAGATTACTTCTACTCTTATGTTGTTGGAGATCTTGTTGCTATCCGGATGGCTAATGTCGGGGTGTCGAAGATTGTTGGTATTAGAGACGTCCACTTAGAGACTGATTTGGGGAAGGTTATCCTCAGGGATGTCAGGCATATTCCTGATTTGAGGATGAACCTCATCTATGTTGGCAGAGTGGTTGATGGAGGTTTCACAAGCATTGAAGGTGGAGGTGCTTCGAGGTTAGTGAAGGGGTCCTTGGTGGTGGCCCGAGGCAAGAAGTGTTGTGGGCTATATTGACCAAAGGCTAAAATCTACAGTCCAAACATTAATGCAGCTGAAAACAACTCTATGGAGTTGTGACATCGCAGACTTGACCACATCAGTGAGAAGAACTTGAAGGTCTTGGTGAAGAAAAATGTTCTTCCAGAGCTATCAGGGGAGCTTCCTGACATGTGTGTTCACTGCTTGGCTGGAAAGCAGAGATGAGTTTCCTTTGCACGTGCTGAACCAAAGAGGAAGACAGAGCTGTTGAGCTTGGTACACACTGATGTGTGTGGTCCGATTCAGCCCAATTCAGCGGGTGGAGCAACCTACTATGTCACGTTTATAGATGATCACTCCAATAAGGTATGAGCCTATTTCCTGAAGCAGAAGAATGAAGTTTTGACAAAATTCATGGAGTTGACGGCGAAGGTGGAGAAGATGACCGGGAAGGTGATCAAGCGTGTTTGATCTGACAATGAGGGTGAATACATTGAAGCCTTTGATGCTTATTGCAGGATGTATGGTATTGTGCATGAGAAGATAGTTCCAAGTACGCCGCAACAAAATGGGTTGACGTAGAGGATGAACCGGACGATTGTGGAGAATATCAAGTGTATGATCTCACGGGCTGGCATTGTCAAGTAGTTCTGGACAGAGGCCGTACGGACTGTTGTGCATTGATCAATGTCCCCCTCTGCACCTTTGGATGGTGATATTCCAGAGCATGTTTGGTCCGGGAAGGAAGTGTCTTATGGACATGTGCAGGTGTTTGGTTGCAGGGCACATGTTCATGTCCTCAAGGAGGAGAGGTCGAAGCTTGACGAGAAGTCTCGGGAGTGCATCTTACTTTGTTTCCCATCTGAGGAGTTTGGTTATAGACTCTGGGACCCAGAGAGGAAGAGGATCATCAGAAGCAGAGATGTGGTCTTTGTGGAAGATCGGGTTGTTAGTGAGCAGGAGGTTGTTGGGCCACAGGATCCACCGACTATGGAGTGTTCAGATGTAGCTCCTGAGCCAGAGTATGTTGGTGTTGATGGAGGGCATGCCGGGGAGGAAGCTATGCAGATTCCAGATCAGGAGGAGATTCTTGTTGGAGGGGGAGCTTTGTCTGTTGATATTCCACATGTTGTGGGAGTACCCCTCAGGAGATCTGACAGAGTTCGGAGGCCGAGCACCAGATATTCACCGCAAGACTATGTCTTGCTTACTGATGGTGGAGAGCCCGAGTCTTTTGAGGAGACTCAGAAATCTGAAGACAGAGTGTCTTGGATTGTAGCTATGGAGGAGTTAGACTCGCTTCAGAAGAATGAGACCTATGAGTTGGTCCGACTACCAAAGGAGAAGAGAGCATTAAAGAACAATGAGTGTTCAAGTTAAAGACAGAAGGGTTCAGTCAAAAGCACGGTGTGGATATTGACGAGATATTTTCACCAGTTGTGAAAATGTCTTTGATAAGACTGGTATTAGGTTTGACTGCCTCCAGTGATCTTGAGATTGAGCAGATGGATGTCAAGACGACATTCTTGTATGGAGATTTGGAGGAGTTGTATATGGAGTAACCTGAAGGCTTTGAGGCCAAGGGTAAGGAGCATTTGTTATGTCGGCTTAGAAAGAGTCCTTATGGGTTGAAGCAGACACCCAGACAATGGTACAAGAAGTTTGACTCCTTTATGCTAAAGAGCAAGTTCCAGAGGACCAGTGTTGATCACTGTGTGTATGTGAGGAAGACTGAGAAGACCCTTACTATTTTGCTGTTGTATGTTGATATGCTGAGTCGGTGATGACAAGTCAAGCATTGCTGAGCTGAAGAAGAAGCATAGTGAGTTCTTTGAGATGAAGGATTTGGGACCAGCAAGGAAGATCCTGGGGATGAAGATCACCATAGACAGGAGTGTAGGTCTACTGTGGCTATCTCAGTTCAGTATGTGGAGAAATTGTTGAAGTACTTCATGATGGAGAAATCCAAGCAGATAGCCACTTCATTAGCTGGACACTTCAAGCTATCATGCTCTCAATGTCCTTCAGGTGAGAAGGAAGTGGAGGAGATGAGCCAAGTCCCCTATGCCTCTACAATGCGGAGTTTCATGTATGATATATTGATATGGTATGCATGAGGCCAGACATAACTTATGCAGTTGGGGTTGTGAGTAGATACTTGGCGAACCCGGGGATGATTCACTAGGATACTGTGAAGTTACTCCGATATCTCAGAGGTACCTCAAGTTACTGTTTCCAGTATGCTGGAGAGTTTTCGAATCTTGTTGGGTACCCTGATTCGGACATGACTGGAGATAGAAGTAAAACAAGTAGTAATAACTAACAAGTCCACAAAGATCACAGTACATATCATATATATATGAAAATGAAAGGTACAACAGTAGTCTACAATGAGTACAGAAAGAGAAAGGGGCTTATGCCCGTACATGCCAAAAATGAATAATAAAGCTTTCTCTTACTATAACACTATGCGGAAGCAAACTCTAAACAAGCACACTCGTCATCACCTGACGCTGAGCTACGGTAGTAGCACATGGTATCTGCTCCTCAAGTCCTGCCACCTCGTCCTGCTGGTCGTACTGGTGCTCCAGCTCCTCGAGCTCCTAAAATGATACGGTCACAATCAGCCGTTAGTCATAAAGACTGAGCCATTATCGTCCTCGCCTCACCCCCCGCGAATCCTAGGCACCGAGCGGGAGGACGAAAGCGGAGTACAACAAAGCAGTATCAAAATAGAAGCAGGTGACGGTGGATCTATTCTATCATGGATATATTTCTAACAGTTATGTCATTACAGTAGCAGTTCTATATATATAGCACATGTAAAGTAAGTAAGCAGTACTGAAAGAAGAGTGCAGTAAGTAAAGTAAAGAAAGAGCAGTACTGAAAGAAGAGTACAGTAAGTAAAGTAAAGAAAGAGCAGAAAGAAAATTAACTACCGCTACACTAACATCACAAAAGTACTTTAACTTATATGAATGCTCATACAAACTTATAAGTTAAGGTTTCAGAAATATAATTTATCATATAAAAGAGCTCCTACTAATTTATATGATAAGGATCTATGATGTGTATGACCTAAATATGTATGTATGTTATGTATGCAGGTTATGATTCATGCAAGTGCAACTCACACACACGACTCTATGATCACAGACTTTTAGTTCCCGCTTTTTGGAGCTAGCATCACTCTCCGGTACCACCGTTGTGGCTACAACAGCAATGGAGCGGGCATCTCCACTCATAGACGGGTATACACACTACCAGGCCTAGACCTCCCATACGCCTCTGTACACGTCTTAGGTGCACTCTAGAGTCTTTGCGTACTATTTTCTGGCTAACTACCAGTCTTTTTGGTCGAGTGTGTGTTTTTGGGGATCGTCCTCCAGACCACAGTGTAAAACAACCCACTGACCCCTCAAACCATCACACCTCGCCAGAGTCATCGTACTGCCATCGGTGTGACGATTGGCCCAGTACCGCATGACCCGCTACAAATTTATTTTTATACACATGCAAGATATTCCAACCCGAGCCTCCAACTCGCAGGACCAAACTTGTCCTGATATCAAACTCCCGAGCCTCCAACTCGCAAGACCAACTCCGTCCTGATATCAAACTCCCGAGCCTCCAACTCGCAGGACCAAACCTGTCCTGATATCAAACTCCCGAGCCTCCAGCTCGCAGGACCAAACCTGTCCTGATATCAAACTCCCGAGCCTCCAGCTCGCAGGACCAACCCGTCCTGAAACCCTCCAACTCATCACGGGTGAGATTGCACATCAGTGCTTTAGTTCTGAATCCCTCCAACCCTTTACGAGTGAGAATGTTACCATGTTCTCTTAGCCTATTAGACTACTCTTGTTTAATGTTTGTTATACCTAGCAATTAGGGATAATCTCAGGACTGCCTCGGACATGCCCGGTGAAGGGTTCTTGGGGGCAGTAGGAATTACGATGGGCTGAAGTCCAAAGCTCCATTTCTCAAGGATATTTACTTTTATTAATATCTACTCATGATTCATACCAACTCTCATTGTTACTCTGGGACAAACCTAATAGTTTAGAATGTTATCAGGAGAGCGGCGGCCTTCCGCCGATCTCCGTTCTAGCCACTATCCTTGGGATTTTGCAATCTACCACTCGTTATCAAGAAGTGACCTATTGGACACCAACCAGGATTCTCAACATAGATTTCATCTCAACCGACAACCTTATCACTGGTGGGTCCTAGTATCATATGCTATATGTACTAAGCACACCCATGACCTAATGTTGACCCGTATGACATGTCTTTCAAACTTTTGGGTCAACTGCCCCTAATTATTTATCATAGATTGCTTTGGTGTATGATGTTGATCATCCTAGGTTTCACTATTTTTCTAAGTATTTAAGGACCTAAATTAATTCTTTTAATTGAGCGACCTGGGACACCTTGCACATGATGTACAATTTATAATGGTCCAGCCTACCTAAGAAATTTATCAGATGTTCCATGAGGTTAAATATGACTTCCTACCAAGTTTCATAATTTTCTCATGTGAAATTCCATTTAATATCTATTTAATAATAAACCACAAATTGACTACTTTCCAAATGAAGTACAGTATTACTACAATCAAAAATTCTAGGAAAATTACTGAAGATCCATGTTGATATAATAAATCTAAATATAGAATTTTAAAATCTTAAACAGTGATTTGACCTAACTAATATCCATATGAATAATATTACCAAAATGTCATTATTAGTGTTTTCAGCATATAGAGACATCCAAAAATTCTCAAATAATTTAACAGGGATTTAATCACAGAAATAAACTACTGTAAATTTTTCCATAATATTTTAACAATAATTTCTCTTATTTTTAATTAATTTCCATAATGGGCAAAATGGTAAATTCTACATGAAATCCAAGTTAACATAACCTAACAGTCCCATAAATTTTTCCAGAGGTGAGCTATGACCTAATAATGCTTGTGACAAAATTTCGGGATTTAATAAATTCATATGCCCTAGATTCAAATTTATTTCCTAATTAGGCATATTTTCCAATAATTTCAAATAATGAGATTTTTGATCCCAAAAATCCTAACCTTCCAATGAGAGGTATATTTTATCCCTATAAGCCTCTCTCCAGAGTTTCATGGACATGCAATGGTCCAAATGGGCTAAATTCTCATTTTTCTATTTTTACTATAGGCACCCCAAATTTGAACATATATATCTCATGCATGTGGGATATCCCAAACATGCAGAGGTCAAAATGACCTGAAATTTCTACCATGGTTTTATATGGACCTAATGGACATCCCACTAAAATTTGGGGGCATTTGGAGTTGTAAATCTCCAAAAATTCAATTAATTTAATAAATGATATTTATCCAAAAACTATGGAAAAATAATTTCCAAATATTCCCATTTTTGGTCAGTACCTAGTAAGACCTAATCACATGCATGACCAAAATCTTAGGTCATGTGGACTTAGGGTTTGGCTTGGGCACTCATTTAAAAATCTGCTCTAGCCTAGGACCAGTCTTGGTAGAATGGCCCTACAGGGAGCTGTAGTGCTCCAAATTACAATTTTAGGGTGTCATTTTATAGTTAAGACCTAGGGCTACATTTTATATGTTGAACACGTTTTCTGAAAATGCCTTTAAGAGGACTAAAATCAGCCCGCAAGGTACAGAATAAAGTGTGACAGAATATGAAATAAGTTATAGTTTAATACATCAAGATGGACGGCATCCATGCGTCTTATTCCTCCAGCGGATGGCCACGATTGCACCGACCTGTAGCACCTTGATTTGGTGTTTCCCGGCCATCCAGCCACCTCCCTGGCCGGCCACCACCACCACCTCCGTTGAGGTGGGGGATAACGTTTGGCGGCGACTTGGCCGCCGGAGGCGGCGGTTTCCGGCGAACCCGAGCTCCATTAAAAATCATGGATTTTTTCCCACACCTCACATGGATCCAAGCTCAATTGAGCTCTAAATCTCTCCTAAATGATCTAGGAAGCTAGCACAAGAGGAGAGGAGGAGAAACAACCTTAATCGGAGCCTGACGGCGGTGGCGGTGGTGGTTGGCCATGGAATTTCTCCTCTTCAGCGAGCTTGCTCCCGAACTCGTTTCTCCCCCAAAAGCTTCGATCCAGATATCGAATTCCACTGCTCTCGGCCTTCTGAAGCTGATGGTGAGGTCAAATTGGAGGTGAGGTGGCTGTATAGGGAGATGCCATCAATGAGGATTTCGGCCACCACCTTGGATGCTCCTCCTTGGCTCCAAGTGGCACCTCCTTTGCTAGAATTTGGCTAGGGAATTAATCCTAAGCTCAGAACTGAGCTTTGGGAGGGAGGAGGAGGGCCAAGTGGCCTCCATCCCCTCTTTCCCTCTCTTCTCTCTCCTCTCTTCTCTCTCCTCTCTTTCCCCAAATTTCCAAAAACACCCACATGCATGCACTCTCTCTCCTATTTTAGAGGGGTGGGGGCTGTCAATGACCACTTGGGCTGGTCATGGGCCTTGAATCATGGGCTTTGGCTATTGGGATTGGGCTTGGCTCATTTCATTTTTTTTCTTTAAGTCCCATGTTGACTTGTTGACTTTTTTAGGTTGACTTGGTCAACATGATGAGTGGGTTAGCCCCACTTGACGGTCATGGACCCAATGACACCACCCAACTTGGGTTGGGCCATGGTGATGTCCTACTTGGGCTAGTTGGGCCTATAGGTGGAGGTTTGACCAATTTAGGGTTAGGATTGACTTGTGTCAATGGGTGGCCCAATGAGGTGTCTTTTGATTCACTTAGATTGTTTTTATGGTTAATGGCATAGTGGTGGGGTCAATGCGTGCTTATGACTCCATATTGGGCTAGTTTGACTTGAGTTGACCGGGACCCTATAGCGGGCACTATGTGATGTTGAAGTTGGTGACCGGGCGGTCTGTCTTGGCGGGTTGAAGACCGCGCGGTCTAGCGGTTTGTGTCGTCGGCTTGTAGACCGAGCGGTCTAGCGGTCTTCACAGGCGACCTCTCTTCTTCTCTTGAGGTAGCTGTGCGGTTAGCCCTTCTGTCTAACCGCGCGGCTTGTGCGGTTTGTTTTGTATAGTCCGCTTATCTTGTAAATTTTTAGTCCCACATCTCTTATTTGTATTCTCTCATCTCTCCTCCATTCTATATAAGGGAGGACATACCTTTGTAATAGATACCTTTTTCGGATAATAAAGTTCAGTTTAAAACCATTTCGGTTTGTTTTTGTTCGGTTTTTACATGGTATCAGAGGACTCGATCTACTCCTCCTGATTCTGTGTCTTTCTGTCCGCGCGGCTTGTCGCGCCGGTTTGCTCCCTGTCCTCGCGACCTCTTCCTCTCCTTGTTACTGCCCTCTGTGTGCGCGACTTTTTTGTTCTAAGTCGTCGCCTCTTGTCGCAGCGACCTGTTTTGTCCTGCTGTTGTTCGCGCGGCCTGTCCTCTAGCCGTTCGACTTCTTCCCCTCTACTGGTGTCTGCAGCTTGGTCGTGGCTTTTCTGGCCGCTGGTTTTCTCCCCTTGACCGCTGCAGCCCTTCTTTCTCCTATCGTCACAGCGACTTGTTTTGTCCTGCTTCTGTTCGCGCGGCCTGTCCTCTAGCCGTTCGACTTCTTCCCCTCTGTTTGTGTCTGCAGCTGGGTCGTGGCTTTTCTGGCCGCTTGTTTTCTCTCCTTGTGACCGCTGCCGCCCTTCTTTCTCCTATCCGCGCGGTTTGTTGCCTAACCGCCCGGCTTCCCTTGTTTCCAGCTCCTATGGCTTTTCTGATGCCTCTACTGCCACCACCCCAGTCACCAATCCGGCTCCGCCTCTTCCTCCTACTCCTTCCGGGAACCTTGGGACCGTTTCCAAGCTTGTTGGCTCCAACTACCCGGATTGGAGCGTCTCTTTCACCTTTCTTCTTCGCTCACAACGCAAACGCCACCATCTCGTTGATGACCCACCTCCTATCACTTCACCTCTCTTTGATGACTGAGATGCAAGTGACGCGCTTGTGCGTACTTGGCTCGCGAACAGTCTTTCCGATGAGTGCCTTCCCGTCATACGTCATGATGAGACGGTCAAGGCCGCTTGGCTTCATCTTGCCGCTCTGTACTCCAAAGGGGCTCAGACTTCCCGCATCTATACGTTGTATGCGGACCTCTTTGCCCGTCCTACCTTGTCTCCTGCTGCTGCCTACCAACAGGTTCAGGCTCTTGGGGCTGAGATTCTTCAGAATCGCCCCTTTTCTGCGGATTTGGCTCAACAACACAAACACTTTCAGGAGCTTCTGGTTGTGTGTTATCTGCTCTGGCTTCCTGATACTTATGACATGATTCGCCAGCAAATTCTGAGTGAGGCCGAATCTCCTACTTTAGATGCCACCGCTGCCCGCATCGCTGCTGTCACCTCCCTCCTTCAGCACCCCCTTTTGCCCGCTCCTTCTCCGCCACCGAACAATTATTCTCATCACACTCAGCGGAGTGGCTCTGGTAGTCGCAGTCACCAGTCCGGCGGCCGTGCTTCTTCCCGCTACCTCTGTTCTCATTGTGGCCGAACCGGCCATACTTTCGAACGCTGCTGGACGAAGCATCCTCATCTTCGCCCCTCCGGTGACTCTTCCAAGCCGTCTGCCTCTGTTGTAACTTCTTCAGGTAGTGCCCACATGGTGACTCAAGGTAAATGGCTCATCGACTCTGGTGCCACTAATCACATGACGGGCAATCCTCAGTACTTCTCTTTGCTCGAACAACATGATCGGTTGCCCCCGGTCCTAGTTACGGATGGTTCTCCCTCCCCGGTTCATGGGACGGGAGTGGTTCATGTTACTCCGTCACTACGCCTAGCGGACACTCTATATGTGCCCAAGTTTCTGTGCAATCTATTGTCTGTTACCTCTTTATGCAAACAGCTTCAGTGTTCTGTGACATTTACACCAACTTCTTGTTCTTTTCAGGATCCGAGCTCCCACCGGACGATTGCTACTGGGACTGAGAGCGGCGACCTCTACTTCCTCGACAATGTTTCCGCCTTGTCCGCCTTCTCGTCTTCCTGTACGGATCTTCTCCAGTGGCATCTCCGCCTCGGTCATCCTCCACCACGTCTTCTACATCAGCTCCTGCCGCACCTCCCTCCGTCCAGTACTCCTCTCCAATGCGACGCCTGTCAACTCGGCAAGCATCACCGTTCCTCCTTCCCGCCGAAGCACGGACGGGGCTCTACTAGTCCTTTTGATCTTGTCCACTCTGATATCTGGGGACCTGCTCCTACCCTCACCATTGGTCGGGGTAGTTCTTATTTTGTAACCTTTATAGATGATTTTTCTCGATGTACTTGGGTGTATCTCCTCTGAGATCGCTCTGAACTTTTAGATGTTTGGATATCCTTTTATCAGTTGATTAAAACTCAGTTCAATATTTGTATTAAAACATTTCGTTTCGACAATGCTAAAGAGTATCTGAGTCATGCTTTTACTTCTTTTTGTGTGCAACATGACATTATTCATCAGACTAGCTGTGTTTACACCTCCCAACAAAATGGGGTGGCGGAACGCAAAAACCGTCACCTCCTCGATGTGGCTCGCACATTGATGACCCAGATGCATGTCCCTCGCTCATATTGGGGCTATGTCGTTCTCCTCGCCTGCTACCTCATCAATCGAATTTCATCCACCATTCTCCACGGGAAAACACCCTTCTTCATTCTGTATCCGGGCAAGGAGCCTTTTCCTCTCCCTCTCTGCATCTTTGGATGCACTGCTTTTGTCCATACCCCATCTGCCACCCGTGACAAGCTCTCCCCTCGCTCCACCAAATGTGTCTTTTTGGGGTACTCCACCACTCAGAAAGGCTATTGTTGCTTTAACCCTGTTCTTCGTCAGCAGTTCGTCTCTGCTGACGTTACCTTTTTCGAGAATGCCTCCTACTTCTCGGCTTCTCCCTCTCCTCCTTCCCCGCCTTCTGACTCTCCTGCTATTCCCTTCGTTCCCTCGTCTCCTACCGAGATATCCACCCCTCCGCCCTCTCCGTCCCCTCCTCTCCCTCCACCTCTCTCTCCCACTTCTCCACCTCCATCTCCACCCTCTATGCCGCCGTCGCTCTCTTCTCCCGGGCCAGCTCTCTCTGCCACGGACGCTCCGGATCCCGAGGGGGCTGCCGACCTGGATCTCCCTGTGGCTCTTCGCAAAGGGGTGCGGACATGTACCCTACACCCCCTTGCTGCTGTTGTTTCATATGATCGTCTTACACCTTCTCGCAGGGCCTTTGCGCTGGCTATCTCTGTCACTGCCACGCCTCGTTCCTATCAGGAGGCCCTTGTTATTCCCCACTGGAAGCTGGCCATGGATGAGGAAATGGCGACCCTCACGGAGCGGGGTACATGGACTCTTGTTCATCCTCCCTTCGGTACTGATGTTGTTGGCTGTCGCTGGGTCTTTGTGGTCAAATTTGGCCCCGACGGCACTGTGGATCGGTATAAGGCTCGCCTTGTTGCTAAGGGCTTTACTCAGACCTATGAGGTTGATTACTTTGATACCTTCTCCCCCGTGGCTCGCCTCAGCACTATCCGGGTCCTTCTCTCTGTGGCCGTCAATCGGGATTGGCCGATTTCTCAGTTGGACGTCAAGAATGCCTTCCTTTATGGTGATCTTCGCGAGGCCGTTTACATGGAGCAACCTCCTGGGTATGTTGCTCAGGGGGAGACACGAGTATGCCGGCTGCAGAAGGCAATTTATGGCCTCAAGCAAAGTCCTCAAGCTTGGTTTGACAAGTTCAGCGGCATTGTGGCGGCTGTTGGTTTTGTGCGAAGCTCTGCTGATCACTCTCTCTTTATTCGCAAAACTCCTTCTGGGCTGGTTGTTCTTGCTGTGTACGTCGATGATATTCTTCTCACTGACGATGACCAGGAAGGGGTAGCCCTGACAAAGCGACATCTTCGCCAACATCTGATCACTAAAGATATGGGCTCTCCAAAGTACTTTCTGGGGATCGAAATCTCTCGGAAGCCCGACTCCTTAGTTCTCTCTCAGCGTAAGTATGCCCTTGATCTGAGGCAGGATTGACTGGAGCAAAACCTGCCCGATGACCCATGACAACTGGAGAAGACAAAACCTGGACAGATGATTCGCCTCCTCTTTCAGATAGTTCGCGGTACAGGCGTCTGGTTGGTAAGCTCATATATCTCACAGTGACCAGACCCGACATTTTCTATGTTGTAGGCAAGGTGAGTCAATTCATGCAAGCACCTTGGGAGTGACATCTACAGTCCGCCTTGCGGATCTTGGAGTATGTCAAAGCAGCGTCTGGGAAAGGATTATTTTTTCAGAAGAATGGTCATCTGAGGATTGAAGCCTACTCAGATGCAAGTTATGCTGATGACAAAGGGGATCGCAAGTCAACCTCAGGTTTTTGCACCTTTGTTGGGGGAAATCTGGTGAGCTGGAAGAGCAAGAAGCAGTCTGTTGTCTCCAGGTCCAGTGCAGAAGCTGAGTATCGCAGTATGGCGTCAACCACTTGTGAGTTAAAATGGCTGCGGGCTCTCATGCTAGATTTAGGAGAGGTGTACAACCATCCTCTACCTATGTTCTGTGATAACAAGGCCGCCATATACATCTCCAAAAACCCGGTATTCCATGAAAGAACAAAGCACATTGAGGTCGACTGTCATTTCATTCGAGAAGAGATCTTAAAAGAACAAATTTACACTTCTTTTGTCACTTCTGATAAAGAGCTGGCTAACATCTTCACCAAGCCAGTTTCCGCCTCGTTTCTTCATGTTTGCAACAAGCTGGGCATGATCGATATATATGCTCCAGCTTGAGGGAGAGTGTTGAAGTTGGTGACCGGGCGGTCTGTCTTGGCGGGTTGAAGACCGCGCGGTCTAGCGGTTTGTGTCGCCGGCTTGTAGACCGGGCGGTCTAGCGGTCTTCACAGGCGACCTCTCTTCTTCTCTTGTGGTAGCCGTGCGGTTAGCCCTTCTGTCTAACCGCGCGGCTTGTGCGGTTTGTTTTGTATAATCCGCTTATCTTGTAAATTTTTAGTCCCACATCTTTTATTTGTATTCTCTCATCTCTCCTCCATTCTATATAAGGGAGGGCATACCTTTGTAATAGATATCTTTTTCGGATAATAAAGTTCAGTTTAAAACCATTTCGGTTTGTTTTTGTTCGGTTTTTACATGTGAATCCACCCTAACTTCATGGGTCAAAGCTAGCCTAAACCCCATTCAGCCACCACATGTCCTAACCTAATCTAAGTTTAGGGGTCTAGTAGGGAAGGGGATGTTACACCAAGAACCTCGTCTATTACTCCAAGACGAAGTACATTGATGTCAGGTATCATTGAATACAAGTTGCTGTTGAGGAGAATTTGCTGAAGCTGGACAAGGTACAAACAGATGAAAATCCTTCAGACATGATGACGAAGGTTGTGCCAAAGGAGAAGCACATGTTCTGCCGATTACGGATCGGCATGGTGGTACCGTTGACAGTAATCTTAGCGGTACCGGGTTGATCGGTCTCAGCGTTCTCACCGATATCGTCGAGACCGGTCTCAACTTTCTCAACGATGTCGGTGTGTAGGTGGCTATTTGCTGGATGACGTTGTGATGAGGTGGCAGACAATGGTTGAGTGCAGTTATTGCGCTCAGATTGTTTTGTGCTTGATCCAAGGGCCATGATTGGATCAGCTTTTACCTTAAATAGGTTTCGTCTTATTCCCAAGAGGATTACGCTCTCCAGTTTTTCGGCCGTCAAGGAGATACTGTGCGTGTCCGCCATTGCTGCTGCTGCCAGAAGAGTTCTTCGTGAAGGAGAACAAAAGTTCCACGCCGCGCAACCGCAACTACGGTTGCCGCCATGCGGATGGAATCAGCAGAAAATCTGCACAAAATCAGCGTGAAACTACGGCCGGGCGGTGCTGCCAGCCCAACTGCAGTTGGTCAGCCCCGCCAAAGAAGTCCCAGGGCCTTTGTTGTAATAAAATAAAGAATGGTGAATGCCAATAGGTCCGTGAACCTAGCTTATGGACTCTTTTAAGTTATGATAATTTGCTGTACCGACAATATATGCTAATAATATACACACTGCAATGATTGGCGGTGCTTTAAAATCCTAATTCTATCATGGCATATTGCTGGAGGTTACTTTTCTAGTAGTAGGATGATCACTTAATTGTTAAAACTAAGTAGTATTTTACTTTCTTCATTAGCAATAAAATTTTCATTTATACTTTTTTTAAAAAAAATATATGCTTATATCTTCTTCCTTTATTATTGTTATTATTATTAAAACTTCTCATGAAATCTAGCATGCTGGACGACAACGCCTCACATACAAAAGTGGTACGCTTATACCTTCCAACCTTTATTTTTTCCCTTCGTATTTCATGCTATATAATATATAATATGTCTTTCGGACACTTCCCTAAGCATGCTTTTAGTATTTCTTACTTTTTGTTTCTAATAAATTTGCTTAAAAAAAGCTCGTGATTTTACTTAAATATAACTAATAAATCCAATTGGGGGCATGCTAAAGAATAAAAAAAAACATTAGCCGGAGAAAATAACACACAAAACATATAGTTTATATGGTTCGCCTTAAAGATGGGATATATTGTGACGGCCCCCTTACGACTACCGTTATAATTTATCTTAGCATTCATGATGAGTAAGGTACGAAATTCAGAGTACAACAGTATATGAAAGAGTACGTGAAATAAGATATCATGACAATAAAACATTTTATTTCATTAAAAAATTTCTGATACATATACAAGATGTTCAAAAAGGTAGCCATAAACAACAAAAGGAGCTTACTAACACTATACATACACAAATGGCTCATAACATACAACTAATATGTACAAACACATATTATGAGCTGACACTACATAAGATAAAACTGGAACTCCTCATGGGGGCACTCTGGGTCTCTACACTTCGACCTGTGGTCATCCAGGACGCCGAACACTACTGTCGCAACTTCAACTCGTAGATGATACCTCTTCTCTTAGCGAGGAGAACATGGTTGACGCTGACTACTGGTGGCTAGAACCGCCTCTTCCTCGACCTATTAATTCCTACTTTTCCCTCTATGATCATTTTTTATTATCTTGCATAGTTCTTTCCTTTTATTTTCAGTTTTATAATGACTTATCTTTCTTATTCATAACCTCTCTTTATTTACTTTTAACTTAATTTGTCTTTAAGTTAATTCGATTTTGAGTGTGGGCTATATGAAGTATAAATTTAGTGTCATTATCTCACACTTAATATAATATTTTCTCGTGCCCTTGTCTCGCACGTACATATTACCATTCGTGCTCTTAACTCGCACGATGAAGAAAGATTATTCTCCTCATCTTTCAATTTGGGTTAACGCTTTCTATAGCTCATTACTCGAAGTGTTCTTTTCCTTTTTTTTCTTTTTTTTCTTGCATTATTATAGTTCTCTTGAGGCTTAATCGCGTATGACTCTTTCTTGTTTACATTGCTTATAATCTTATATTATTTTGTTATTTACCATAAGATGTAAGCACAATATTAGTAATAAAGGAAACATAGTAATTTGCATATTACAGGGAGGAAGAACTTATTCCTACTTTCTCTTTGCTCTTATCCCTGCGTTGATCATTTTCCCGTATTTTTTTTGCTTTTATCTCTCATTCCTTCGTCATTGTGTCTACCACTGCCTTGAGATGTCATAACTTACAACATACCATCCAATAACTCTCAATTTGATGTTTTTGGTGTATGTTAATTACACTACAATTCCTTTAGATAGATTTTTCCTTGACGTAATTAAGCTAAAGTAAGCTAAATAACCTAGGATATTGCTGCCCCAAGTTTTGAATTAGGGTAGCAATCCCTAACCTCAAATGAGTGATTTGGAGCAATCACTTGCCTCTAATTAGTGATTTGGAGTCAACGGATAACATTCCCTTTGAAATAATATACATCCTAATTCTATGGGGAGAGATTCAATTCCATTTCGAGTACAGTTGAGACATATGCATGCTAATAGCCCTAAATTAATTATGTACTAACCTTTACACAAAACCTTTTCCTACATAAGAGAGATATACACCTAGGGTTTCAGAGTACATATTACCATTCGTGCTCTTAACTCGCACGATGAAGAAAGATTATTCTCCTCATCTTTCAATTTGGGTTAACGCTTTCTATAGCTCATTACTCGAAGTGTTCTTTTCCTTTTTTTTCTTTTATTTCTTGCATTATTATAGTTCTCTTGAGGCTTAATCGCGTATGACTCTTTCTTGTTTACATTGTTTATAATCTTATATTATTCTGTTATTTACCATAAGATGTAAGCACAATATTAGTAATAAAGGAAACATAGTAATTTGCATATTACAGGGAGGAAGAACTTATTCCTACTTTCTCTTTGCTCTTATCCTTGCATTGATCATTTTTCCATTTTTTTTTGCCTTTATCTCACCTTCCTTCGTCATTGTGTCTACCACTGCCTTGAGATGTCATAACTTACAACATACCATCCAATAACTCTCAATTTGATGTTTTTGGTGTATGTTAATTACACTACAATTCCTTTAGATAGATTTTCCCTTGACGTAATTAAGCTAAAGTATGCTAAATAACCTAGGATATTGCTGCCCCAAGTTTTGAATTAGGGTTTTTCACTCATTTAGGGAAGAGTAGCAATCCCTAACCTCAAATGAGTGATTTGGAGCAATCCCTTGCCTCTAATTAGTGATTTGGAGTCAACGGATAACATTCCCTTTGAAATAATCTACATCCTAATTCTATGGTGAGGGATTCAATTCCATTTCGAGTAAAGTTGAGACATATGCATGCTAATAGCCCTAAATTAATTATGTCCTAACCTTTACACAAAAACTTTTCCTACATGAGTGAAATATACACTTAGGGTTTCACTCAAAGTACTTATGGTTGCACTTACATTGAAAGAAATTATGGATTGTGGCCTAATAATCAATTACAGAAACATTTTATAAGAAAACAATCAAGAAGAATCCAAAAACTCAAACCCTAGGATTTTCTCCCTTTTCAAATCCGTGTAAGATCTTTGTAAAAGGAACAAAAACGCTGGAGAGGAAGAGATTACCTTGCTTTAGGAAGAGAAATCAAGAGAAACGGAAGAGATTTGAGGTTGCAGGAGTGATTAGCGTCGGGCGGCTACCGTGCGGCTTCGTCGGGTGAGAGAGGGAGAAATGAAGAGTTCGGAATTGATTTCCCCCTTAACTCCCGATGCCGCTCCTTATTAGCGTGACACGCACTGTTTAGACCGCCTGGTGCCGGTCTATTAGAACTCCAACCGGTCCATTTACCTCCTCCAACAGGTTTCCAATTAAATTCTTCTCTCCTAAAGCCTAATTGACTTGAATTTATAATATAGAAAATAAAACATACCCGTAATAATTTTACGCGACGTCACATATATACATGCATCAAACTGTTTCACAAAATGAAAAGAAGAAACAAGTATCAGATTAGGGTTGTTCACGAATCGAATCAAATAACTATTTAGCTGAATCTAAATTTATCATAGAATGCAGAGATTTAAATTAAGATTTGAATTTGTTTGATCATTTGAATTTGGATTTGGATTCATCCCAAAAATCTTGGATTCAAATTCAAATTCGTCCCAAAATCTTGGATCAAATTTAGATTTGGGTTTGGATTCGAATTCACGTCAAATTGACCAAATAGATTTTGATTGGAGGGCAAGATCATCTTTATAAATAATATAAGTATTCATATTATTTGTGTATGGAGAGAAAATATCTTGGTACTTTTGTATAAGAATAAATTAGATATACAAAATTGTGTTAATTATAGAGGAATTAAATTGATGAGTCATATCATAAAACTATGAGAACAAGTAATAAAAAAAGAGTAAGACGGGAGACTAACATCTCCCGCACTGCGATAAAAAATGAGTTTTCACGCGCCCGGGCAAAAACAGTTGTAATAATTATTCTTTAAAGTCGTTCGTGTTTTCATGTGTAACCCCGGTATGGGCTAGTTTAGTGTTTTAGTTTTTCCCTTTCTCAAGTATATGTATGAGTAAAGGAATTCTCTTTGATTTTAATAAAACCGACTATTTGGTTTGACTTGGTATCAGAGCAAGAAGCCCTAATCCCGCGGCTTTCTCTCGCCAGCGCGCTCGATCTCCGCTTTCCCACGCTCGATCTCCGTCACCGTCGGCTCTCCTGCTCTCGCCTGTGCGCTCTTTGGACTCGACGGGCGGCCTCCACTCCGCTGTTGACTGCTGAGAGGAATGCAACCGCCGTTCCTCCATGACGCAGTCCGCCCCTTGCTCTGTCGCCGATCTCTCCCGCTGATTTCTGCGAGGTCTTCTGCCGATTTCTGCCGTTGTTTTTCTGTGAGGTCTTCGTCGACAGTGGTGGTGTTCCTCCGTCGACATTCAATCTGCTCCTCCGTCCTCTGCCAGGCGCAGATCCCGCCGTCGCAAGCCCTTACTTCTTCTGCTGTCGCCTCACGATGCTTCCTGGCGCAGATCCAGGCGTATCATTCATCCTCCTTCAACAGTGCCATATCCTTCATCCTCCAGGCGCCGATCTCTTGTTTTTTTCTGCGTTTTTTTTTAATGTCGGTTGCTGTTAATGATCCACCGTGTCGGATGCTGTTAATCGATTGTCATCAACTTGGTCATTATCATCTCCTTGTTTTGAAGATATTGTTGCAGGCTGTTGTTCGTCTGTTCCTTTCGTTTTCTCGTCAATATGGGTGACCCTGATTCTTCGGTATCTTCTCCGGGTGTGATCCAACCTCAGATGAGTGACCCTCAGCGGCCTCATGGCCACTCCAGCTTTTTGAAGATTACCACGGTCCCTTTGGATGACACAAACTACCTTGAATGGTCACGCGCGACCCAGCATGTCATCCGTAGTCAACAGATGTTTGGATATATCGATGGGACGATTAAGGAGCCCAATGTATCTGATCCTTCCTGGAAGCGTTGGGATTCAGATAACTGTCTGGTTGTTTCCTGGCTCCTGCATTCGATGTCACCCAAGGTTTATCGAAGTTATATGTTGATGGACTCAACATTCGAGATCTGGACTCGTGCTCGTGAAACATATTCTCAGATTGGAAGCTCCACTCAGGTTTATGAGCTCACTCGCCGTATTTTGGAGTTGCGCCAAAGCTCGATGACTGTTTTGACATTCTTCTCTGAGTTTGAGCGGTTGTATCAAGAACTGGACTACTTTGCGCATTTCACTCCAGCATGTACTGCTGATGTCGTCCAATTAAAGCAAAGGGAGGACCGTTTCCGCTTTCACGTCTTCTTGATGGGATTGAATATGGACTTTGATATGGTTCGAACACATGTTCTCCAGCACTCTCCTCTTCCCTCCCTTCGGGAGGCATTCAGTATGGTTTTCGGAGATGAAGACCGACGCAAGTCTCTCAGTGTCATGGTTCCTCCTGATCGCTCTGCCCTGACTGGTATTGGCTGTGGTCTCATTCCCACTCCTGGCTCCTTTGTGCCTATCTGTGATTACTGTGGTCGAAGGGGACATTCTCGGGTGGCATGCTTCAAACTTCATTCGCATCTCGCACCCTCTGGCCATGGTTGTGGCCGGGGTCGTGGACCAGGCCGCGAAAAACATAGACACATTGGCTATTGTTCTCCTGATGTTGCGTACACTACTGATATCTGTGATGAGTCTCAATCTCAGTCCCCATCTCTTATAACCCAGGAATTGGATGCTTTCTGCCGCCTGCTTCACTCCCAGGCTCCCAGCCTGATCATGTCATCGGAGGTTCTACGTCTTTTGCTGCCATTGTTATGCCTAGTGCTCATGCTGCCACCACCTCACCTTCTGAATGGGTGCTCGACTCTAGGGCTACACACCACATGATTAGGTCCTCCTCAGGTTTCCTCTCTTATACCCCTTTGTCTGGTAAGGAAAAAGTTATTTCTGCTAACGGCTCGTTGTCCTCTATTGCGGGCAAAGACAATATCTCTTGTTCTCCGTCCATCTCCCTGCCCTCTGTGCTTCATGTTTCTTCATTCCCTCGAAATTTACTTTCCATCTGCAATATTACAAAATCACTTAACTGCTCGGTAACTTTTTTTCCTGATTCTTGTGTTTTTCAGGAACTGGGTACGAAGCAGAACATTGACAGTGGTAGGAACCGTGGCGGCTTGTACTACCCGGACACTCATCCTCTCTCAGGCTTTTTCCAGTTCCGCTGTTACTGTTCTTTGTTGGCATCGGCGTCTTGGTCATCCCTCTTCTGTTTATCTACGAACATTATTTCCTGTTTTTCCCCTTTTCTTCGGAACTTTGTTTGTGATGTATGTGATGAATCTAAACATGTGCGACATACTACTTCTCATCTTTCTGTCCCTAGTACTATTCCTTTTGATGTTATCCACTCGGATGTTTGGGGACCATCCCCCTTTGTTTCTATCACTGGTTTTCGATGGTTTGTCACATTTATTGATTGTTTTTCGCGTACTACGTGACTTTATTTGTTAAAAAGGAAAAGTGAAGTGTTTTCTTGTTTTCAATTTTTTCATAAAATGGTGCAAACACAATTTAATGCCTCTATTCAAGTCCTTCAGAGTGATAATGAGGGGAGTATGATGATCGGGGTGCCTTTGGCTCTCACCTCACCTCTCACGGTATCATCCACCATAAAACATGTGCTTATACATCTACTCAGAACGGAGTGGCCGAATAGAAAAATCGGCACCTCCTTGAGGTTGCTCGCTGCCTTCTTACCACTATGCACCTCCCTAAACCCTATTGGGGTGATGCGGTTCTAACCGTTGCTCACCTTATCAACTGTCTCCCTTCTTGTGTCCTTTCCTTTACCACTCCTCTCGCTCGTCTCTCCACCTCTGGTGTGGTTCACACCTCTCATTTGTCACCCCGTGTTTTTGGTTGTGTATGTTTCGTGCATGTGCACCAACCTCATCGTGATAAGCTTGACCCTCGGGCTCAGCGGTGTGCCTTTCTTGGTTATTCTTTTACGACCAAAGGTAATCGTCGTTATCACCCTCCTTCCCGGCGTATGTTCTGTACCATGGATGTCACCTTTCATGAGGGGGAGCCCTATTTTCTGCCTTTGACTCACCTCTTTCGTAGGGGGGAGAACCGTGGTGATGTGGATGTTACTCTTGTTCCTCTTCCTCTTCTTCCTACCATTCCCTCCACTCACTCTACTCCGGTACCCATAGCTCCCATCCAGGTACCTGACTCTTCTACTATGATTTCTCCCTCTCCCCATGCTTACCACCAACGTAGTTCAGGTACTCAGGTTACCACAGCTCGACCTATACCAGTGCCATCTTCGGACTCAGATCCTGATGAAGCTGATCTGCATATTCCTATTGCATTCCTCAAGAAAGGTAAAGCTCCTTGGACGCAACATCTTATCTCTAATCACGTGGCTTACCACCATCTTACTCTGAGCCATCAGACATTTGTTTCATCTCTTTCCCTAGTTGTTATTCCTAAGACATGGCAGGAAGCTTTGGAGATACCGGCCTGGACTCAGGCTATGCATGATGAGATGTCTGTCTTAGACAAGAATCACACGTGGGATGTTTCCGCTCTCCCTTCCAGGAAGAAAGCTATAGGTTCCCGGTGGGTCTTCTCTGTTAAGCAGAACCAAGATGACAAGGTGGAACGGTACAAAACACATCTAGTTGCTCAAGGGTACACCCAAACACAATGAGTTGATTATCAAGAGACGTTTGCTCATGTTGTCAAGATGGATTCTATTCTGGTGTTGCTATCGTGCACTGCGTACCTGGACTCGGAGTTTCATCAACTGGATGTTAAAAATGTGTTCCTCCATGGTGAGCTCGAGGAGGAGGTGTACATGAAGTTTCCTCCTGATTTTGTAAAGAAAGGAGCTGAAGGCCTTGTCTGTCGCCTCAGAAAATCTTTATATGGCCTGAAGCAATCACCTAGGGCTTGGTTTGGTAGATTTCTTACGGCAATGCTCAAGTTTGGGTACAAGCAAGCCCAATCGGATCATACCATGTTCATCCGGAGACATGAACAGTGTGTTGTGGTTCTCATTGTCTACGTGGATGACATTGTGATTATGGGAAATGACATAGAGGAGATTGTCAATCTTAAGACCCTCTTGTCTGCTGAATTTGAAGTGAAAGACTTGGGAAGATTACGATACTTCTTGGGTATCGAAGTGATCAGATCCGAGCAGAGTGTCTTTATATCCCAACGGAAATACATATTAGATCTCCTAAAAGAAACAAGTATGCTTGGGTGTGTTCCTACTTCCTGCGAACACCCCGATTGTGGAAAATCACAAGATTGATGAAGGTGGTGATGGTGATCACACTGATGTATCATGTTATCAAAGATTGATCGGTAAACTTATATACCTATCTCATACACGCCCCAACATTACATATGTCGTTGGTATCATAAGCCGATATATGCATTCTCCTCGAATCAGACATCAAGAAGTTGTGTATCGTTTGTTGCGATATTTGAAGAAAGCTCCCGGTCGTGGTCTCTTATTCTCCAGGAACAACACTTTGAAGATTGAAGTTTTTACTGATATTGATTGGGCTGACTGCCATGATGACAGAAAATCCACAACAGGATACTGCACCTTTGTTGGTGGAAAACTCGTGACGCGGCGCAGCAAGAAGCAAAATGTAGTGGCTCGGTCTTGTGCGGAGGCAGAATATCGTGCCATGTCCCAAGGTTTATGCGAGGGATAATTGTTACGCACTGTGTTACAATATTTGGGTTTCCCAGTGACAAACTCCTTCTCATTGTTCTGTGACAATAAGACGGTCATTAACATTGCCCATAACCCGGTCCAACATGACAGGACAGCATGTTGAGGTTGATCGACATTTTATTAAAGATCACTGGGATAAAAAGACAGTTGTCACTCCGTTCGTCCATTCCAAAGATCAGTTGACTGATGTGTTTACCAAAAGCTTGGGGTGTGACGTGTTTATCGACGACATTCAAAGGCTTGGGATGACGGACGTCTTCCGTCCGACTTGAGGGGGAGAGTTGTAATAATTGTTCTTTCAAGTCGTCCGTGTTTTTATGTGTAACCCCAGTATGGGGTAGTTTAGTTTTTTAGCTTTTCCCTTACTCAAGTATATGTATGAGTAAGAGGCTTCTCTTTGATTTTAATAAAACCGATTATTTGGTTCGACTAAAACTCATGTCAGGACGCAAAACATGCGCTCGAACAAAAAATGTGCTCCTGAGTGAAAACACGCCGTAGGAAACATGTGTCCAAGCAAAACCGAGCAATGCAATATGCTCACATTTTTTGAAATGTTTAGGCTCCGTTTGGGAGGACTTATTTTCACCGGTCAGGCGGTCACGACCGCATGAACCGGACCTTAATTAAGTCCAGGTTCATGCGATGGTGACCGCTTGACCGGTGAAAACAAGTCCTCCCAAACGGAGCCTTAATCTCAAAATCTACGGCAGAATCAAAGCATTCAAGGGAGGCTTTTGTAAGTTTATTTCAATATATTGAAGGCTTTGAGCCCAAAATTCAATTCTGGCGTAAAAAAAAGTATTAAATTTTCTATTCTGAAAATTAATTCTATGAATATAAATATCCTCCAAACGATAGGAGGCTTATTAATAACTCTGTAAACAGCAAATGATGGAACCATCTCAATGCAGTTTAAACAAGTGCTGCTTAAAATATATTTTCCGGGCTGTTAGTTTCCAACAGCTCAGATTACATGAAACAGATATTTAAAAATAATAATATATTTTTGTGCATAGAAAGAGAATAATAATAAAAGCGACTCAATTTAAAAATGAAGTTTAGAAACATTTGCAGAAATCATGATGGTAACTTGCATGCGTTAATTTTTGACTGAAATATTAAACCACTATATTATTATTATCACAAGATTGGTTCTTAGAAGCAGAATATCATCCTCGACTACACATCATTATTGAAGCCTCATCATAGGATGGAGCAGCGAGATGAAGACCCGGAATAAAATAAAAGATGCCCAATTTGTAGCTGAATTCCATTCAATTTTGAGCCGGCTCAAAATCGAGTCATTTCGAGTTGATATACGTCAATTCAAAATCAATTTCAAGTCAAGTTTAACTCAAAATGTTTGATTTCAAGCCAAAGCCCAATTCTCTTGAACTCCACTCAAAATCAGCCATAGTCCACAGGCAACAGAGGGTCGTTTCACAATATAGAAAAACATACAGTTATAAGAGGAGAAACTTATATATTACTCCAAACATAATTTAAAAGAAAAAATCTCAAAATGCCCCGTCCAGCCGCAAAAAACACAAAGTAGCGGTTTCTGATGTGAGGGCGCGGCCGTCCGACTCCAGACGGCAAGCTAGCAGCTACTGACAGAAGAGCACTGCAGTTAGTCATATAGATCAAAAACACTATAATGGGGTCGGCTATATGGATCCCTTGTCACCGTTGTGTTCTATCTTTTGTCAGTGCAGTTAGTAGTATATGTTGAATAATTCCCTACCCTAACAGTAAACCCTAATACAACCTAATAATAATAATCATAAATAAACATTCACAAGCAAGCCGGTTCAATTCTTTCAATTTTTAGACTAGCCTGGACTGGATCAGTTCAGTCCTACCAAACTGAAGGCCCAACGAATTTAGATTTCTTTCCAGCACAAGCTGAAAAATCTATATCTATCTTCTCACCAGAAATTAAATTGCATGGGAATATACAAATTTGCATGAGCAGACATTATGTAAACGGTCAGCATCATTCATTCATACATAATTTTGTGTGCTGCAGGTTAAAGAAAAAAGGAATGAATGAATCGGAAGCTTACAGATACTTCGTTCTACGGGCACAGAAAATAGCATCTTCGCATGGATACGAGTTCATCAACTGGTAGGAACTCTTGAGAGATAGAGCTGGATTTTTTGCTTCACCTGCACCTAATAATAATAATAATAATAATCTGATACATGTTTTTTTTTTTGGCTTTGAGAGCAGGGAGGAAACATTCAATGAGTTTGGTGACAAGCTCAGCCCTGAAACTGTGGTTCATAACTGGTACCTCTTTTACTTCTGTTTACATGCTGTCTCTCCATACAAACCTTTTCAAATTCCCCTCCCCATCATATACTAAGGCTCTGTTTGGCATGGCGGTGGCGGTCATGAATGCCCAACCTCACCTAAGGAACTTCATCCACTTTTATATTTAAAATTAGTTCTCTTTTCTTGATGACGGTCATTACCGGTGTCATGTTAAACATACATTCTACGACGGTGGCGTCTTTGTCCAAACCCACCGGAGCCTAAAGATCCCGCTTTTCTTCTGTGCATCAGGGAAAAAAATGTTTTTTTTAATATGCTTCACTTTAATTAGAACATCGTGATAGAGCATATATGCAATGCAAGTATAGGTTTATGGTAATTATCTGCTAATCCAGCTTAGGCATAACAATAATCATCTTATTGATAAGTTAATTCACATCAAAAATGGATCAATTACTTATAACTATTATTAGTGTTGGATGACATAAGTTTCCTGTAAGAGGAAATGTGAATAACTCATTGGCAATGGCATATATTTTCTGGAGCAGCATTGAAATTGTGTTTGATGTAAAGGATAAAAAAGGGCGCTATCAGTAGATTGAACTCTTTGAATTGCCAGAACTGCATCATGGCTTTTTTTTAGACCAGTAAAGTTATATATAAGTGTTGTTGGTGGAGTGGAGCAAGGCAAAGAGTAGAACAAAATGGGCAAATACAAGAAAAGCACAAGAGAGCATCGATAAAACAACCCAGGATCTTATTTCAGAACTTGGGATTGTCTATCCTCAAGTTCATGCACATTTTATAATCAAGTTCAATAAAGTAGACTTTTTGATGGGGATCAAGAGACTTTTGGAGCACCAGTCCGTTCGGGGCTGATTTGTCACCTGTCATATTTGGCATCACCATATGGATGATCCGAGTCTGCAACCACATTCAGAGCGACATTTTCATATGTATATGACATCGCATCACACTCGTCCCTATGGACGTCGGCCACGTGTTGCTTCATAGACCCGGACTATATGATCATGTCATGTGTTTTGGTCGATCGAACATGTGTGTCTTTTATACTAAGGGCAGAAAGATCACGCTATCCCCTACCCAACGCAGGGAGAAATCCAAGGATCGGATTGAGCCCGTGATTAGTACGAGCTCCTTGAGACCCCTGCATATATTGAGACGGAACCAATTTTTGAGGAATAGCACCGACATGGAGATTATCTATGTAGCGTTGGCCACCATGGCTTCTGTGTGTCCTACTAATGCCCCTGAAACTCACTCGGATGTTTGTCACATTCTGGACAAGTGATATTATGCATGACGGGCTTCTTGAAGAGCTACTGCCCCTGCGTGATATTCAACACACCATCGACCTAATCACGGGAGCTTCACTATCGAATCTCCTCCACTATCATATGAACCTCGATGAGCATGCCAAACTCAAAAGGCAGGTCGATGAGCTTCTCCAAAACCACTTCACACGCAAGAATTTTGGGCCCGTGCGTGATTCCCGCCCTTCTTACTCCCAAGAAAAACACCAACTGGCGCATGTTTATAAATAGTCAAAATATCTATAAGATTACAGTGAAAGACCGCTTCCATTTCCCCGACTCGATGATTTATTATACACGATGGTGGGTGCCCAAATCTTCTCGAAGATCGATCTTTGTAGTGGGTACTACCAAATCCAGATTCAAGAAAAAGACAAGGGGAAGACCACCTTCAAGACCACGGATGGTCTGTATCAGTGGCTTGTCATGTCATTTGAGCTAATGAACGCCCCAAGTACCTTCATGAGAGTTATGGCGCAGGTGTTGCAATCCTACATGGGCAAGTTCTTAGTCGTATAATTTGACGACATTTTGATTTACTGACAGACTCATGCTGACAATGTTACACACCCAAGACTTTTATTTGATATTTTTCGTAGAGAGAAACTATTTGATAATTTGAAAAAGTGCTCATTCCTAAACGAGTCGGTCCACTTCTTAGGATTTATCGTCTCCACTACTTGAGTATCTATTAACCTTAAAAAGACCAAGTCCATTCACGAGTGGCCCATACTCTCGACTATTCATGAGAGTCATAGTTTTGATGAACTTGCCACTCTTTATTGTAGATTCTTTAAAATATTTCGCATGATCGTGGCCCCTTTCATGAAACCTTTGCAAGGATAATTTTCAGTGAACCGCAACGACCCGAACCACTTGGGAAATTGAAGAGATCAAAAAGAAATTGATGATCACCCTTGTTTTGAAATTCCTTGATTTCATTAAGGCATTTGAGGCCACACATTTGGCATTAGCATAGGTGGTGTATTGAGTCAAGAGAGCCATCTAGTTTTCTAAAGGACATTTAGCATATGGGTAAGTTGACTGTTGGTATAGTGATTGGAAATTGAATTTACTTCTCCAAAGCTCCTCGATTCAAAACCTATTATTGCAATTTTGAAATTAAAAAAACAACTTAAAAGAGATGATTTGTATGCATATGTCAGCTTGTTTGTTAGGGTTTATCATAAGGATATTAAAAAAAAAGTGTGTTTGATCCTCAGCAAATTATTTTTTCTAAACATTCTCGCTGCAGTGGTCTCTCTAGAATCCTAGATCTCGAGAGCTTCTCTTTCTTCCCCTCTATTTCCCCCTTCAGGCTTGATTCTTCTCCACACTTTGGCGACACTTTTCGTGCTTTGGCTTGGTCACAGCCAAGACCGGTACTAATGTCTTTGATGCCCTCCCCCCCAATCCTTTGTCGTCGGACTCCCCCTCAACTCTCCAGATCCGCTTCAGAACTTGCGGAGTTGTGGTTCAGCGGTCCAATGGATCATGCCAAAAATATGCTTCCCGATGAGTTCTGCAACATCGACTGTCGACTCCGGTGAGTCCGCTCAGGCTCACCCACCTACGGATCTTATGGATCTGTTGATCTTCATGTAACTGCACTTATCACCCTCTCCCAGAGGTTGACATCCACTGAAGATGATGTTGCTGGGGATTTGGTCACTTCTCCCCGGTAACAAGACTCACAACCCTCACTCCTCGTTCACCACTACTCGTTGTCGTGTCCCCCACACTACATTCTCCCCAAAACCGAGGACCCTATGATATCCCTCTTGCGGAGAGCACCCTCCTCATTCTAATTGCAGATATCCAAACGCATCTTCAAATGGAGTTGCATCCCCAGCATAATCTGGATTTCTGAACAACCACCGGCTCAATACAGATCTCAACACGGCTCCTGCACCCCTCTCCAATCGGCGCTCAGACCAACAGAAAAAAGAGCAACTTCCTACGTGGCGGCGACCGCCATCCCCCGACAGCAATTTCACACTTTGAAGACAGCTTTGTCTCTCTTTTTCTAAAGCCCTAGAAGGTATGCATACTCTTCCACCTATTCAAGATAGTACAGCAATCAACTGTCTTACCATTCACATACGATGAATTAGTTATTATGTCTCGACCATTTGAATTTGCCCTTGTGGAAAAATTTAACATCAGCCGCCCGTCTCGATACAGTGCACGATTTCTTCCATCGATTAAAACTCACTAGACCTCACTATGTAGGTATTATAGACCCGTGTCATGTCATTATTAACTTCTCTAATGTGATTGATTACTCACGTATATTCTCACATGGTATATTAATATATACCACCTGGGGAAATTCATCATGAAACTTCTAAATTGGGTGATCCATTTTAACCCAAAATTCGAAATCCTCATAGTCCTAATTATGGATTTTGTTGTCAGAACTTAGATTGAAATTTAATAATCTACCTACACTTCTTTTGCAACACTTCTTTCAATTGCAAAGATCTTTGGTTAACCACTTCGAGTAGATAATGCCGCCGCTCGGCTCCTACAGGGGATGGATGAGCGCAATTGTGAAGATGCATGGGGAGAGTCCATGGTTGGAGTTGTTTGAGACGGGCGAGAGGGGGGAATGGTGAAGATTAGATGATAGCTGATATCGAGGAGTGCGGTTGAAAAGGTAAATGTCATAAAAATTAAAAAGTTGAATCTGTGGTCTTTTCAAATAAATTTTTTTGTCCGCTCGAGTATGTGTGATATCACTTTTGGGTCATTTTTCGAGTTTGGGGACAGGGATTCATCATCAAAGTGAATCGCCTCGGATGATGAGCTTGCACCCAAAGTGCCGCCATATTTGTTGAGCTGACATTCTTGTAAGTCTACGATGAGGCAGATTTATCAGGGTGCGGAATTGATTTGTTTGTATTAGGTGTATGCTAGGAGGTTGTATGGCTTAACAGGTAATGGTCTGCTGGGTTAGGTACGGCAGTTTGGAGGCGCTGATTTGGATTTGCTGGATTTTTTTCATTTGGACCATTTATTGTGACCTGGTTTTTGTTGGGTTGTAGCCGGGTTCCGGGCAGAATGGTCGGGATTGGGTTGCACTGGAGGCGGTTCCACATAGGCAACGAGTGAAGTAAATGGAGTTAAAAATAGAGATTGGTGAGTCTGGATTTTGTGAAGGTAATGATGAGTGAAGTAAATGGAGTTAAAAATAGAGATTGGTGAGTCTGGATTTTGTGAAGGTAATGATGGGATTGGTCTGCGGTCTAGGGGTCCAGGGATAGGGGTCGTTGACGGCAAGGGATCGGTTGTGTGATCGATAGCCTGTTCATACATGACAGGGAGGGCCAGAGTGCTATGAGGAGGTTCACTGGGCTATGTGGCAGGGTTAGCAGAGGAGACTTTATTGTTGATGTCTGTACATAGAGAAGGATTAGCATGGAAGCTGTTGTCCACATCATGCCCAAAGATGTGGTAGTGTGCATTATGCCATTATATGGGGACATTCTCGAAAATTACACGTTTGTAGCCTACCGTGCTAGGGCCCTGCCAAATAATATTGTTGTGATGGTAAGAGATGTCAATCTCAACCAGTACTCAGACAGTGGAAGGCCTGGATAGATGAGCGGCGGCGTCATCTACTTGAAGTGGTTTACCAAAAATCTTCGCAATGGAAAGGTACGTGAATTATTAAATTCCAATCTAAATACCGACAACAAAATCCATACTGGGACTATGGGGTTCTCGAATTTTGGGTTAAAACTGATCGTCCATTTTAGAATTTCTATAATGAATTTTCCCAGGTGGTATACACCGTATAAGAATATACGGGAGTAATCAACCTCATTAGAGAGGTTAATAATGACATGCGTGGATCTAAAATACTTACAGAGTGAAATCTAGTTTTAATCGATGGAAGAAATCGCGTAATGTGTCGAGACAGGACGACCGATGGAGAATTTGCCCATAAGGGCAAAATACAAACGGTCGGGCCATAGTAACTAATTCATAGTCTATGAATAGTAAAGCAGGGGTATCATCGATTATTGTACTATCTTGAATATGTGGAAGAGATGTGTATCTTCAATGGCTTTATGGAAGGAGCGAATCAAAGCAGGCCTCAATGTGTGAAATTGTTGTCTTTTGATTTTTACTCTTCTGAGCGTAGATAGAAGCATTGGGGTGTAGGAGCCGTGCTGAGAGTTGTATTGAGTCGGTAGTTGTTAAGAGATTTAGATTGTATTGGGGTTGAAGCTCCATTTGAAGATGTGTTTGGAGATCTCCGATTATAAGGAGGGGGGCTCTCCGCGGTTGGGATATCAGAGGGGTCGCGATTTTGGGGAGGGCGAGTAATGGCGAACCAGGAGTGGGGTTGTGGCCCGGGGAGAAGAAACTAAATCCCAAGCAGCTTCATCTCCAATAGATGTCGACATTCGGGAGAGGGAGATAAGCGCAGTTGCATGAAGATCAACAGATCCATAAGATTAGTAATTGGATAAACTTGGGCGAAAACATTGGAGTCGACGGTGGGTGTTGCTTCATCAAATTCGTTCTCTACCTTGCCAGAAAAACTGCTCTCGCACTGGTGCAACCTGCGACGCTCTGTTCTCGTGCGCCGACGCTTTCGCAGCCACGACTCAGATGTCAAACTCGTGGTCATCCGTCGCCTTCCTCCTACGATAGAAGCTACAGCGTCGTTCGAGTCATCTTCGCCAAACGTTGTTCATTCTCGACAGATTTCGAGCCATTGATCGTCGTCGACTTCGACTTCTTACTGCGACTATCTGAAATATTGTGTTTCCCATCAACCTCGCCGTACACTCCGGCTTCAGTCAGTGATTGAACCGCTCCTCTGGTGGGTTTTCCTTGTGTGAAGGATTTGGATTGAACCGTTCCTCTGTCATATCCTTGTACCGTATCCTTGCTCCAAATTCGTTTATTTAAATTTATGCAAATCACTTAAATAATCCTGAGCTTGCCTTTGAACATTCTTACTGTCTTAATTTCCGCTACTTCATATTGTTGTAGTTTATGCTTGTGATCGAACGAATCTCGCTACGGTTCAATTTGTTACTTTTTCGAATAACGATTAACGGTTTTGCTGAAATTTATCGTTGGGAGTAGTTTTAGGCGCGAAAAGTTCGATTTGGCCCCTTAGACTATAACAAAGTAAAGTTAATCGCATAAAAAATTATCTTATTTTCAGGAACCTAGGTTTGGTCTACATCAACAACAAAACCCCACCTCTCCCTAACAGCAGGCAGCCCTCATTTCCCCACCATCTCTCCTTATTCATGTGGGTCCACACTCCCTCTACCCCCCAAATGAGCCCCCCCCCCCCCCCCCCCCTCCCCCACAGCTTCCCTCTCAATGTCCAAAACATTATTTGTAGTGCCTATTGGGTAATTGCAGATAACTCTCTGGAGACCATCCAATCCACTCTCCTTGCTGTCAGCATCTCTTGGAACCCTCCCAGCTCCAATTCCAGCAACCTGGAAAGATCATCCAGTCCACTCTCCTTAATGTCAGCATCTCCTAGAACCCCCTCCCAACTCCAATTCCAGCAACCTGGAATTAATTCCAGCTCTCAGCAAAGACCATCCAGTTCATTCTCCTTGCTGCCAACATCTCCTAGACCCCCTCCCTGCCTCAATTCCAGGCTTCCCGCAACTTGGAATTAATTCCAGCATTTCCCCATCTCCCAGGCCATCCAGAAGTCATGGGTAGTTCATACCAGCCGCTGTTATCTGTTCCCAGCCTTCTCCTATTCCTCGTGGACTCCAGTCACTCCCTCAGCCATCCTCCAGCACACCCCAACTCTGCATTCACCCCAACACTCCCTCAGCTATCCCATCCAGGGCTTGATCCCGTTACTCCTGCTCTGCCACAATCCAACCAGCATTCTGAGTTTTCCTGGGGATCCAAATCCACCCTCATTTCCTCATTTCGGCCACCAGGGACTTGTCAGAGATCCACCAAGCCCTTTATTTCCTAGTTGTGTAAGTTTCTAGCCTGAAGTTATTTTTTTGCTAAATTGTTTTAAATCCCTACTTGAGGGGATATTAGTTTGTAATCGCTATTTCCACATTTTGAAGCGTCATACATTTTCATTTGTTTAGTCATTTGATTTCAAGCTCTCTTGCATTTATACAACATCATATTTTTCCTTGTTTGCTAAGCTTTAACTATTGTGGCATATTTTTTATTTTGATTTATAAAACAAATTATTATTGCAAGTTAAAAATCATTAGAATCATATTATTGCATGTAGTGATCTTAGTTATTAAAAGCGAGGCGCACCGAGGCACAAAAGGGTCTTGGAGCCCAGGCGCAAGGCTCAAGGCGCGGCGCGCTCCCGAAGAAGGCAAGACGCAACCACATTCATTTTAAATAATCGACATCAAACATTAGTTCATCTTCTTAAACAGATTGTTCATATATTCTACTCATTAATCATTCAATACTATCATTTATCTCTTAAAAAATAAAATCAATATGCTCGTTTGCATCATATCTAAGTATCTAAAATCGATTATGTTTCAAAAATAATAAATCATATAAAAATTATTGAGTTTTTACGTTATTTTTTTAATTATTTTGAAAAAAAAAGTTTACAACAAAAATCACACTCAAGTGCGTTTTTAATGTCCCAAGGAGCAAAAAAAGCGCATGAAGGCGCAAATCTCTGATCCTGAAGCCTTAGGCGCGCCTGAGACGCGCCTTTAACAACATAGGTAGTGATCACTCATTATCCTCATCATAGGATGTCCTACATCCCTCTATGACGTGATCCATGTCACATAGCCAATTTTATTGTGTATTTAATTAACGGCCCTCCAATCGGAGAAAAACTTAGTTTGCTCGCTTGTTTAAAAATTGTCTATTTATCGTTGTATTAACTGCATGAGTTTTATGCTTTTATTTTTATTTGCAAAACATTGTTGAATAGCTTCCAGCATACATGCGCCATTTTAGGTTTAGATAAGATTATTTCCCCCACGATACAAGTGGGGCTTGCATTGTTTTATCCATTTAGGGTTTAATGTTTAGGATTTTAAGGCATGCTACTCTATCCTGCATTATTTTTGCATCACAAAATCAACAATTATGTTGTGTAATTTATGCGTTCCTCTAACCATGTTCTAACAATCATATGCTTCTTCAACTTAAGGCTTGGCCGAGGAGTTGCTGAGAAAGTGGTTGCCGCCGGGCTGAGATGCATTGTTAGCAACCAAGACAAGTGGTACCTTGACCACCTGGATGCCACCTGGGTTGATTTCTATATGAACGAGCCGCTTACAAACATCACCAAACCTGAACAGAAGCAATTGGTCCTTGGCGGCGAGGTATGCATGTGGGGAGAGACACTCGATGCATCCGACATAGAGCAAACCATATGGCCTCGCGCTGCGGCAGCAGCAGGTAACATTGCACTCCTCTCTCTAGATTATCATAAGAACTGAGCTTCTGCTTCCTCGCTAGTTACTAAACAGTTTAAAACCCTATTTACTAAATCTGTGCAGTTAAAAAGGCATTTAACATCCATGAGTCCCATAAGTTCAGTCAAACTTTAGGTTTAAAGCTTGCTTCAAATAACAGAACTGTACTTATTGCATTTATGACATGGTTGTACTGTTGTAGAGTGCATAACTAGTTTTAGGTGATAATCTGGGCACAATTTCCTTGCACCATAGAACATTTTAAATTACTAGTTAGAATTTGATTAATCTCAATTCACCTGAATGTTTATGGTGAGATCACAACTTATCTCAAACTAGGTTGAAGTCGATAGACAGGTTTTCCTTTATAAGGAGCCCAGTCCCATGCACTACACATCTAACAAGAAGAAAGTTATGAAGCCCAGCTCCATGCCGTCTCCAATCAGTTAATGTGAAACAAACCACTTCTATAGCAAACATAATTACTCATGGTCAGTTAAGCCCATTACTATAGCTCTAATTAGGGTGTAAATTAAGCCCGGACTGAAAAGCCCGCTCGGATCTGTCCAAAAAACTTAGGTTGGGCATGTATAGGCCGGTCAAAGCCTTGGCCAAGCCTTGTGGGGGGTTTTGTAGTAGATCCCCACTCAAGGTCACGGTGCACGGCCCAGGGCACCAGGTTTAGCAACTTAAATTCACTTAGGGTCCGTTCGTTTGCACTGAGTTGAAATTCGATATTGGAATTGAAAATTGGTGAATATTATGGAATTAAATATTGGTGACTAATTCCAATATCAGTGTTCGCTTAATAAAATATATTGTTGAATATTGTATTTAATCAATTCTTTTGTTCGTTTGTTAAATAAAATTTAATATAAAAATTGAAAAATATTACGAATAAAATTACTATAAACAAATGTGCGTTATAGTCACGACTTTTCCGCACGAGACCGATATTTTTGCTCGGGCGAGAGTATTTTCTCCCGGGCGAGATTATTTTCGCCCGGGAGATTATTTTTCGAGCGGCCGTGATTTTTTCTCACGAGCGCGATTTTTTCTCACTGACCCGATTTTTTCACATGGCCGTGATTTTTTCGCCCGGTTGTATTTTTTCGCCGTGCGTGATTTTTCGCCCGGGTGATTTTTTGAACCCCGAGCGTGATTTTTTGGCCTAGGGGAAAAACGACCCGACACATCTCGCCCGGGGGAAAAAATCTCGAGGGGCCAAAAAACGGGCCCGAGCGAAAAATTGCCCGGGGAAAAAATCGTGATCCCTGGACGAAAAAAAAAATGGGCTAGGTGCTAACTTAGGACGATGTGAAACATCGTATAGTCAGGGTCATAGTTGTGTCTTAAGAGTCTAGGCCAAGAGAGTAACATCAGATGGACCAGCTATCAACAAGACTTCAGGGCAAGAAAAATTCGCGCCCTCGATCAAGTAAAATGCACGCGCGAAAAAAACACAGTCGGGTCGACGAAAGACGTTCTCGTTCGAGCGATCTTGAATATCTCTTCCGGAGCTGAGCACGGCTGCGAAAAATTTGGGCATTTCTTCAAAAAAGTGGCCGAGAGAAATTTGAGGCAGGGCGAAAAAATCGCGTCCGTGCTTGGACCTCAAAAAAGCTTCAGTTAGAAGTTCTCAGGCGAAAAACTTTGTCGGGCGAAAAAATCTGCGATCCCGGGCGAACAAAATTCGCGCCCGGACAATTCTAAGAATCGCACCGGGCAAAATAAGTCGCTGAACTCCAGTCGCACGAAATTACATCGCACCCGGGCAAAGAATCACTCAGGAGCGAAAATAAAAGCGCGCCAATACGAAATATGTCGCCCCGACGAAAAATGCGCGCTCGGCGAAAGAATGCACCCTCGGACGAATAAAAATCGCGGTCAGACGAAAAGTAATCACGTCCGAGAGAAAAAAATCGTGTCGAACGAAAAATCGCACCCGGCCTTCAAAAAATGTCCCGCATTCTAATGCGGAAATTCGCGCCCGAGCAAAAAATTGCGCCCGGGCGAAAAAATCGTTCCCGAGAGAATTGAAATTCCCGTCGGGAATATTACTTGCGCGCTTTTTTCACCCGAGTGAGGAAAATTCAATGTCGATTATTCTCAATGCGTCCGAGCATTAATCACGATGATTCACGAACCCTGAAAAGATATAGAAGAATACAAGATCGACAATCGGTATTATTCAGTGTAAAAAAGAGCACATAGACTGACTGCAAGAATTCATACAGTAGAAAAAGAAACGTTTCACCAAAAGTCTTTTTCCCTTATATATAATAGACAACAAAGATAATATAATATCAAGAATATACTAACTCTTTGAACGGACGAAGCAAAACTGAAATTTTTGCTAAACATCAACCCAAAGATAGTAAATTTGAGAAAAATGAAAGTTTCACCAAAAGTCACTCTCTCACCCCCTCCTGTATATAATAGTACAATAAAGATATATATATATATGCAACTAACCAAAAGACTTGAGTTGGTTTTTGAACGGGACCTCGATGCTCGTTGCAGGCTGATCCACGAGGGTTTCCACATTCTAGCGGACTTCACCCAGATTTAAAATTTAAATGTCTTCTAAATTTCTTTATTAGAATTTTTAATAATTTTTTTTATTTTAAAACATAGATTGTGGTGTTAGATAATAAATTAAATATAATTAAGACATACACAAAAATACTGCAAAAAATTGGTAGTGGAACTTGAAGATGAAAAAGCAGGTTCCTTTCAAGTTAAATCAGTTATGAAACAACTAGTTGATGACTCTTTGTTGATCATAATGTCTTGTGGGAAGTTATATTTTCAGATTTAAGGATAAGTGAAACAAGCAATGAATAATTGGAGATTATGCAAAAGGTCGTGCAGACCTTCATAAAGCAATCTTGCAAAACGCTTGGAAAGGGGAAGTGCAAGACAAGAATGAGGGCAAAGAAGACAAGCTATAATTCACTCTATTGTGAAGATAAAAGCTTATCCAGATATAAAGTTGTCAAAAAAGCTAAATAGACAGTAAGTAAAACAAAAGAAGTCCTTAGAAAAATGATGCTTATAAACGACTGATACCAAAAGCATGAAGCGTGGCATATATAAAATTGTTCGAGCTAGAGAAAGAAAGAAAAAGAGATTTAAGTCAATGATTGAAATGCATGAAAAAGTGAGACATATACAATTTTCACGGATGATGTGGATATTAAAGAGATGAAAAGGATACTTTTATCAACTTTATAATGAAATAAAAGACAATGAACTTGAAAGAGTTAAGTAAAATTCTGACCTTATAAAGTAAAATTCAAGTATCAGAGACAAGATGCTCCTCATAATGAAGTATTTAGGAAATGAAGGAATCTTATATGTTTTTTTAATAAGATATTGAAGTCAAAAAAGATGTCAGACCAATGTAGAGAAAGTATCTTAGTACCTTTGTATAAGAATAAAAGAAATATACAAACTGTGTTAATTACAGAGGAATTAAATTGATGAGTCATACCATGAAATTATGGGAATAAGTAATAGAAAGAAAATTAAGACGAGAGTAACATCTCGGAGAATCAATTTGGAGTAATGTCAGGGAGGTCGACCATGGAAGCTATACATCTCTTGAGGAGACTCATTGACAACTATCGAGAAAGAAAACAAGATTTGCATATGCTGTTTATTGATCTTGAGAAGGCTTATGATAGAGTTCCAAGAGAGATCTTATGGAGAGTCTTAGAAAAGAAAGGCGTAAATGTATCATATATTGACATAATCAAAGATATGTATATTGTTGTGCGGTATTGGAATGATTGGAACCTCCAATAGAGGTACAAGGGAATATATATATTAAGAGAGAACAACATACAAGTAGTAAAATAAGATATAGGATTAATGAGTCTAACACTCCCCTTAAGTTGGGTCGTGGGAAGAATATCTGCAACCTAACTTGTTACATATAAAGTTCATTCTGAACCCAGTAACTCCCTTGGTAAGAATATCTGCAACCTGATCTTCGGTCTTCACATGACTTAGAGAAATAAATCATTCTTCATACTTCTCTCTTACAAAGTGGCAGACGACCTATATGTGTTTTGTGCGTTCATGGAACACAGGATTAGTAGTTATCTGTATCGTAGCATGATTATCACACCATAGAGGAGTGGGATCTTGGACATGGTACCCAATTTCACCAAAAAATTGTCTAACTCACATGATCTCAGCAACAAAGTGGGACATAGTCTGATATTCCGCCTCAGCACTAGATCTAACAACCGTGGTCTGTTTCTTGTTCTTCCAGGAGACGAGATTCCCACCCAGAAAGATAGTAAATCTCGTGGTTGACTTTTGGGTGGCTAAGCAGCCTGCCCAGTCAGAGTCACAGTATGCCTCAATATTAGAATGGCTTTGATTCTTGTATGATATCTCGAGACTAGGATCTTTATTTATGTACATGACGATTCCGAGAACAGATTCTCATTGAGAGATAGTTGGAGCATCCATGAACTGACTGACCTTACTTACAGCACAAGCAATGCCAGGAGGAGTCATGGTAAGGTAGTTCAGTTTTCCAACTATTCTACGATACTTCTCTAGTGAATCAAACGATTTGCTTTGAACATGAAGACCTTTTTCCTCTGGTTTAAGTGGAGAATCCATAAGGCTGCAGTTAGACATTCCAAGGTCGGATAAAAGATCGAGAGCATATTTGCGTTGACAAATAAAGAGGGAATCATCATAATTAGCAACTTCAATCCCTAGGAAGTACCGTAATAAGCCCAAATCCTTTGTCTAGAAGTTGGAGTGTAAGAATGTCTTGAGACTTGTTATCCCTTCAAAATTACTGCATGTGATGACAATATCATTGACACAAACCATTAGAAGAACAGTACTAGCCGGAAATTTCTGATAAAAGAGAGAGGAGTCCTTTGTACTCTTGGTAAGCCCGAATTGAGTGACCACAGATCGGAAACAAGCAAACCATGTCTGAGGAGATTGCTTTAATCCGTATAACGACTTCCGGAGATGACACACCTTGTTACGCTCCCCCTCAGCCACGAACCCGGGTGGTTGTTACATATACACCTCTTCATCTAAGGACCCGTGAAGAAATGCATCCTTGATGTCCAACTGGTACAAGGGCCACTGGTGAGAGGCTGAAAGAGAGAGCAGGATGCGGATAGAGCACATCTTAACAATGAGAGCAAAGGTTTCATCATAATCCACGTCATAAGTCTGAGCATAGCCTTTGGCAACCAAGCGGGCCTTCAAGCGATCGAGGGAACCATCCGCATTAACTTTGATAGAATAGATCCATTTGCATCCAATAGCCCGCTTGTCAGTAGGTAAAGAGACGAAGTCTCATGTGTTGTTAAGTTGACGGGATGTCAATTCATCATGCATAGTAGTCATCCAGCCAGGATGAGCTTTGGCCTCTGGCCCTCCGCAACGATAGAGGGGAGACGGTATTGATCCAAAGTGAAGTGCAGGACAGTATGAGAGGCTGGCAATCTCTGGTAAGAACTAACATATAATGGTTTATCCCGACAGGTCCGACTCCCTTTCCTGACTACAATAGGGAGATCTGGCTGACTGGGATGAAAGCAGCAGGCACGCTAGCAGGTGCTTCCGTAGGAACAGTCGACATATCAGCGGTGGGAGGGGTAGGCCGAGGTGGTGGCACTAATGTACTATCAGAAGAGCGACGAAAGTAAACTTACCCCCAAGGGGACACAGAAGGTCAGTCAGAGAGAAGATTGCAGGAGCAGGACGAGGAACCAAGATGTCATCAAGAGATGGGTCAGGACATGGTGATCCACTAGGAAGGTAAGAGTCTGATTCCAGGAAGACAACATCCTATGAGATAATGCATTTATGGAGATCGGGATAATGACACTGATATCCTTTAGTAGTCCGAGAATAGCCAAGAAAAATACATTTCAAAGAGCGAGGATCAAGTTTCGAGACAGAGGGACGGACATCTCGAATATAGCAAACACACCCAAAAACCCCTTAAAGGTAGAAGACGACCAGCAAGATCTGGGTAGAGGGTGTGATAGGGTGTCTCCCCCTCGAGGATATGAGTGGGAAGATGATTAATGAGGTGTGCAGCGGTAAGGACGACATCACCCCAGAAGTGTTTGGATACATGCTTATGGTGAAGAATGGCCCGGGTGGCCTCATGAAGGTGTCGATTTTTCCTCTCGGCAACACCATTTTGTTGGGGGGTATCAGGACAGCTAGTTTAATGAATGATACCTTTGTTAGAGAGAAAGTTAGACATGGACTGAGATAGGTATTTCCGACCATTATCAGTTCGAAGGCACTTAAGACGAACAGAGAATTGAGTGAAGATTTCATTCCATGGATTTTGAAAAATAGACGGCAGCTCAGAATGTTTTTTCATTAAGTACACCCAAGTCATACGAGAGAAATCATCAATAAACGTAACATAATATTTGTGTCCTAACAACGTAGGGACATGACACGGTCCCTAAACATCAGAATGAAGTAAATCAAAAGGTGCAGAAGCACGAACATCAAAACGAGGAACATAGCTAACTCTGTGGAGTTTAGCAAACAAACAAGACTCACGGCTGAGATAGGAAACCTTCCCAAACTCAGGATACAGACAATGCATGACCTGCATAGACGGATGACCATGACGACGGTGAAGATCCCAGAATTTGATTGAGGCAGCAGAACAAGCAAGATGAGAGATTTTGTCCAGAACATAGATGTCACCATGCAGCTTTCCTCTACCAATAATACGGCTCGTCGATTGTTCTTGAAAAATGCAACCAGAAGATGTGAAGGTAGCAATACAATTTAAATCACGAGTAAGCTTACTAATGGACAATAAATTGTAAGCAGATTGAGAGACATGAGCAACAGAGGATAGAGTCATGTCAGGTGTCACATTGCAACTACCAAACCCGACAATGGGCACACTTGATCCATCTGCAACTGTAATTGAAGACCCACTATGAGGTTTGTATGAGTGAAAGATACCTGAGGTACTAGTCAAGTGATCAGAAGCACCAGAATCTGCCAACCACTGGACGGGATGCTGAGAGGTGCAAACATGCTGAATGGTTTGGATCATAGCAGCAGTATGATTCGGAGAGTCGGTCTGGAGAGCCTGCAAGCGACGATACTCATCCTCAGATATTTCAAAAGTTCTCGGGTTTTGAGGTGTAGAAGTAGAGTCGGCCAAGTGCGCAGAGCGAGATGGAGGAGGTTTGGAGGCCCAGTCTGGCTTCCCATGAACCACCAAACATGTATCCTTCATGTGGCCCTGATCCCCGCAATGGGTATAATGTCTCGTGTCGGTATCACGACCACGGCCAGAGCGGCCCCCTTGACTAGTTCCTCTTCCACCCCGAGAAGCAAGAGTCATCGACTCTCCGGAGGAAATATGTAGGGCAGATGGAGTACATGTTGAACTGGCTTTAGTCAGACGATGGTACACACTAGCAGTTCGGAAGGTAGAAGGACTCGCTAGCATTTCAGATTTCGTTGTCGAGAAGTTAGGATCAACTCCATTTAGGAGCCAAAGAAGTACAAGATGCCCGCGTTGAGCCTAATGCTCTTCCCTAGTAGAGGGGATCTCCCAAAGGTCCAAAATTTTATCAGCAAGAACTTTCCATTCCACGAAGTACTCGGTGACAGAGCGCGCCCCTTGTCTCAGTTCAGCTATCTTGGGGAAGAGTTCACCAAGGCGAGAGAGATTGTTCGCCTGAGAGAACATCATATGCAGAGTATCTCATAGTTCCTTAGTGTTGTTACAATTCTTGCACATTTGCTGAACAAATGGATCCATGGAGCTCAGGAGAAGGGCAAAGATGCGGCAATCATCACTATACCAATCTTCATACTTTGTACTCCCCACGGCATGAGTTGGGAGACGGGTAAGGTGGTTCATACGTCGGATACCCGATAGGGACATAGTAACCCCCTCTTTTCATAGTTGGAAGTTGGAGGGGGTAAGGATAGTTGTAGCAAGGCTCGCATTTAGAGGAAAGGTATTGGTAGAATCCCCTGAGGGAACAGTCGTCTGAGTGGTGCTCGTAACTGAGGAACTCATGACCAAGATCAGCGGTAAAGGAAGACGAGATGCTGGACAGCAGCAAAGCTCAGTGGCATAGGGGAACCCGCAGCATAGGGATCGACAGCAGGAGCATCAGAAGCCTGGGAGAAGCAGGAGCATAGCGGTCTGGGAAGAGATCAACGACAACGATGGATCGGCAACGAAGGATCGGCGACGACGAACCTGCGGAAGCTGGATCAACGACAACGATGGCCTCTGCGCGCGGAAGTTGGATCGACGTCGAAGCGGCGAAGCGGCAAAGCGGGATCGGCGAGACTGCGAGGCGGGATCGAACGAGCGTGCCCTAAACCTCCTCTGATACCATGTTGTGTGGTATTGGAATGATTGGTACCTCCAATAGAGGTCCAAGGAGATATATATATTAAGAGAGAACAACATACAAGTAGTAAAATAAGATATGGGATTAATGAGTCTAACATATACAAATTCAGTGACAAGGGTGAGGAAATCTGGAGGATTAACACAGGAATTCCTTATCACTGTTGGCTTACATCAAGGTTCAGCTTTAAGCCCTTATCTTTTTACCCTGATCTTAGATGAGCTCACCAGACATATCCAACAAGCAATACCTTGGTGTTTATTGTTTGCTGATGATATAGTTTTGGTTGATGAGACATGCGAGGGTGTAAACGCAAAACTTAAATATTGGCTAAATATTTTAGAAAAGAAGGGTTTAAGGTTGAGCAGGGCAAAGACGAAGTATATGGAGCTTAAATTTAGCAATACAAGAAGGACAGATGACTTCGTTATTAAGTTGGGTAATCAAGATATTTCCCGTAGTGAGTGTTTTAAATATCTTGGATCGATAGTTCAAAAAGACGAAGGTATTGATAAAGATGTGACACAGAATCCAAGTGGGTTTGTTGAAGTGGAGAGGCGCGTCAGGGATCTTATGTGATCGTAAAGTACCACTAAAACTGAAGGACAAGTTTTACCGTACTGCAATTAGAGCCCCGATGCTCTATGGTTCTAAGTGTTGGGCAGTGAATTATTTACAAGAGCAAAATATGGGAGTTGTGGAGATGAGAATATTTAGGTTGATGTGACACACGAGATTGGATAAAATTAGGAATGAAAGTATCAGGGATAAGACAGTAGCAACAATTGCAGAGAAGATGCGAGATGCTCATCTACGATGGTTTGGACAGTACAAAGGAGACCATTAGAAGCACCTGTGAGGTGAGTCTAATCACTAGACATGTTAAACGAGGGAGGGGTAGACCAATAAAGACTTGGAATGAAACTATAAGGAAAGACATGATGTACTTACGCATTAGTAAGATTATGACAAAAGATATGACACAATGGCGACAAAGGATCCATATAGCTGACCCCACTATAGTGGGATAAAGGCTCGAGTGTTGTTGTATTAAAACAATAGAATTATTAATTATTAAAAAAATGCCCAGGGGCGGCCGCGAGTTCCCTATGCCGCCGCCGGCCTGCCCGGCGCCCACCGGGGCGAACCCCCTAGTGGACTTCGAGCAGGCCGCCAGCGGCGGCATAGGGAACCCATGAGATCGACATTTTTGTCTGAACCTGCTGTCAGGATTTCTGGAGTTGGAGAGAAGCTGTTTTTGGAGGGATGGATATTGGCAGTCCCGATCCTTTAAATCCGACGGCCATTCTTTGAATCATCCTCATCCAACGGTTCAGATCTAACTTTTGGTGTGCTTCCAAATATGCTTATCATTTTATATATATTGTGAGCTGTAGTTTCTTCTAATTATGAACCACAAGGATATATTATTAACTTGCAAATAGTGAGATAGATTAGAAAAGTGGTAATCTGTCACCTTATATTTCATCTACAAGTAACAGAAAAGATTCAATATAAGAACAACTTATGTTATAACGATGTACCATTATATCTGACTGCATTTTCTCTACTGACCTGAAGAGCGACTTTGGACTCCAACTTGGAAGCTAGCAACAGACCCCAAGCTGGTCGAACCAAGATTAGCACACTTCAGATGCTTGCTTGACCAAAGAGGCGTCGCTGCAGCCCCCTTATCTGCTCATGGTAGAGGCACCCCAAATTTCTCTGGCTCCTGCATCAAACAATAATCGCATAGCAGCTCTTCCTGGAATCACCTTCAAAGATTGGGAATTATTTTCAAATAATCTGTAATAAATTTGAAAAACAGTAATAAATGACATGTATAAGCAGCCATGCTTGTATTCTTCATTCCAACATTCCCAAAATAAAAAGGTCCGCCTGCTACTTCTGTGTACTGCTGAGTTAATTTTGCATACAGGAATTATTATGACATTCAGCACTCTTCTCTTCTTCTCTGCACCCATTCCCGGCACAAATCTTTTCAAAATTGGTGAAGCACACTTCCATTACCCCAACATATTTCTCCATACCTCGCACACGCCTGGCCAAATCGAGACCCATTTTCATCCACTTTCTGGCTGTGCTGACCTGCCGGAGCCGGACAGCCGCCGCCGCCTTGTTCCACGCGGTCATCGCCATCCATTTCCCTTCTTCAATAGGATAGACACCCTCCCCCAGCCCCACGATGATCTGGTACGCTTGTCTGTACATAGCATAAACTTCTTCATTCTTTGTGTCATCCCCCGCGACACGAAGACCGGCGAGGCTGACTAGACGCCGGAGGACCATGCTCGCCATCTGATAGTCCGGAGCTGGTGATTCCAATAGGCTGGCGAGGCATTTGCTGAATGCATACTCGGAAACCTCGGGGTTTGGTGTCCTGCCTTGAGAAGCAAAAAGGGCTATGTGGAGGAGCTTGTGAGGGTTGCAAGCTTTAGTGGCGGCGAAACTCTTGATCAGTTGGAGTTGTTGGTTCCTAGTGCCATCGAGCCGGTTGAGGAGTTGGTAGGTGTTGAAAGTATGGAGGAAATGCAGGTCTGATGCCTCAGCCAACTCGCCGCCGGCAGATAATGGCATTGCCGATAGTATCTGCATATATTTGGACATTCTAAGTTAATGGTCTTTAAAAAATCGGCCCCATCAATAATACAAGTGATCTTCAAAACGTGACCTATATCATCTTATATGGTTATAAATTGATCCTGTACAATCATAAAATGATCTTATGAAATGAAAAAATGATAGCACAAAATTGATGTGCATTATAAAAAAAACAGTATACACGATCCTTCTAGAATCAAAATCTCAAAAAAAAAACAAAAAAACCCCAGCTTGGTAAAAAAATGTTGTAGTTATCATCAAAGATGTGATTATGCACAAGATTAAAATTTCTACGGCATTATTATAAGTAAATTATTTTTCTCTATTGGTAAACCAGATTTAGGGTAAAGACTTGAGTGGGATAAAGGCTTGAGTGTTGTTATTAGTAAGCCAGCTATTTTGTAAATGATTTTTAGCAAATATTGTTATTATTGGCAAATCAGCAACAAACAACAAAAAAATATGGGAACATTAACTTTCAACAAATCATCGAAAAAAATTTTAAAATACATTTTTCTAAACAATTATACAAAAAAATGGGGCCCAAAAATATTGATTCAAGAACCATTCACAAATATATGAAGGATAAGGGGAACATTAACTTTCAACAATGAATATAAACCCTAAACCGTACATGAAATCAGTACCTGATTCTTTCCCGCTTCTCGCATGCAACAGAGCGAATGAGTTCAAACATCGATGAAGGATAAAATTGTGTAGGGTTTGAAGCCTATGTGAATCATAAAATTGCAAGGATCTTTAAATCCAGCTGGGATTTATATATTACAAATATCTCAGCTTATAAATAATTTTCATTCAATTCAGCTGGATCTTTACATCCAGCAGAGATAAATGATAATATCAGCATCAAAGGACATCCGAAAAATCCAAAAGCGTAAGCCGAGTTTCTATCGCCAAATCCAGAGCTCATCCATGGCCACAGCCGTATTTTCCCTCCGACGGACCTGTCCTAGATCGCCGCAATACCCCTTCGAGCTTGGAACACACTCCATCGTTTTTGCCGGATTTATGAAAGATCTATCGTCGGACAACACTGGAGCTATCGGCCCAATGCCCGCCTAATGCATTTGTCACCCCATTCAGGGATGCCAGATATCATTGCCCAACAACTACTTTTTTATTATTATTTTTTGTTATTTTTTTTGTCATTTTATTTTTTGCGTAAAAATATTTTTTTTAATTACGGCTTATGAGTTTGACCATCTGGTGAGATCATAAATAAATGTTCCAACAATCTTAATAGTTAGGCCATAAGAGGCAAGCCTAACCTAATTATGAATACATAATATTACTATTCAAAATCAAATCATTTTTCAAGTAAGAGAAATTAATAAGATATTTTGGAAATATCTATGTAAGGAATTGTCAAGGGTAAATTTTTTTCCTCCCGTGTAACTCACGTAAAATTTTCCTAAGAAGCGAAAAAGAACGCATGAACACTCAACTAAACCAAGCTAAGATAGATCAGCACAACAGAAGAAAAGAGAAACTTATATTATCAATCTTCTTTACAACACAAGATATATATTGTGAGACATGATTCGTCAATGCATCCGATGGAGACAAAAAACATACAAACAAGAGTTAACCGGGCGGACTGAAATCAGTAACCGTCAAAACTGTATATCCGCAAAAAGGTGTCCGCTAAAGCCGTCAAGTCACCAAACCGCAACTTAACCGCGTGGACTCCCTCTTATTGAATGCTGAAGAAACTGTCTGCACCTGCAAGACGCTTGACCGCAAATTCGCCTAGCTGCCAGAATCCGCGAACAAGTTGTTGCCGAACTGAACAGAGTCAAACCACCAGAGACGGACTGACTTATTGAACTGGGAAAACTTTGTCAAGGAGAAACCGCATGGCCGCAAGTCGCGACTTGCTGCAATCCGCTAACTATTATTCGCAAGCTCTCACCGAATCCTGACTGCTGTCAAAACCAAGTCTATGGTCGCTCAGTGGTAGCCGCACAGTCTGCAATACAGCAAAATCGGTTACTCTCTATGACACGCGGTTAAGAAAACCAGTCCGCAAGTTTTAACCCAAGCTTCAATACTTACTGTTCATGTCGTTATATGATGAGCCGATGACTCATATTTATAGGTGTGGGAAGGAGTGTCGTCACCACCCATAACGATAGGACAACCGCTCATCATCGTGAGGCTAGCCGCACCAGGTCGCACATGAGTGCGGACACAAAAAACAGACTGCACGAGACAGTCTGAAGTCGCCGCTAACTCCATATCCAATCCCCACAAAATACACGGACTTAGTGAACAAGGAACAACCGGACTTGGCACAACCGTGACCAAGTCCAAACCATCAGCAGTCTCTGGCGCGAACTCAACACAGGAGGACTCCACAATCCGCGAGCTTAAGACCAGGCGGACTCCGCAATCCACGAGCTTAACACTAGGCGGACTCCGCAATCCACGAGCTTAACATCAAGCGGACTCCGCAACCAGACCGCGCACCTGGCGATCTCCGCGGTCTCCAACCAACAGCGGCACCAGAGAACAAGACCAAGGCACATAACCATGTCGATCTCGGCGAGCTCCAGATGAGTCTGCAACAAGCCGGACTCGGCGAACTCCAGATGAGACAGCAACAGCCGGACTTGGCGAACTCCAGATGAGTCCGCCACAATCGCGGTTAGACAACCTTAACCGCCTGGATCACCAAGGGTGCTTGCTGAGCTAGACCGCAAAAGAGACCGGCATCCCGCCGAAAGCTATTCGTCAGGCCGCAACGGACTCTGCGGTCTGCAAAATCAGACCGCCCACACCATTCCACTCCCACTTCAACAATTTTAACACTCCCCCTTGAAGTGGGAAGTGGAAACCAGCCCGAGCAACCCTCACAACTGTACAAACGGTCCCTTTGATAGCAGATTCATGAAGATGTCTGCGACATTGTCCTCTCTCCGCACATGCTCAACCATCAGAGATCCCTCCAGTACCTTCTCCCGAATGAAGTGATGCTTGATCTCGATGTGCTTGATCCGCGCGTGACAAATTATATTGTTAACCAGTTTGAGAGCACTCTCATTATCACTACGTAGCAGAGTAGGACATCGCACCTCCTCATGAATGTCCTCCACTAGCCTCCTAAGCCAGATGGCTTCCTGAGCTGCTAAGGCTCAAGTCTTGTATTCCGCTTTCGTAATGGAGACATGCATTAAATTCTGCTTCTTGCTGCACCACGAAATACCTGTTGATCCGCATATGAAAACATAACTAGACGTCGACTTCCAATCGTCTAAGTCTCCCCCATAATCAACATATGTGTAATCATACAGGTTGAATCTGGTGTCCCTCCCATAAAGGAGACCCATATTTGAGGTGGACTTCACGTATTTCAAGATATTCTTGGCTGCCACCAGATGAGCCTTTCGCGGCTCCGCCATATAACCACTTACTCGGCCTTCAGCATAAGGAATATCTGGTCTTGTAATCGTCAGGTATATAAAGCTTCCAACCAGAGCCCGGAACACCAAGGGATCTGGAAGAATCCTTCACTCATCACATCGGAGCTTCAGACTGACCTCCAGTGGAGTGGAGCTACTTTTTCCCTCCCGCATGCCGAACCGCTTAACGATCCGCTCCGTATAGCCTTTTTGGGAAACGAACATACCACTCTTCTTCCTTTCCACTTTGAGTCCAAGAAAATGGTGGAGCTCACCCAGATCCTTCATCTCGAACCGAATAGCTAGCTCAGCCCTGAGCCTAGCTACTTCTTCCTCTGAGTTCCCCGTAACGATCATGCCGTCAACATACAACAGCACCAAGACTTGAAACTCCCTCTTCTTCTTTACGAACAGGCTTGAATCTGAATCAAAACCGAAGTATCCGCAGAATTGAAGATATTCTGCGATCTTTTTGTACCACGCCCGAGGCGGCTGCTTCAAGCCATAAAGAGCCTTCTTGAGCTTGCAGACGTGTCCTGGATGATCTTCAGAAACATAACCAGGTGATTGCACCATGAAGATATCTTTGTCAATTTTGTCGTAAAGAAAAACATTCTACACGTCGAGTTGTCAAATATTCTATCATCGACAAGCTGTCAAAGCAATCACCACCCGTACTGAAGTCATCTTGACTACATGACTGAACGTCTCCTCGTAGTGTTCTTCGTACTATTATGAGAACCCCAAGCTACAAGGCGAGCCTTGTCTCGCTCGATGCTGCCGTCGACCTTCTTCTTCAGCTTATAAAATCATTTGCACGTCACAGGAGTAATGTCTTTGACCTTGGGCACAAGATCTCAAGCCTCGTTCTTCTTGAGGGCAGTCATCTCCTCATCCATGACCTCATCCCACTCTTTGACCCCAGTGGCGTTCTCAAAGCATGAAGGTTCACACTCGTCCAGGGGACTTGCAAAGAAACATGAGATGAAACTCACCATATTCTTGTCCTTATACCGAGCTGGTGGAATAATAGTCCTCTTGGACCTTCAGAGGGCTTGACCCTGATCCACCACTCTCGTTGCTTCTTTTGTACTAGCTCTGATCCTAGGCATACCAGGAGCATCGGTCCCCCTGCTTTCCGATCCAGAAGCCTCCGCCCCAGAGCTAAACAAAACCGGAGCACCTGGTAACACGGGCAACTCCACTACAAGATCCCAAACAGCTTCTTCTTGGCCCCCATCTGACCTGCTCTCCCGTAGCTCCACGGATGGGCTACTCTGGTACGATGTAAGTTCGTCGAAGACAATGCCTCTTGAGATAACGAACTTCTTCGTTGCAGGATCCATACACTTCCAACCCTTCTTCCTCTCATCATAGCCCACAAAAACAAGCTTTTTTGCCTTCGCATCCAGCTTTGTCCTGAGAGCATCTGGAACGTGTACGTAGCATGTAGACCCGAACACCCGAAGATGTTTAACGTTAGGCTTCAACTTGAACATCAACTCAGGAGGAGACTTCATATTGTTCGGACCGAGAGACATCTGATTGATGACATATGCCGCACAGGTCATTCCTTCTACCCAGAAGGACCTATGAATGTCTTTGACATAAAGCCAACACTTGCAGGTCTCCGTCAGATAACGGATTTTCCGCTCTGTAACTCCATTTTGTTGCGGAGTATGCACACAAGTAAGCTCCCTCCAGATACCGCGCTTCCTGCAGAAGTTGGAGAACTCATTTGAAATAAACTCACCTCTGTTATTTGTTCTCAAGTTCTTTATCCGCAGGCCGAGCCGACCCTCCACGAACTCTTTGAACTTCACAAACTTTTGGAAAACGTCTGACTTCTATGCTACAAAATACACTCATGTGTATCTAGTGTAGTCATCAATCAAGACTAGCATGTATTTGCTACCTCCAAGACTGGCGGTCACGGTGGGCCCCATCAGATCACCGTGGATGCACTTCAATGATACTTTGCATTTGGTCTGTGATTTTTCAAATGCAAGGCGATGAGTCTTACCATATTGACATCCCGCACAGACATGACTGTCGTCGTAGGATGAAAGACTAGGCAAACCTTACACAAGGCCCTTTACTGTCATAGCCTTCAACTTGTTCATCTCAACATGTCCCAGTCTTTCATGTCAGATAGCAGTACCATCATTTGCCTTCATCCGATCAACATAGGAGCTTGTCGATAGCACAAACAAGTCCTTCACCTTTCTCCCAACATGAGTAACATCAGTCTTCACCGCTGACACATTTCGGAGAAACTCCACTTCTGTCGGGCCTAACAGAATGTGATACCCAGCATCCACAACGTTGGTCACCGAGAAGAGTTTCTTCTTCATTCCCGACACGTGATAAACACTCCTTAACGTGAGTGGACCCTTATCACTGCCTAAAGAAACCACGCCCTCCTTCTCGACTGCATGAACAATATCGTCAGCAGTAATAATAACATCATTACCTAAGTACGTCTGCAGAGAAGAGAACTTTGACTCGCCCCCGATGAGGTGATGACCACACCCTAAGTTCACGATCCAGTCCTCCTGATAGTTGATGGTGGACAAAACACGAACACACGTGCCCGTCATGAAAGCATTCCCTCATCCACCTTCCTCGGCTTTGGATTCAGCTCCTTCCTTTCATGCAGCGTGCTCTGGCTGAAGATTGGTTCTACAGTCCTTCTTGAAGTGACCAGGCTTGTTACATCCATAGCACATTGGTCCTTCCTTCTTCCTTCCATCCCGCTTAGGAGCATAGCTCCTCTCTTGCTGATATGGGGTTAAAGGACCATCACCAACATATGGCTTCTTTTTGTCTCATCTCTTCTTCTTCCTTGAGAAGAGAACCTCGTTATCTCCTCTAGAGATAAATACTCCAGTCATCTGTCTTGCTAAGCTCTCTTGTGAAGCAAGCAGATTCTCCAGCTCAAGCAAGGATGATTGATTGGCCCCTGCATTGAAGTAATAAAAGCCACATATTCCTTTCGCAACCCGCGAAAAATGTCTCTTCAACTTTGCCTGTGAGATGGGCTCATCTACGTCCAATGCTGAAATTTCAGCGCAAAGATTCTTCATCTTTGTTAGAGAATACTAGGAAAATTAATGTATCGGCCCATTAACTTGTCTCATGTAGGATTTTGTGTTTAGTCCCACATTATTTGTATAGCTAGATCTTACTCTCATCTCTCCTATATATTTGTACTCATTCTTGTTTTTTGGTATTCAAGACGTATATACAAGGTTTGGACATTTCTCTACATGATATCAGAGTCAAACGGTCTGGCATGTTTTTCTCTAACCGACAAGTCCTCCTGTTAACCGAGCGGCATGTTTTTTGCCTAACCGCACTGTTTTGCGGCTTCCTTCTGTTCTAAACGCCTCCTTTTCTCCCGTGGATGCACCTCCACTTTCTCTTCTACGCTCTTTTATAGCCTTTATCTCTCTGGCACGTGGACCTCACTCCCGTGCGGTTAGATTTTTCTTAACCACCACGGGCTGCTCTCTACCCGTTGCGGCTTCCCCTCTTCCCGCGGTTAGATCTAACCGTCTGACCTCAAGTTCTACCCGCTGCGACCTGTCTCTGTCCGCTGCGACCACCTTTCTCTTCTTATCGCACAACCTTTTCTCGGTCTTATCGTTGTGGTCTCTTTCCTTGTTGCGCGGTCTCCTTGTCGCAAGGAATCTTATCGCTCTTGTCGCAAGGAGTTCTTTCTCGCTGCAACATGTCTCTGGCCTCAAGTTCTTTCCTTGTCACGCGGTCTCCTTCTTGTCGCAAGGAGTTCTTTCTTGTCTTGCCGCTCTTCTCTTGCTATCTGCCTTGTCGCTTCACGTTTCTCGGCTCGACTTGGTTGTTCGCGCGGACAGTTTCTACCGCTCTGGTTGTGGTTTGCTTCTAACCGCATGGTCTGGTGCCTCTTCGTCGTTTTTGATCGTGGTGTGATCTGCCTCTAACCGTTGCGTCTTGTTTCTATCTGCTGCGGACTCTCTTCTATCCGCTAGTCGTGGCCTTTCTTGCCGCTGGTGCGTTGTCACCGTGATCGCTGAAGATTGTTTATTACCGCGCTGGTCGTGGCCTTTCTTGTTGTTGGTGAGTTGTCACCGTGACCGCTGCGGACTGTCTCTTAGTTGCTGCTTGTGCCCGTTGCGGACTGTTCCTTGCAAGATGTTCAACTATCCTTCGGGCTCTGTGGTGTCTAATTCTGATGGTGGTACCTCCTGCCTTGCTCATAGCTCATCCTGGATTTTGAATTCCGGGGCCTCTCACCACATTACCTCACGAAAACCACCACAATATTTGAACTTTGTGCATCCCAAGTTCATCACTGTTGCTAGTGGGGACATCATTCTCGTTTCTGGCGCGGCAGATATTCACCTTACTCCCTCCATCACTCTTCGCTCTGCCCTTCATGTTCTGGGCTCTCTTTTCAACCTTCTTTTTTTTGGTCGTCTCACTACTGATCTTGATTGTGATGTAATGTTTTCTTCTAACTTGTGTGTTGTGCAGGATCGCAAGACGCCGGCTATCATTGGAAAAGGGCATTTGTCAAATGGTATATATATCCTTGACCCCTCTCCTCCAACAGTGTTGTCCTCTATTAGCCATGTTGATTGGCATCGACGTCTTGGTCGCGCTCCTCTAAACATATTCAGAAAATCTCTCCCCGAAGTGTCCCTCCAAGAGTTCAGGTGTGAGTCTTGTATCTATGGGAAACATTATCGGTCTACATTCTCACCACATACTACTCGGAGTCCTGCTCCCTTTGATCTAGTACACTCCGATATTTGGGGACCCTACAAAATTGCTAGTGTTTTTGGATATCACTTTGTCACATTTGTAGATGAATACTCTCGAGTGACCAGGCTATATCTCCTTCGTGACCACTCTTAATTACCTAGTGTATTCCGTACTTTTTTCATTGAAACTCGCAACCAGTTTTCCACTACAATTAAAATCCTCTGCACCGATAATGTCCGTGAATACACTAGTCATGCCTTTGCACACCTATGTGCTGAGTTTGGGATCATCCATCAAACCTCATGTGCTTATCCCCCAACAAAATGGCGTTGCTGAACGCAAGAATCGTCACATGTTTGAGGTCACCCGCTCTCTTATGATTCAAATGAATGTTCCCCAACAGTATTGGAATTTTGCGGTTTCTACCGTCTGCACTCTTATTAACTGCATGTCTTCCTTTATTCTCAATTTTGTGGTTCCCTTCAATCTTCTTTTTTCCTCCAAACTTCCTTTCTCCATCACCCCTCGCGTGTTTGATTGTGTGTGCTTTGTTTATCATTTTAGCCCGTCCACTGACAAACTTGCTCCACGTGCCTCTAAATATATGTTTGTGGGTTACTCTCGGACTCAGAAGGGCTACGCTTGCTTTTCTCCCAAGGATCGCAAGGTTGTTACTTCTGCTAATATCACCTTACTCGAAGATCATTCATATTACTCTCAACCAGCTGATTCTCCACTTCCGCCACCACTTCTGAAGCATGCTATCCCTGTTCATTCAAACCTTCCACCTCTCCTTCTCACACCAATCCCACCTAAACCACATATCATCTGTGTACACTCAATGTCCTTCTTCGTCTACTACCCTACGGGAGATGCCCTCCTCTAATGATGTTTTGCAGCCTGCGGATCCGGCAACAGGTTTCACTGCCCACTCGATGACAAACTATGTATCTTTTTACCGCCTCTCTCCGGAACTCCGCCAAAGTGTTTTTTCTTTATCCTCTATTTGCACCCCTATTTCTGTGCAGGAGGCTCTCCAACATCCCGGGTGGTGGGTGGCTATGGACGAGGAAATGTATGCTCTTTGGGCAAACCACACGTGTGATCTGGTCCCGCTTCCTCCTAGACAATCTTGTGTGTGATGTAAGTTGGTGTTTGCCGTCAAACAGGGTCCGGATGGGAAGGTTCACCATTTGAAACCGTCCGGATGGGACAGTTTCACTCAACAATAAAGTCTGAATTATGATGAGACTTTTTCTTCAGTCGCTAAACTCAATATTGTCCGTGTGTTGATCTTCCTCGTTGTTCACCGCCACTGGGCATTGCACCAACTGGATGTCAAAAATGTTTTTCTTAATGGCGATTTACAGGAGACCGTTTATATGCAGCAATCTCCCGGGTTTGAGATCACGAGGGAGTCTCTGGTCTGAAGAAGTCTCTTTATTGTCTCAAAAAATCTCTTCGGGCATGATTTGATAAATTTAGTAAGACCGTTAGTGTCATTGGGTTCACTCAAAGCTCGACCGACTTCTCTCTGTTCACTCGTCATCGTCCAACAGGCACAGTGATTCGATTAGTATATGTGGATGATATTTTGATTACAGAAGACAATCTTCCAAGAATACGGATGATCAAACAGCATCTGGCGACTGTGTTTCAAACAAAGGAACTGGAAAGCCTTCGAAGTGACTCAGAGACCTGATGGGCTTGTGTTATCTCAGAGAAAGTATTGTCTTGACTTACTTCATGATGCGGGCTATTCTGGATGCAAGTCTGTCGATACTCCCATGGATATCAATCACAAGTTTTGTCATCATGTCTCGGACTTTGATTTGCTCCTTCTGAATTTAGAGTATTATCGTCGTCTTGTGGGAAAGTTGATATATCTCACTGTTACGAGACCTGATATATCATTTGATGTTGAAGTTGTCAGTTGATTCATGCATGAGCCACGTATCTCTCATCTTCAGGCAATCGAGCGTATTATTCGATACTTGAAGACTGCTCCTGGACAAGGACTTGTATACAAGCCCTCTTCGTCTCTCTTATCTCTGATTGCATACTCTGATGCTGATTATGCTGGCTCGTTGGATAACCGTCGTTCCACAAGTGGATACTGCACTTACTTTGGAGGACATCTTATTACATGGCGTAGCAAGAAACAATCTGTGGTTGCTCGCTCATCTGCTGAGGCCGAGAATCGATCGATGGCAACAGGTGTGTCTGAGCTCACATGGCTTGAGGGTCTCCTTGATGATCTAGGAGTCAAACTCTCCTCACCTGCCACTTTATTTTGCGACAGTCAAGTTGCTATACACATTGCTAAGAAGTCGGTCTTCCATGAACGGACAAAACATATTGAAGTTGACTGTCATTTCATTCGGGAGAAGGTTCAGTTGAAGAAGATAAAGTTAACACATGTTCCTGCTGCTCAACAAGTTGCTGACATCCTCACCAAGGCCTTACCACGACGTCTCTACTATCAGTTCTTGTTCAAGTTTGATGCCTACGACTTGTACGCTCCAGCTTGCGAGGGAGTGTTAGAGAATACAAGGAAAAATAATGTGATGGTCCATTAACTTGACCCATGTAGAATTTTGTGTTTAGTCTCACATTATTTGTATAGCTAGATCTTACTCTCCTCTCTCATATATATTTGTACTAATACTTATTTTTTGGTATTCAAGAAGTATATACAAGGTTTGAATCTTTCTCTACAATCTTTAAGAAGAAAGATGATATGGACACTTCTCCCTGAGTGGCTTTCGTCAACTCATTCTCCAAGAATTGTAGTCGCGCTACATTCTTCTTGTTAAACAACTCGTCAAGGGAAGTACAAATCTCAGCAGCCGACCGACATCCAATGATGTGGTCGAAACATTCTGGTGAGATCGCCCGTTTTAGAGTGAACTCCGCCTTAGCATTTGTTCTCCTCCAAGCTCTCACCGCTTCAGCATTCCTAGCGACAGCTGTCAACTCTTTTTTGTCGTCTCCACCGACGACCTCCCAAAGATTCTCGCCTATAAGATAACTCTTCATGCAAGACTTCCACTGTTTAAAGTTAGTCTGTGTCAGGAGCTCAATACCAAGTTCTCTTGCGAAACCTCCTTTCATTGCTATAATACTGGTTACTTGAAAACTTTCAGAAGCACAAGCAAAGTTCTGTGGCTGATCATTGCTCAAATCTCTGTCCCTCTGATACCATGTAAAAATTTTCTAAGAAGCGGGAAAGGTCGCAAGAACACTCAACCAAACCAAGTTCAAATAGACTAGCACAGCAAAAGGAAAGAGAAACTTGTATTATCAATCTTCTTTACAATACGAGATATATATTGCGAGACATGATTCGTCAATGCACCCAATGAAGACAAAAAACATACAAGCAAGAGTTAAACGAGCGGACTGAAATCAATAACTGCCAAAACTGCCTATCCGCAAAAAGGTGTCCGTTAAAGCCGTCAAGTCGCCAAACCGCAACTTAACTGCGCGGACTCCTCGTTATTGAATGCTAAAGAAACTATCTGCACCTGCAAGCCGCCTAACCGCAAAGTCGCCTAGCTGCCAGAATCCGCGAACAAGTTGTTGAACTGAACAAAGTCAAATCGTCAGAGGCAGACTGACTTATTGAACTGGGAAAACTTTGCCAAAGAGAAACTGCCTGGCCGCAAGTCGCGACCTGCTGCAATCCGCTAACTGTTATTCGCAAGCTCTCACTGAATCATGACTGCTGTCAGAACCAAGTCCATGGTCGCTCAGTGGTAGGCGCATAGTTTGCAATACATCAAAATTGGTTACTCTCTAAGATACGCGGTTAAGAAAACCAGTCCGCAAGTTTTAACCCAAGCTCAATGCTTATTGTTCATGTTGTTATATGATGAGTCGAGGACTCATATTTATAGGTGTGAGGAGTGTCGTCACCACTCATAGCGATACAACAACCGTTCATCATCGTGAGGCTAGCCACACCAGGTCGCACATGAGTGTGGACACAAAAAACAGACCGCACGAGACAGTCTGAAGTCGCCGCTGACTCCATATCTTCTCCAACTCCTCTGTCCAGTCTTTTAATAACTCAACCAACTCCGATGAGAAGACGCTCGAAGTCATCAAAGATGTCGTCGCTGCCTCCAAGCTCCAGATCTACACTGTCAATTTCTTCAAAATCCTCATTGACATGAGCTGATCGATTTCATCAACAAGATCGCGAAGAAGTTCACAGTGGCATTGATTTATTCAGTGGTAAAATTGGAATCAGAGCACCTCGCGCAAACTGTGAAGACAGTGCAGAGGCTGATAGGGGCGAAAAATGTACGAATCAAGATAAATCGGCCGGTGCTTCTGGACTTTAGAAAGAAAAATGGACTATGAATAATTTTTTTAACATTGCTATTTATAATATTGCTCTGTTTTTATCTTATGAGATCACTTTAGGATGTTTTTTGTTCCATGTTTGATGCTATAGAATTGTTATTTAGCCTGAATGCAATCACTGGGACCTTAATTTTACTATTTGGGCGTGGGGCCTAAAAATACTTCCATCCTAAGCAGTCTGTCACGATGTCGAGGCTATCTCAATCACCTCGTGATCATTGTTCAAGATAATTCTACACATGTTGAGAATATTCTAGAATGTTGGAGAAAGATCATATGCTTGGGAGAGGTGGAATAGTGTAGAAGAGTCTGGAATGATCTAAACTCCATCTTATATGGAGAAATCTAGATTTTTTTAGTTTGGAGGGAAAATGGGAGGAGACATATATAAGTAGAAGACCTCTCCTCATTCCCATCATCCAGTATTTGGAGCTTGTTATGATAGTGTATCTCCTCTTGTGAGGATTGAGTGCTTGTGGCATTGAGCGTTGAGTTTTGTTGTATGTCTTGATCTTTTGTGTGTCTTGTTCAGCTGTCTCTCAAACTATCTTGTAACTTTATTTAGAAGGTTAATTAAAGGATTTCTTTCATTAAGCTGTCTCATTGAAGAAAGGATTACTTGGTCAGTAAAAGTTGGTAGAAATCTTAGTCAAGTGTCGCACGCACTTAGTGTTGAAGTACTAAGTCCGTGACAGTTGGTATCAGAGCCAAATTCTAAATATCATGCTGCAACAAAGCCAAATATGTTAGGAGAAGACTCTCATACTGAGGAGGAGCGAGGTTGGGATACCACCGGACAAACTAGCAAGAAGATGCAGGATCAATGTTGGGTTCGAGAAGAGGGCCACTTGGCGCTAGCTATGGAGGACTGGCAGAAACGCATGGAGGTCATGGAAATCAATAACCGCACGGTACGTAAAGAGTGGGAAGCTATTCGTGTGGAACTAGAGAAGAGACTCCAATATGCACTTGATGGCAATGTCACATTACATGCACGCGTCGACGAGTTGAAAGATCAATCAAGTCAACTAATAGAAAAGATCGCACACTTAGAGGAAGAACTAGCCATATGCAAGAAGGCTATTGTCAATGCAAATACCGGCACCTCTACCGCCATTCCTAGTTCCCAGGCCAGATTCTTTCTTGGGCAAGCGAGATGCCAAGGAAGTTGAAAACTTCTTGTGGAGAATGGAGAACTATTTCGAGGGTTGCCGTCTATTTGATGACACAATCAAGGTATGCACTGCTTCCCAATTTTTTGATGATAATGTCGCACTATGGTGGCGAAGGAAGCAAACAGATGTCGCAAAAGCACTATGTCGATCGGACACATGGGAGGAGTTCAAGAGGGAGCTTAAACGTCACTTTTACCCGAAGAATGTTGTATATCTTGCACGAAATAAGCAAAGAGAGTTGGGACAAAGGCGAACAATAGCAGAATATGTGAGCGAGTTTACAACATTTATGCTGCAAATACCTGACATGTCCTTGGATGATCGACCCTTCTATTTTGTGGATGTGCTACAAATATGGGCAAAACAATAGGTGCAAAGGCGTAACCCTCATATTGTGGATGAAGCAATCGCGGCAGCCGAATCACTTGGCGAGTTCCACCGAGAGGAAGAGAGGGGTCATCTCAAGAATGTTGAGGATGTTGAAGATGAATCCAAGAACTATACACACCGCCAAAGAAGATTCGAGGAGAGGAGAATGTTAAAATACATTCAGCACAGGTAAGCTCAAGAGACACAACAACCTCAACTGCATACAGAGCTCAAAAGACATATCCAGATCCAGTCGAACAGGCGCAGGAGGAAGACGTGGAAGTAAAGGCATCTCCTTGTGAAAAGAAGGAACGGATCTGCAACAAAATACAGGGAAACGCTTCAGAAGAGATGCAGGGAAAAGGCCAGGAGACGCAAACCTGATGGCGTGGAGATCAAGCAAAGTCCTCTTGTTTTCCTTTATTTAAAGTCCCGTTCAGGGCACAGTACTCAAGATTTTGTATGATGAAAAAGACAAAACATCATTTAATATCTGTCACTGCTTAATGCTATTTCCAATTTTCGATTCCTGTGCAAGTATAACCTTTTGAGTGTTATATTTACATATAATATTTCATACAGTCTATCCTATATTTTATCAGTGGTATCAGAGCTATGACGTTTAAAGCAAATGGTGGAATGTTGTCTTCTAATTTACCAATATTCAATGGTGATCTTTATGAATACTGGGCAATACAAATGACGACTCTTTTTATATCGCAAGGGCTATGGGACATCGTTAAAAATGGTGTTCCAGTAATCACAACAACAGCAGAAACTGGTCCAACTGCAGAAGAGTTGAAAACTCATGCAGACAATCAAAGAAAAGATGCAAGAGCCCTAGTTTATATTCAGCAAGGTGTCACCAACACTATCTTCCCAAGGATAATGGCTGCAACCTCATCTCAAGAGGCTTGGGTAACACTTCTAACAGAGTACAAAGGCTCTCCACAGGTAATATCAATTAAATTACAAACTGCATGGAAAGCTTTTGATACTCTACTTATGAAGGATAGTGAGAAGATTCAAGACATTTTTGCACGTGCTACAACCACAATCAGCCAAATAAGATTGTTAGGTGACATTATAGAGGATAAGAGAGTAGTACCTAAACTACTTATAAGACTAACTCCCCAATTTAAACACATAGTGGCTGCTATTGAGGAGTCTAAAGATCTAAACATTTTGAGCATTTCAGAACTACTAGGGTCACTTCAAGCCCATGAAGATAGGCTAAATCATCAGCCTTCTCATTTGGACCAAGCCTTGCATCTAAACACACAGCCAACAAGAAACAACTCACAGAAACAAAAATATGATTACACATCCAACAAAAGATCACTGGTGTTCAAATAACAGAGGTCGGGGGAAGAGGAAGAAACACCCCACAAGGAAGGTTACTCATAATAAAAAGGGCAACCTATCCTGTTCACTGTGTAATCGAACAAAAAATGAAGCACATGATTGTTTTTATAAGTGTAAAAGATGCAAGAAACCAACTCATATGGACAAGGACTGCTAGTTTAAGGATAAAACAGAAAATAAAGCCACAGAAGAAGAGAAACAGAGACAATGTTCTACTTAAATGATAGCAAAAACAACTATCTTAATACCACTTGGTACATAGATAGTGGTTGCTCAAGTCACATGACCGGGAACCAAATTTTATTTGTTTATATGGATGAGTAGTTTTACCTGTGATGTGTGTTAGGTGATGGTAATATTCAAAAAATTAAAGGAATTGGAAACATAAAAGTCAAAACAGTTTGGAACCAAGTAAAATATATCTATAGATGTAAGTTATGTTCTCCTCACTCACAGTCAACTTGTTAAGTGTTTGGCAACTTCTACAAAAGGATACCAAGTCAATTTTCACAAAATTCCTGCACAATTGTTAGCAAAACTGGTGAAATTGAGTGTGTGGTCAAAATGACAAGTAACAAAGTATTTTCCTAACATTATTTCCAGTTACTGAAATGGCACTTAATAGTACAGCACACACTTCAAGCAACAAGCCAAATTTTGGCATTAGAGGTTTGGTCACCTGAATGTCCAAGATTTAAAGAAGTACACAAAAACTGATAGAGGGACTACCACAAATTGAAATAGAAAATACACTTTGTGAAGCTGTGCAGAAGGGAAAAGTCATAGGATTCCATTTCCAAAAGCCTCATATAAAAGAAGTTTGATGCATTAGATCTGGTCCACTCAGATCTATGGGGACCTTCATCAATACCCTCACTAAATGCTAAGAGATATTTTCTACTATTTGTTGATGATTGTAGCCGCTTCATGTGGATATATTTTCTCAAAAATAAATATGAAAGATTTGAAGTTTTTAAAAATTTTAAAGCTCTAGTAGAGAAACAACTTGAAAGGTCAGTCAAAGCCTTAAGGACTGATGAGGTGGTGAATTCACCTCCGATGAATTTAATTCCTACTGTATTAAAGAAGGAATAAGAAGAGAATTAACTGCAGCCAGATCACCCCAACAAAATGGGGTAGTTGAGAGGAGAAACAGAACTATAAATAGAAATGGCAAGAACCATGTTGCTAATAAAAATCTGTCAAAAGATTTTCTGGGCTGAGGCATATACTTCAGTATATATTCTGAACAGATCTCCAACAAAAGCATTGTTAAGACAAACTCCATATGAAGTAATATATAAGAGAAGAGCCTTGTAAAGCATTTTAAAGTTTTTGGAAGCATTGTCTATGCTTTAGTTCAAAAGAAGATAGAGGAAAGTTAGATAAGAAGAGTAAAAATGTATTTTTGTGGGTTACAGCATTGAATCAAAAGCATACAGATTATATGAACCAATTCAACAGAAACTAATTACTTCAAGAGATGTTTTATTTGATGAAGATAAGTGTTGGGAATGGGGGGGGGGCTCAGATAAAGGACAATCAACACAGAGAAGGGCCGCATCAAATAAATCTCAGTGATCCCTTCCAACTCAGTGAGAAACCACTGATGGTTGAACCACAAACCCCTATTTCCTCAAAATACTGAAAACCCACATCTTGATGACCCTTCTACACCATCTACGCTCATCACAACATCTTGATCCAGATCAGTCTTTACACACCCAAAGTCATCCGTGAATCACCCAAAGAGAATGAACTTTAGAAGATATTTATTTGGAAGGAGAAGTTGTTTTAAATATTTCACAACCAACCAATTTTGAAGAAGCCTACAAAAATCCAACCTGGAGAAAGGCTATGGATGAAGAAATTGCAATGGTACTAAAAAACAATACCTGGACCTTGGTAACAAAGCCACACCTCAAGCTCAAGCTGATGTTATAGGCCTGAAATGGATTTATAAACTTGAAAGAAAATGAAGATGGTTCAGTGTATAAATATAAAGCTAGAATAGTAGCCAAGGGCTATTCACAGATCCATGGATAGACTATAATGAGACTTTTGCTCCAGTAGTAAGAATGGAGACTATAAGGACTCTCATTGCATATGTTGTACAATACAACCTTCCAGTCTATCAACTTGATGTTAAACAGCTTTTTTAAATGAAGAAATAGAAGAGGATATCTATGTTGAGCAGCCAGAGGATATGAAATAGCAGGAGAAGAACACAAAGTGTATAAACTGGTTAAAGTACTCTATGGTCTAAAACAAGCACCGAGAGCATGGAATTCCAACATAGATAAATACCTCCAATCAATTAATTTCTGTAAAAGCAAGACAGATTCATCTCTATACTACTGGAAAGAAGAAAGAGGATGATGAATAATATTTGCCTCTATGTAGATGATCTTAATCTACACAGGGGAATAACTTAAAATTTTTTAAAAACCTTCAAGGAGGATAATGAAAATAAATATGAAACTACTGATATGGGAAAACTCCATTTTTTTCTTAGGACTTCAGTTTGTGCAAAGTCCAAATCAGTTCTTAATCTCACAAGAAAGTATGTCCATCCATGATATTTTAAAGAAGTTTAATATGAGTGAATGTAATCCAGTGCAGCTACCAATGTCTCCCATAATCAATTATTTCCGGACCTCAGAAATGATCAAACGGTTGATCTCACTTTGTTTAGAAGCCTGTGTTGGATCATTAATATATCTAACTAATACAAGACCTGACATAGAATACTCGGATTAATTGCATTTCTAGATATATGAGCAATCCAACCAAGCTTCATTTTGAAGCTGCTAAGGAGGATACTAAGGTATATACAAGGAACCAAAGATTATGGCTTAGTCTACCGAAGCCATCATCACACACTGTTAACAGGGTATTACTGATTCAGATTGGGGAAGAATGCAGATGACAGAAGAAGTGTCAGTGGATATGTATTTTTCATAGGACAAAATGCAATCAGTTGGTCTTCTCGAAAACAACAATCAGTAGCTCTCAGCTCAG
>CM077156.1:197549497-197642149 GCA_039583875.1 Platanthera guangdongensis
TTTGTCAAAGCACCTTGCTCTACCATTTACAAGTAGTGCTTCTCAAACGACAGCCCCTTTTGATTTAGTTCACTCTGATATTTGGGGCCCCGCGCCTCTTGCTTCGCATTCTGGCTATCTTTATTATGTGAGTTTGTTGATGATTTTTCCCGCTGTGTTTGGTGTATCTCCTTCGCCATCGTTCTGATATACCCGCTGCGTATCGCACGTTCACCGCTATGCTTCACACTCAGTTTGAGCGTCGCATTAAGGTATTTCGCTCTGACTGCGCTCAGGAATTTCTCTCCTCCACCATGCGCGATATCCTCCACTCGCATGGCACCCTCCACCAACAGTCTTGCCCGCACACCCATGAACAAATGGGGTTGCTGAACGCAAACATCGCCACATCATCGAAACTGCTCGTACTCTCCTCATCTCCGCCTCCGCTCCTCCCTCCTTCTGGCCGAAGCCGTTCTCACCGTTGTTCACCTCATCAACATCACTCCTTCCACGACCCTCTCTGGCGTCACTCCTTATGAACGCCTTCATTCCCGCCCGCCGCAGTATGCCTCTCTCCGCACTTTTGGGGTGCACCTGTTTCGTTCTCCTTCCTCCTCCTGAACGTAACAAACTCTCCGCTCGCTCCACTCGTTGTGTTCACCTCGGTCTTAGCCCCCACCACAAAGGCTATCGTTGTTACGATCCGGTGGCTCGTCGCATTCGCATCTCTCGCCATGTATCCTTCGTCGAACATGACATGTTCTTCTCTTCCCCCCGGGCACACCTCCCCTCCTCACCCCCCTTGCTCCACCACTTTCTCTTCCGCTTCTTCTTCTATACCAACTCGCCCCCGGACTCCCTTGTCCATCCTCCCCTCTCTCCACCTCGTTCTCTGCCCGAGGTTCCTCCTTCCACATCGGCTCCTCCTCCACGCCCACACCCCCTCCTCCTGCTCCTGCTCCTGATACGGCTCTGTCTGACGCTCCGTCCGCCCCTGCAAACGTGGATCCTGCTCCTCCTCGCCGTAATCCTGCTCGCCATCGCCATCCCCCTGCTCGCTACGACACCCCTTCCGCTCTCACCGCGCTACCTCCTATTCCCCTGCCTTTCAGGCCTTCCTCACAGCTCTCCACGCCACCCGGAGCCCCAGTCATACCAAGAGGCCGTTGGCAAATCGAATGGCAGCAAGCCATGGCGCTTGAACTTCAAGCTTTTCGCCGGACTCATACTTGGGATCTTGTTCCGTGTCCTCCCGGTGTTACTCCTATCAGCTGCAAATGGATTTTCAAAGTTAAGACTCGTCCGGACGGTTCTATTGAGCGCCATAAAGCCCGCTTGGTTGCTCGCGGGTTTCACAGGAACATGGCATCGATTATGACGAAACCTTTGCTCCGGTTGCACGGATGACCTCCGTCCGCACCTTACTTGCGGTCGCAGCTGCCCGCAATTGGCCCCTCCATCAGATGGATGTCACCAATGCCTTCCTTCATGGCGATCTCACTGAGGTTGTCTACATGGCACCTCCCCCGGGTCTCTCGGCACCCCCTGGCCATGTCTGCCACCTCCGCCAGGCCCTCTATGGCCTCAAACAGGCTCCTCGTGCCTGGTTTTGCGCTTCCGCTCTGCAGTTCTCAAGGCTGGTTTCGTTGAACGCCAGACTGATCATGCCCTGTTTACCCGCACCTCCGCTCAGGGTTGCGCCATCCTGCTCCTGTATGTTGATGACATGATTATCACTGGAGATGATCACGTCACCATTGCCGCTCTTCAGACCCACCTCCGCCGTCAGTTCGAGATGAAGGACATGGGCCCCCTTCGCTACTTCCTTGGGTTAGAGATTGTCCGCTCCAACCGCGGGATTCTGGTGTCTCAGCAAAAATACGTCTCCGATATTCTCTCTGTGGCCGCTCTCACTGACACCCGCACTGTGACACCCCCTTGAGCTAAATCTGAAACTCCTTCCTACAGATGGGGAACCGCTGCCCGATGCCTCCCGTTATCGGCGCCTCGTCGGGATGCTGGTCTATCTCACCATGACTCGACCGGACATTGCTTACGCTGTTAGCTTCGTCAGTCAATTTGTTCAAGCTCCTCGCTCTGCTCACTATGCCGCGGTACTCCGGATACTCCGCTACCTACGCGGCTCTGTCAGTCGCTCGTTATTTCTCTCTGCCACTTCGCCACTCACCCTCCGAGCATTCTCGGATGCTGACTGGGCGGGGGATGCCACCACTCGTCGCTCAACTACTGGGTTCTGTGTTTTCCTGGGCGACTCTCTGATCTCCTGGCGTAGTAAGAAACAGGAATCCATTGCGCGCTCCAGCACGGAGGCTGAATATCGGCCATGGCTTCCACCACTGCTGAAATAGTTTGGCTTCGTCGTCTTCTTCGCGATCTGGTGTCCAGATAACAGGCCCTACTCCCCTATTTTGTGACAATCGAAGCGCCATTCAAATCGCCTCCAATCCGGTGTTCCATGAACGGACAAAACACATTGAGATCGATTGTCACTATACTCGTCAGGAATTCCTCGCCAACATCATCTCTCTACCGTTCATTACCTCTGAAGAACAAGTTGCAGACTTCCTCACCAAGTCTCTCACAACTGCAAGATTCCGTTATCTTATTAGCAAACTCGGTTCATGATCCACCGTGAGTTTGAGGGGGCGTGTTAAATATTGTATTTAATGTATTTAATAGAGCTTTTATTATCTCTCTCTTTTAGTCTCACATTGTCTAAATGGGCTCTCTCCCCTTGCTCTTCTTCTATATATGTAAGACCACATTGGTCCCTTTGATGTTAATACAAATAGCCTTTTACATTTCTAACAAGATGGAAGAAATGGAGGGGCGTACGGCCAGCACAAACTTTGGGTTAAATCAAGGGATTGAATTTTTCCTGATAAATAATAATAAAAAAAAGGCGCAGGCAGCGTTGTCTGCTGCTTGGATGTATTCTCTCTGTCTTCTGATCTGATTCCCTTCCTTTCTTATATTTATTATTATTATTATTATTTAATAATATCAACTGTGTATGACCGTGATGACGATGATGATGTGACCGTCTGTGAGATTTGAAGCTTTGAAATCCAACATAGAGATCGAGTCCCTATGTATGCATGTATGGCCATGGCTTCCATACATGGCCCATGGTATGCATAGAATATAGTAAAAACATTCTCAGGATGGAGGGAGTTCCGAACAGGGGAGGGGGAAGGTTGTCAATATGACTCATGCATTTTAATTTTTTATTTTTTAAAAAAAAACTGAAGGGCGCTGGATGACAGGATGAGTGATGACCGATGGATGAGGTAACAGCAGCTTCAGCACCGTTCAGTCATTATCATTTGTACATGGAAAGAAGAAGCAGAAGAAGATACGCATCGATCATATATAGCTAGGATCTTGTGAACTGTACGTTTGTTGTTGTTTTCCGCATTTGTTTGATGCCATGTGATGGGGGGATAAATTTTCAGTTAGATTGTTGAGATCTAGTATAGAACTTGAGACCTCTTTTATCAAGCTCATAAGCGGAAGCTTGACACCCAACTGAGTTGCAGCTCAGTTGGGTATCAAGTCTCCTCTAAGGAGCTTGATAAAAGAGGTCGTGGATTCGATCTCACGTCTCAACAACCTACCCTTGTTAAATTCATCCTGGGTGATTTGATTGGGGATGCTCCGTCATTTGACTGCAGCCGGCCACGGATCTGGATATAACTGGCTTTATTATTCATTTGTTTGGTATTATTGTCATACCACACTTAATATTTAAGTTTTAATTGTATAGTGCGGTAGTGCCCTATAATAACCTTTTGAACTGTTAACATATTAGTCAAGTCAAAGCTGTTTGCAAAAGTAACAATGAAAGGTAATTGTAACTGTGAAAGTTGTTTTTGGGCATACCATATGCTAAGAATGGCTGCTCTTTCTCCAGGCCACCACAACCTATCAGTTGAAACTTTGGAGAGGATTGCTGACCCCCAAATTAAAAAAATGTATGGAGTTTTGGCATCGTACTTCTAGAGCTCCTCACAGGAAGAAAGAATCTCCCAGAAACTCGCTCATCGCATCTTTGGCTCCCGTAATTTGCGCTTCAACTATCACACTGGATAAATATAAGATAAGTTTGGCGAGGAGGTCACCATCTTTGACAGTTCGTAGGCCTGGAGTGGAGGGATTTTAAGTGATGTTTGCTATATTTTCATTCTTGTTCTTTAGTTTTGATTTTTTGGGGGGGTTTTTTTGGTATTGATATAAGAATATGATCAGATGGGTATATGCTGATTACGTGTATCTGTGAAGAATAATGAGAGTAGCTGAAGAATCTATAGATACGAGTTAGTGAAAGACTTGCAAATGCATCTTTTGTTAAATATTTGGAAGTTTTATTTGTTGCAGTGGAGAAGTTTTGTATTTTTATTTTAAGACTCTTTGGGACAGTTGTTGCCGATGTAAAAGCTCAATTCGAAATGCACAAGCCTCACCTCAAACAGTTTTTTTTTATCATTTTATAATTTTCGGCAAGCAGCTCTCACCTCACGTTCGCGGAGCTAGACGTGCGTCCCAGCTCTAAAAATGTGAAATGCACAAGCCTCGACATTTCTTACCAGTCTTGTTTCTTCTTCCTCCCTCACGGGCTGGCATTGCAAAGCTCCAGTGCTCGAACAATAACAACGTCCATGATCACTTCTGAGTCGGAACAGTCAGCTCGAAAATACAAGCATCACCCTCCTCCAAGTTATTATCTCGTACAAAAAGCTTCAGTGATGTTCCCCTAAACCCAAATGAACCACTACTACGTTTGCAGCTCACAGCCCGTCCAAGAAGTTAATTAAAAATTATTTGTGATATATATAGTGTTATTATTAAAATAAAATTGACATCAAATATTTTTATTATTAGTTAATTAAAAAAATGATTTATCATCAATTTATTCATGAAATAATGTATTATAAATATATATATTTCTTTGATTTGACATTTATTAGCATCAAAATTTGCAACAATTTTAATTCTAGGTAATCTTAGGATCGAAATTATTTGATGGTGATTAGCAACGAATTTTTTGTAGGTATTATCCCTTGCTAAATTAGCAAGCAATATATTCGTTGCTAAAATATCCTTGCAAAATAACAAGGAAAAACACCGTTGCTAAATTTAGCTAGGCTCAATATAGAAAGGAATGTGGTTTGTTGCTAAATTCCTTGCTAATATAAATTAGCAACGAATTTTTTGATTTAGAAAGGGATTCTTCCCCTAGCTAATAAGGATTTTTCTTGTAGTGGATATCATGTGCCCCCCTCAAATGGGCCCCACCGTTATTTATAACAAAAGATGGTCATCTAATGGGGACACATGATATCCACGCTGCCCCCCTCAAACGGCCATTCGACTGCAAAAGCACGCTGTCTACTACCCTGTGCGCGCACAGAGGCGAGCGCAAAGGTGTGCGAGCCTAGGAACGCGTGCGCCTAGATGCGCGCGTCCTGGGCGCGTGCGCACTCCCGGGTACGTTCTTTCCCCCGTGCGCATGCTTGGGAGCGGAACGCACGCCACGTTGCGCGCGGCCAGGCCGGATGTGGCCGAAAAGTCGAGTTGTGCTTGATGGATCGCGGCTTGAACAGACCAGGTATAGGGAGCCCCATCAATACTAAATGAGAAAATGTCTAGCTAAAGTGGTTAATGAAGAAATTAAAGTATAACTAAGGTGTACAATGGAATTGATTTAAAAATAATAGCACAGTTAATGACAGATGAAGAACATAAAATGATTAAAAAGAAGTTTTAAAATCCACTTCCCTCATGAATGAGCTTTGAAATTTATAGGCAATTCATTTACTAAATAAAAATCGAAAATATAATTGTTTATAACATAATAGACAAATGGAGGACACAAAAGAATCTTTTTGCTCTAAGCAAATGGAGGACACAAAAGAATCAACAACAAATTATAGATTTTATTAAAGAAAACAAATCGCTAAATATAAGTTTTCACAATATCAAACTGGTACACATTAATGTTTATAACACAATCATTACAATACACTTATTTTACTCCTTAAAACTCACAACACACTTCTAGCTCTAATTAAGGACTTCCCGCAATAGCCACTACAAATTCTCCAATGATTTCACCTCTTGGCGAGTCCTTTTCCCAGCAAGTTCAAACTCCTTGCTCCACGGGTGACCTTCAAAAAGGATGAAAGAATATTTCAAGTATGATGTGATATAAAGTTATCATGATGTGTCGTAGAAGTCAAGAAGGAATCTTATTGTTTAAGATAAGATATAATATAAAGTGTATGATGTGATATAAAGTTATTCTGGTGTGTCGTAGAAGTCAATAAAAGAATAACATTTATTATAAGAAGGGAATCTTATCTTGTAAGATAAAATAGCGTGTGATGTAAGTCATCCCCTCAAGGGACAACTATAAATAAAGGGTCCAGTGTAACAGCCTGAGGTATCTCAGTCTGAACCAATATTTCTAAGCAATAAAGTTTGAAGTATTTTTTCAGTGTTCAAATATCTTATTGTATTCTCTTGTTCTATTGTTAATCTTGTATCCCTCCTGTGTATTTGTACCTCTCTTCATGACACTACATCATATCATGCATATAGTAGCGCTCATAAACTGCTATTATATTTGAAAAAACCCCTACTGTAGGGCTATGGTAGCGGTTGCGTGTGTGTTGCATCCGTTGTCGTGGTCGTAGGGTATTGTTGAAGCCAAAATTGACCTTTGTGGAGTTCGGGGTCCCTGAAAGGGGTGACCTCACACCTACTACACTCGAGAGAACATCACGGACCGGAGACTTAGGAGCTATGAACAGACCCTCGGCTCTAGCGCGGAGGTCTCACCTCACACCCGGAAGGCTACCTGAGCTCTTCCCCTCCCTTACCAAGGCTAGGCTGGGCGCCTTGGAGAGCTCTCTCTACTCTACCAAGAAAAGCTAAGGGAGGAGGAAGCTAAGACCAAGATCCTCTCCAAAGGCACCCAAGGGGTCTATTTATAGTTTTTCCAAGTCTGAGAGTAAAATGACCAAAATACCCGGCGGCCAAAAGCCTCGGGCCAATAGGAAACCGCACGCCGGGGGGTAGAGAAGGAAAAACGCGTCACCTAAAGCAAATAGGGGACCCACCATGCGGGGCGGGGCGAGACCCGGCCTGGGGGCTGGTCTCGCCCGGCCTACCCGCCGGGCTGGGAGAGACCGGCCTGGGGCCGGTCTCGCCCGGCCTACCCGCGGGGCTGGGCGAGACCCGGCCTGGGGGCGGTCTCGCCTGGCTGCCCGCGGGGCGGGGCGAGACCCGGCTCGGGGGACGGTCTCGCCCGGGCCTGCCGCCCGGCTTGGCGAGACCCGGCCTGGGGGACGGTCTCGCCTAGCTGCCCGCGGGGCGGGCGAGACCCAGCCTGGGGGCCGGTCTCGCCCGGCCTACCCGCGGGCTCGGGGCCGCTCGCCGGCCTGAGGGGAAAAAAAGGGGGAGGGGAAGGGCCTGCTGATCCCGCCTCCACACCCAAATGGCCGGGCGGGTGCCTACCAACCTGTCGCTCTCACACTCCAACTAAAGGGGCCGCTGGGGGAGGCCGATTTCTCCTCCCCTATTAGTATGTTTCCAAGCTATAGCCAAAATGGCCACCGAGAGTTCAAAATACTCAAAAAGATTAAAACTATGCACGCCTCATTTGGGGCCCACTATTCGCGAATACGGGGTTGTACACAATCCCCGCTCTTTTCGAGGTTGGTACAAGCTCGGAAAGAAATGTCCAACCCCAACGTATTCGCGGAGTGTAACTTTCCTGCGGGGTCAACCTGCCAAGCCAGCTACGGGAGCCTGGGTGGCGAGACCTCCTCCGGGTAACAAACTTGGCTCCCACGAGAGATCAACCAGTCATGTCAGTTAGTGAGAGCCAGACAGTGGAATCCATCTCGGAGCAAAGGACTTGGCTTCCACGAGAGATCAACCTGCCCTGCCAGCTAGATGAGAGCCTAGCAGCGGAATCCATCTCGGAGCTAAGGGACTTGGCTTCCACGAGAGATCAACATGCCCTGCCAGCTAGATGTGAGCCTGACAGCGGAATCCATCTCGGAGCTAAGGGACTTGGCTTCCACGAGAGATCAACCTGCCCTGCCAGCTAGATGAGATCCTGGCAGCGGAATCTATCTCGGAGCTAAGGGACTTGGCTGCCACGAGAGATCAACCTGCCCTGCCAGCTAGATGAGAGCCTGACAGCGGAATCCATCTCGGAGCTAAGGCTTGGCATCCATGAGAGATCAACCTGCCCTGCCAGTTAGATGAGAGCCTGACAGTGGAATCTATCTCGGAGCTAAGGGCTTGGCTTCCACGAGAGATCAACCTGCCCTGCTAGCTAGATGAGAGCCTGACAGCGGAATTCATCTCGGAGCTAAGGGACTTGGCTTCCACGAGAGATCAACCTGCCCTGCCAGCTAGATGAGAGCCTGACAGCGGAATCCATCTCGGAGCTAAGGACTTGGCTTCCACGAGAGATCAACCTGCCCTGCCAGCTAGATGAGAGCTGGCAGCGGAATCCATCTCGGAGCTAAGGGACTTGGCTTCCACGAGAGATCAACCTGCCCTGCCAGCTAGATGAGAGCCTGACAGCGGAATCCACTCGGGCTAGGGCGTGGATTCCACGAGAAGATAACCTGCCCTGCCAGCTAGATGATAGCTGACAGCAGAATCCATCCCGGAGCTAAGGGCTTAGCTTCCACGAGAGATCAACCTTGTGTACAACCCCGTACTCGCCCCTGTATAGTTTTAAGTTTTGGGAGATTTGCACTCTCGGTGGCCAAATTTGGCGCTAGCTCGAAAAACATACCAGTAGGGGGAGGAAAAATCTACCTCCCCCCAATGGCCCTCTTTTGGGGGCGGGTGCGACAAGTTGTCTAAACACCAGCCCCCGTCCTTATAGGTGCTCGGCGGCTGGTGGGGCGAGACCGGCCGGGGCCGGGGTCTCGCCCCTGCTCCTTCTAGCCTGGCGGCCTGGTGGGGCGAGACCGGCCGGGGGCGGGGTCTTGACCCCTGCCCTTCTAGCCTGGCGGCCTGGTGGGCGAGACCGGCCGGGGGCCGGGGTCTCGCCCCTGCTCCTTCTAGCCTGGCGGCCTGGTGGGGGCGAGACCGGCCGGGGCCGGGGTCTCGCCCCTGCTCCTTCTAGCCTGGCGGCCTGGTGGGGCGAGACCGGCCGGGGGCCGGGTCTCGCCCCTGCTCCTTCTAGCCTGGCGGCCTGGTGGGGCGAGACCGGCGGGGGCCGGGGTCTCGCCCCCTGCCCCTTCTAGCCTGGCGGCCTGGTGGGGCGAGACCGGCGGGGGCCGGGGTCTCGCCCCTGCTCCTTCTAGCCTGGCGGCCTGGTGGGGGCGAGACCGGCCGGGGGCCGGGGTCTCGCCCCTGCTCCTTCTAGCCTGGCGTCCTGGTGGGCGAGACCGGCCGGGGGCCGGGGTCTCGCCCCCTGCCCCTTCTAGCCTGGCGGCCTGGTGGGGCGAGACCGGCCGGGGGCCGGGGTCTCACCCCTGCTCCTTCTAGCCTGGCGGCCTGGTGGGGCGAGACCGGCCGGGGGCCGGGGTCTCGCCCCTGCCCCTTCTAGCCTGGCGTCCTGGTGGGGCGAGACCGGCCGGGGGCCGGGGTCTCGCCCCCTGCCCCTTCTAGCCTGGCGGCCTGGTGGGGCGAGACTGGCCGGGGGCCGGGGTCTCACCCCTGCTCCTTCTAGCTTGGCGGCCTGGCGGGGCGAGACCGGTCAGAGGCCGCGGTCTCGCCCTTGCCCCCTGCAGTTTTACCTTCTTGCCCTCGGGGGGAATTCCCCCTTTACCCCCCGGCGTGGCTGTTTTCTATTAGCCCGAGGCCTTTTGGCCGTAGGGGTATTTCGGTCTTTTCACCCCCAGGACTTGGAAAAACTATAAATAGACCCCCTTGGGTGCCTTGGAGGGGATCCTTTTCTTAGCTTCCTCCTCCCTTAGCTTCTTCTTGGTTGAGTAGAGAGAGCTCTCCAAGGCACCTAGCCTAGCCCTTTGGTGAGGGAGGGGAAGAGCTCAGGTAGCCTTCCGGGTGTGAGGTGGGACCTCTGCGCTAGAGCCGAGGGTCTGTTCATAGTCTCCTAAGTCTCCGGTCCGTGACGTTCTCTCGAGTGTAGTAGGTGTGAGGTCACCCCTTTCAGGGACCCCGAACTCCACAGAGGTCAAATTTGGCTTCAACACTTTTGGTGCGGTGAGCGTGGAGAGTGACCAGCACAGAAGATCTCGGGAGAGAGTCATGACGGGAGGTCAGGGAGGTAGTGATGATCTCGGCGAGCTCCCTAGCTCAGGACCCTTTGTGGGGAGGCAAGAGTTCATGGCCTCCATCCAGGGTAACATGGAGATGCTGCGAAGCATTACTCCTCAGGGTGGCAGCTCCACCCCGACCCCCCAGGAGCTAGCTCCCCCCCTCGACGAGTCGACTCCCAGGGGTCTAGGTGAGATGACCCCAGCGGGGGGAGAAGGAAGTGCACCAGGAAGAAGGCCCGGGAAGGAGAGGATGGGAGATGGGGTCGAGCGAGACCTCACCGGTCGGGAGCTGTTTTCCAGCCCGGCGAGTGCCAACCTCCCAGGCGAGCAGGTCGCGCGAGTGGAGGTGGCGAGACCACCCCTTAGGGGGTCACCCTTCAGCGAGCTGATCATCTCAGCTCCCGTTCCCGAGGGGTTCAGAGATCCAGACATGGCTTACTATACGGGGAAGGATGACCCCGTCCAACATCTACAGTGGTTCGAGGATGCCGTCTCCATCAGACCGATGACGGATGCCTTCAAGTGTCGCCTCTTTGCGATCACGCTGAAGGAGAAGGCAAGGGACTGGTTCCATCAACTTCCTCCGAGGTCGATCTATGGGTTCGAGGACTTGAGCCGAAGCTTCCAGCTCCGCTTCTCCACCTCCAAGAAGCGGAAGAGGAGTCCTGAGTTCATATTCCTGATAAGGCAGGGGGCCGAGGAGTCATTGGCCCGCTACGTTGACCGGTTCCAAGAGGAGATCCTGGAGGTCCAGGAGATGCCAGGGTATGCTCTCCAGATGGCCTTCACCGTTGGGCTGAAGGAGGGCTTCTTCAAGATGAGCTTGAACCGGAAGGCTCCCCTTTCCTTCAAGGAGCTGATGGAAAGGGCGGCAGAGGAGATAGCCATGGAGGCGGCCAACCCGGTGTTTGTCAAGAAGTTGGCAAAACTGACAGAGACAGAGGCAAAGGAGCAAGGTGGCTCGAGGCCCCAGGAGGGAAGAAGGAGAGAGGAGCGGAGAGCTCAGGAGGGTCCGGAACCAGGTTGGAGGCAGCAGGGAGGACCCGCCCAGGGCCCGGGAAGAGGTTACGCCCACGATGGGGGAAACTTCCATGGGGGCCAAGGAAGGTTCAACTTCCAGAGGCAAGCCCCTAGGCAGCTGCTGCCCCCACCCCAGCAAGCGATGGAGATTGGTCGAAGGGAGAGGAGGAACCGCCAGGGAAGGAGAAGGGTCAGGGTAGAGTTGCCGTACTATGACTTCCACCAGGTGGAGGGGCACGCCACAGCTACCTTCCCCGAGTTCCTGGAAGTGAGGGGGGCGAGGGACCCTGCCCAACCGCAGCCACCAGTACGGGTTGAAGAAGTTCTGCCCAGAGAAGGAGGGGATGATGTTTGTGAAGACCGGGTCGATGTCGGACCCCGAGGTGGTATAGCGGTGATCCATGGTGGAGTGGGGATCGAGGCCACTCGGAAGGCAAGCCTCCATGTCATGTACCGAAGGAGCGTCGCCTCAACCTCCCAGACACCGCCCCAGGAGGAGAAGGTCACCTTCTCGGTAAAGGACCTGCCGGATCATGAGGATCCATTTTGCGATGCACTGGTCATCCAGACGGCCATCGAGGGCTACAGCGTCTCCCGAATCTTGGTGGACAACGGGAGCTCTGTCAACGTCATTTTCAGGAAGGCGTTTGATGAGATGAAGGTAGAGCCAAGGAGGGTGTTGGCCTCGGACGGACCCCTGTTCGGATTTTCAGGGGAGAGGAAGGAGGTTGAGGGTGGAGTGGGACTCCAAGTCAAATTGGGGGGAGTCTCAAGGAACTGCCGGTTCGTCATTATGGACGCTCCAAGCAGCTATAACGCCATCTTCGGAAGGCCCCTCATCAGCGCCTTCCGTTGCGTGCCATCTTCCTTCCACCAATGCATCAAGTTCAGCTCCGGAGGGATCCAGGTCAGAGTCAAGGGAGACTCCAGGATGGCAAGACAATGTTATGTCACGGCCGTCAACACCATCTCTTGGTTGGCCAAGGCAGAGGAGATGGAGAAGATCATGGAGAGCCTAAGCAGGATGGAAGTGTCCGGCGAGCAGGAAGCGGATGGCGACCACCAGACCCAGACCCCCTGAAGAAGCCTTGTCCCGGTAGAGTCTTGTATTCTTCTTATGTTGTATTGAGTCCAGCCCCCGACCAGCTGAGTCGAGGGGGTCTTGTAACTCATCTTTTTCCCCATTTGAGGATGTAAGATTTGGTGAGGACTGATTGAGATGCTTAGTTCTTTTGCTCCGAGACGGTCCCGCTGCCCAGGCTCTCACTAGCTGGGCAGGGCCGGTGGTACCTCTCGTTGATGCCTAGTTGTCTCACCTCGAGATGGATTCCGCTGTCAGGCTCTCACCTAGCTGGCAGGGCAGGTTGATCTCTCAGAGGGTGGGAAGGTTTCACCTCGAGATGGATTCCGCTGCCAGGCTCTCACCTAGCTGGCAGGGCAGGTTGATCTCTCGGAGGGTGGGAAGGTCTCACCTCGAGATGGATTCCGCTGCCAGGCTCTCACCTAGCTGACAGGGCAGGCTGATCTCTCGGAGGGTGGGAAGGTCTCACCTCGAGATGGATTCCGCTGCCAGGCTCTCACCTAGCTGGCAGGGCAGGTTGATCTCTCGGAGGGTGGGAAGGTCTCACCTCGAGATAGATTCCGCTGTCAGGCTCTCACCTAGCTGGCAGGGCAGGTTGATCTCTCGGAGGGTGGGAATGTCTCACCTCGAGATGGATTCCGCTGCCAGGCTCTCACCTAGCTGGCAGGGCAGGTTGATCTCTCGGAGGGTGGGAAGGTCTCACCTCGAGATGGATTGCGCTGTCAGGCTCTCACCTAACTGGCAGGGCAGGTTGATCTCTCGGAGGGTGGGAAGGTCTCACCTCGAGATGGATTCTGCTGCCAGGCTCTCACCTAGCTGGCAGGGCAGGTTGATCTCTCGGAGGGTGGGAAGGTCTCACCTCGAGATGAATTCCGCTGTCAGGCTCTCACCTAGCTGGCAGGGCAGGTTGATCTCTCGAAGAGTGGGAAGGTCTCACCTCGAGATGGATTCCGCTGCCAGGCTCTCACCTAGCTGGCAGGGAGGTTGATCTCTCGGAGGGTGGGAAGGTCTCACCTCGAGATGGATTCCGCTGCCAGGCTCTCACCTAGCTGGCAGGGCAGGTTGATCTCTCGGAGGGTGGGAAGGTCTCACCTCGAGATGGATTCCGCTGCCAGGCTCTCACCTAGCTGGCAGGGCAGGTTGATCTCTCAGAGGGTGGGAAGGTCTCACCTCGAGATGGATTCCGCTGTCAGGCTCTCACCTAGCTGGCAGGGCAGGTTGATCTCTCGGAGGGTGGGAAGGTCTCACCTCGAGATGGATTCCACTGTCAGGCTCTCACCTAGCTGGCAGGGCAGGTTGATCTCTCGGAGGGTGGGAAGGTCTCACCTCGAGATGGATTCCGTTGTCAGGCTCTCACCTAGCTGGCAGGGCAGGTTGATCTCTCGGAGGGTGGGAAGGTCTCACTCCGAGATGGATTCTGCTGTCAGGCTCTCATCTAGCTGGCAGGGCAGGTTGATCTCTCGTGGAAGCCTAGCCCTTAGCTCCGAGATGGATTCCGCTGTCAGGCTCTCATCTAGCTGGCAGGGCAGGTTGATCTCTCGTGGAAGCCTAGTCCTTAACTCCGAGATGGATTCCGCTGTCAGGTTCTCATCTAGCTGGAAGGGCAGGTTGATCTCTCGTGGAAGCCTAGTCCTTAGCTCCGAGATGGATTCCGCTGTCAGGCTCTCATCTAGCTGGCAGAAAGGTTGATCTCTCGTGGAAGCCTAGCCCTTAGCTCCGAGATGGATTCCGCTGTCAGGCCCTCATCTAGCTGGCAGGGCAGGTTGATCTCTCGTGGAAGCCTAGTCCTTAGCTCCGAGATGGATTCCACTGTCAGGCTCTCATCTAGCTGGCAGGGCAGGTTGATCTCTCGTGGAAGCCTAGCCCTTAGCTCCGAGATGGATTCCTCTGTCAGGCTCTCATCTAGCTGGCAGGGCAGGTTGATCTCTCGTGGAAGCCTAGGCTTTAGCTCCGAGATGGATTCCGCTGTCAGGCTCTCATCTAGCTGGCAGGGCAGGTTGATCTCTCGTGGAAGCCTAGTCCTTAGCTCCGAGATGGATTCCGCTGTCAGGCTCCCATCTAGCTGGCAGGGCAGGTTGATCTCTCGTGGAAGCCTAGTCCTTAGCTCCGAGATGGATTCCGCTGTCAGGCTCTCATCTAGCTGGCAGGGCAGGTTGATCTCTCGTGGAAGCATAATCCTTAGCTCCGAGATGGATTCCGCTGTCAGGCTCTCATCTAGCTGGCAGGGCAGGTTGATCTCTCGGGGAGATCAAGTCCCACCCCGAGAGGATCTCCTCAGCCAGGCTCCCACTAGCTGGTTGGGTCGAATGTGCCTCGGGGGGAGTAAAAGTCCCTTTGCTCCAAGGAGGATCCCGCTGTCAGGCTCTCACTAGCTGACAGGGCCGGTGGTACCTCTCGTGGAGGCTAAGTATTTTTTACCTGGAGGGGGTCTCGCCACCCAGGCTCCCATAGCTGGCGTGGCAGGTTGACTCCCTGGAGAGGCGCGCAAGGAAATTGCACTCAGCGAATACGTTGGGTTGGACATTTCTTTCCGAGTTTGTGCCAACCTCGAAAAGAGCGGGGATTGTGTACAACCCCGTATTCGCCCCTGTATAGTTTTAAGCTTTTGGGATATTTTGCACTCTCGGTGGCCAATTTTGGCTCTAGCTCAAAAACATACTAGTAGGGGGAGGAAAAATCTACCTCCCCCCAGTGGCCCTCTTTTGGGGGGCGGGTGCGACAAGTTGTCTAAACACCAGCCCCCGTCCTTATAGGTGCTCGGCGGCTTGGTGGGGCGAGACCGGCCGGGGGCCGGGGTCTCGTCCCTGCTCCTTCTAGCCTGGCGGCCTGGTGGGGCGAGACCGGCCGGGGCCGGGGTCTCGCCCCCTGCCCCTTCTAGCCTGGCGGCCTGGTGGGGCGAGAACGGCCGGGGCCGGGGTCTCGCCCCTGCTCCTTCTAGCCTGGCGGCCTGGTGGGGCGAGACCGGCCGGGGCCGGGGTCTCGCCCCTGCTCCTTCTAGCCTGGCGGCCTGGTGGGGCGAGACCGGCCGGGGGCCGGGGTCTCGCCCCTGCTCCTTCTAGCCTGGCGGCCTGGTGGGGCGAGACCGGCCGGGGGCCGGGGTCTCGCCCCCTGCCCCTTCTAGCCTGGCGGCCTGGTGGGGCGAGACCGGCCGGGGGCCGGGGTCTCGCCCCTGCTCCTTCTAGCCTGGCGGCCTGGTGGGGCGAGACCGGCCGGGGGCCGGGGTCTCGCCCCTGCTCCTTCTAGCCTGGCGTCCTGGTGGGGCGAGACCGGCCGGGGGCCGGGGTCTCGCCCCTGCCCCTTCTAGCCTGGCGGCCTGGTGGGGCGAGACCGGCCGGGGGCCGGGGTCTCACCCCTGCTCCTTCTAGCCTGGCGGCCTGGTGGGGCGAGACCGGCCGGGGCCGGGGTCTCGCCCCTGCCCCTTCTAGCCTGGCGTCCTGGTGGGGCGAGACCGGCCGGGGGTCGGGGTCTCGCCCCCTGCCCCTTCTAGCCTGGCGGCCTGGTGGGGCGAGACCGGCCGGGGGCCGGGGTCTCACCCCTGCTCCTTCTAGCTTGGCGGCCTGGCGGGGCGAGACCGGTCAGAGGCCGCGGTCTCGCCCTTGCCCCCTGCAGTTTTACCTTCTTGCCCTCGGGGGAATTCCCCCTTTACCCCCCGGCGTGGCTGTTTCTATTGGCCCGAGGCCTTTTGGCCGTAGGGGTATTTCGGTCTTTTCACCCCCAGGACTTGGAAAAACTATAAATAGACACCCTTGGGTGCCTTGGAGGGGATCCTTTTCTTAGCTTCCTCCTCCCTTAGCTTCTTCTTGGTTGAGTAGAGAGAGCTCTCCAAGGCACCTAGCCTAGCCCTTTGGTGAGGGAGGGAAGAGCTCAGGTAGCCTTCCGGGTGTGAGGTGGGACCTCCGCGCTAGAGCCGAGGGTCTGTTCATAGTCTCCTAAGTCTCCGGTCCGTGACGTTCTCTCGAGTGTAGTAGGTGTGAGGTCACCCCTTTCAGGGACCTCGAACTCCACAGAGGTCAAATTTGGCTTCAACAAACCTGCTCTGCCAGCTAGATGAGAGCCTGACAGCGGAATCCATCCCGGAGCTAAGGGCTTGGCTTCCACGAGAGATCAACCTGTCCTGCCAGCTAGATGAGAGCCTGACAGCGGAATCCATCTCGAGGTGAGACCTACCCTACCCTCTGAGAGATCAACCTACCCTGCCAGCTAGATGTGAGACTGGCAACGGAATCCATCCCGAGGTGAGACCTACCCCACCCTCCGAGAGATCAACCTGCCCTGCCAGCTAGATGAGAGCCTGGCAGCGGAATCCATCCCGATGTGAGTCCTACCCCACCCTCCGAGAGATCAACCTGCCCTGCCAGCTAGATGGGAGCCTGGCAGCGGAATCCATCCCGAGGTGAGTCCTACCCCACCCTCCGAGAGATCAGCCTGCCCTGCCAGCTAGATGGGAGCCTGGCAGCGGAATCCATCCCGAGGTGAGATACTTGGCTTCCACGAGGGGTACGACCAACCCTGCTCAGCTAGTGAGAGCCTGGACAGCGGGACCGTCTCGGAGCAAAAGGACTAGGCATCCCAATCAAACCTTACCAAATCCTACATCCTCAAACGGGGAAAACATGAGTTACATGGTTCCCCCGACTCAGCTGGTCAGGGGTAGCACTTGTTACAAGACAAGAAAAATGAAAAAACTACCGCAAGGCGAGGCACCCTCATGGGGCCTGGGCATGACGGTCGTCTTCCGCTTCCTTTTCCTCGGGCACTTCCATCTTGCTCAAGCTCTCCATGACCTTCTCCATCTCCTCTGCCTGGGCCAACCAAGAGATGGTGTTGACAGTCGTGACGTAGCACTGCCTTGCCATCCTGGAGTCCCCCTTGACTCTGACCTGGATCCCTCCGGAGCTGAACTTGATGCATTGGTGGAAGTAAGATGACACGCAACGGAAGGCGCTGATGAGGGGCCTTCCGAAGATGGCGTTATAGCTGCTTGGAGCGTCCACAATGACGAACCGGCAGTTCCTTGAGACTCCCCCCAATTTAACTTGGAGTCCCACTCCACCCTCAACCTCCTTCCTCTCCCCTGAAAATCCGAACAGGGGTCCGTCCGAGGCCAACACCCTCCTTGGCTCTACCTTCATCTCATCAAACGCCTTCCTGAAAACGACGTTGACAGAGCTCCCGTTGTCAACCAAGATTCGGGAGACGCTGTAGCCCTCGATGGCCGTCTGGATGACCAGCGCATCGCAAAACGGATCCTCATGATCAGGCAGGTCCTTCACCAAGAAGGTGACCTTCTCCTCCTGGGGCGGTGTCTGGGAGGTTGAGGCGACGCTCCTTCGGTACATGACATGGAGGCTTGCCTTCCGAGTGGCCTCGATCCCCACTCCACCATGGATCACCGCTATACCGCCTCGGGGTCCGACATCGACCCGGTCCTCACAAACATCATCCTCTCCTTCTCTGGGCAGAACCTCTTCAACCCGCACTGGTGGTTATGGCTGGGCAGGGTCTCTCGCCCGCCTCACTTCCAGGAACTCGGGGCAGGTAGCTGTGGCGTGCCCCTCCACCTGCTGGAAGTCACAGTATGGCAACTCTACCCTGACCCTTCTCCTTCCCTGGTGGTTCCTCCTCTCCCTTCGACCAATCTCCATCGTTTGCTGTGGTGGGGGGAGGAGCTGCCTAGGGGCTTGCCTTTGGAAGTTGAACCTCCCTTGGCCCCCATGGAAGTTTCCCCCATCTTGGGCGTAACCTCTTCCCGGACCCTGAACGGGTCCTCTCTGCTGTCTCCAACCTGGCTCTGGACCCTCCTGAGCTCTCCGCTCCTCCCTCCTTCTTCCTTCCTGATGCCTTGAGCCACCTTGTTCCTTTGACTCTGTCTCCGTTAGCTCTGCCAACTTCTTGACAAATGCCGGGTTGACCGCCTCCATGGCTATCTCCTCAGCCGCCCTTTCCATTAGCTCCTCAAAGGAAAGGGGGGCCTTCCGGGTCAAGCTCATCTTGAAGAAGTCGTCCTTCAGCCCGACGGTGAAGGCCATCTGGAGAGCATACCCTGGCATCTCCTGGACCTCCAGGATCTCCCCCTGGAACCTGTCTACGTAACAGGCCAGTGACTCCTTGGCCCCCTGCCTTATTAGGAAGATGGACTCAGGACTCCTCTTCCGCTTCTTGGAGGTGGAGAAGCGAAGCTGAAAGATCCGGCTCAAGTCCTCGAACCCATAGATCGACCTTGGAGGGAGTTGATGGAACCAGTCCCTTGTATTCTCCTTCAATGTAATCGCAAAGAGGCGACACTTAAAGGCATCCGTCATCGGCCTGATGGAGACGGCATCCTCGAACCACTGCAGGTGCTGAACGGGGTCATCCTTCCCGGTGTAGTAAGCCATGTCTGGCTCTCTGAACCCCTCGGGAACGGGCACTGAGATGATCAGCTCGCTGAAGGGTGACCCCCTAAGGGGTGGTCTCGCCACCTCCACTCGCGCAACCGGCTCGCCTGGGAGGTTGGCACTTGCCGGGCTAGAGAACAACTCCCGGCCGGTGAGGTCTCGCTCGACCCCATCTCCCATCCTCTCCTTCCCTGGCCTTCTTCCCGGTGCACTTCCTTCTCCCCCCGCTGGGTTCATCTCGCCTAGACCCCTGGGAGTCGACTCGTCGAGGGGGGGAGCTAGCTCCTGGGGGGTTGGGGTAGAGCTGCCACCCTGAGGAGCAATGCTTCGCAGCATCTTCATGATACCCTGGATGGAGGTCATGAACTCTTGCCTCCCCACAAAGGGTCCTGAGCTAGGGAGCTCGCCGAGATCATCACTACCTCCCTGACCTCCCGTCATGACACTCTCCTGAGATCTTCTGTGTTGTTCACACTCCACGCTCACCGCACCAAAAGTGTTGAAGCCAAAATTGACCTCTGTGGAGTTCGTGGTCCCTGAAAGGGGTGACCTCACACCTACTACACTCGAGAGAACGTCACGGACCGGAGACTTAGGAGACTATGAACAGACCCTCGGCTCTAGCGCGGAGGTCCCGCCTCACACCCGAAAGGCTACCTGAGCTCTTCCCCTCCCTTACCAAAGGGCTAGGCTGGGCGCCTTGAAGAGCTCTCTCTACTCTACCAAGAAGAAGCTAAGGGAGGAGGAAGCTAAGACCAAGATCCTCTCCAAAGGCACCCAAGGGGTCTATTTATAGTTTTTCCAAGTCCTGAGGGTAAAATGACCAAAATACCCCCGCGGCCAAAAGGCCTCGGGCCAATAGGAAACTGCCACGCCGGGGGGTAGAGAAGGAAAAACGCGTCACCTAAAGCAAATAGGGGACCCACCCTGCGGGGCAGGGCGAGACCCGGCCTGGGGGCTGGTCTCGCCCGGCCTACCCGCCGGGCTGGGCGAGACCCGGCCTGGGGGCCGGTCTCGCCCGGCCTACCCGCCGGGCTGGGCGAGACCCGGCCTGGGGGCCGGTCTCGCCCGGTCTACCCGCCGGGCTGGGCGAGACCCGGCTTGGGGGCCGGTCTCGCCTGGCTGCCCGCGGGGCGGGGCGAGACCTGGCCTGGGGGCCGGTCTCGCCCGGCTGCCCGCCGGGCTGGGCGAGACCCGGCCTGGGGGCTGGTCTCGCCTGGCTGCCCGCGGGGCTGGACGAGACCTGGCCTGGGGGCCGGTCTCGCCCAGCCTACCTGCCGGGCTGGGCGAGACCCGGCCTGGGGGCCGATCTAGCCATGGCTGCCCGCGGGGCGGGGCGAGACCCGGCCCGGGGGCCGGTCTCGCCCGGCCTGCCCGCCCGGCTTGGCGAGACCCGGCCTGGGGGCCGGTCTCGCCTAGCTGCCCGCGGGGCGGGCGAAACCCGGCCTGGGGGCCGGTCTCGCCCGGCCTACCCGCCGGGCTCGGGGCCGGTCTCGCCGGCCTGAGGGGAAAAAAGGGGGAGGGGGAGGGCCTGCTGATCCCGCCTCCACACCCAAATGGCCCGGGCGGGTGCCTACCAACCTGCCGCTCTCACACTCCAACTAAGGGGCCGCTGGGGGAGGCCTATTTTTCCTCCCCCTACTAGTGTGTTTCCAAGCTATAGCCAAAATTGGCCACCGAGAGTTCAAAATACTCAAAAAGCTTAAAAACTACGCACGCCTCATTTGGGGCCCACTATTCGCGAATACGGGGTTGTACAGGTATGGTAGCGGTTACTCAATGTATTGTGGGGTCCTTGCAACCGCTACTGTAGGTACATCTATTGTAGCGGTTATGATTTTTAATGGTAGCGATTATTTCATTTTATAGCAACGGTTACGATACTCTATGGTAGCATTTATGCTTGTATTTGACAACATTTATGATTTTCTATAGTAGCGGTTATCCTCATATATAGCAGCAGTTTTTATTCTCAATGACAATGATTAAGATGAGCAATACAAGCAATCCGAGAATGGACCCAAAATTCAATAATATTCAATTTGGAGGCAAGAGTGGTCCCAAAATTCAATGAAAAACGTGTAATAAAAAAAAATCTTTTGTGTCTTGTCATTCCCAAGGTAAGAGTTAAAATTTCCAATGAAAAATAATCCAATTAGTTATATATTATCATCAACTAGATGACAAAAAATTTAAACTTTTATCAACTCATACATCTCGAACACTCAAATTGGCAACAGAATCAACAAACTAAGAAATTTGTTGCTGCTCCGTCAATTTAAACTTTTATAAATTGCGGTTTGTTTGTCTAATCGCTTCCGATCTGCTTCTTTTGGTCTTCTTCCGGACTTCTTCTGGTTTTCTTCCCACCCTGCCCTCCCTTGCTTGTCACTGTTCCTGCGACTTCTTCCTTTGCGTCTTGTTCTATTCGCGTGATCTTCCTTGCTAGACGCTCTTCCTTGCACTTTCTTGCTTTGTGGCTGCTTGTTTGTGCGGCCTTTGAGGGTTTCTCACCGAGTTCTAAAAAATTTAACATAGGGGGCTAGTAATCAACTTTCTTCAAAAAATATTTTGAGCATTCCATCTTATTGGAGCTGTTTCTCCCTCATATGGCCACCGTTTTTGACGTATAAGTAGTCAAAAATCATTGCTTCGACGAGAGGATCCAAATGCAATAAATATTTTGAAAAATAATGGGGGTCAGTGTCCCTCGGCCCCTCCTCTAGATCCTCCCTTGCTTGCATGCTCTTATCCGTGCTCTCCCACATTTTATGCTCCTTCCTCAATATACCCTCAACACCAACTGTCACCACTCTCGCCCTGCTCGACGCTTCTCCGTGACCGGAAGCCCTCGTATCCCCGATCAGCGTTTGATTCCAAAGCTCTGTTAGAATATTTAGTTATATGTCTGCGCGTGTCAGGACCGACTCGGAATGACCCAATGAGTTACGTGTCACTAGAGTGTAACGACTCTACGATGGAGATGCTATATAAGGTCATTCTACACTTGATGAGTCTTAGTGGACTATCTTGAGCGGAGCCGTCTAACATTCTCAAAATACAAGAAATTAGGTTTCCGCTCGTTTTCTTTGCCACTCTCGTTCTCCTGATTTCTTCCGCCGCTCTCGATTTGTGATCCAAATTGCTGTTCTTTTCATTTGTAAAGGTGCGGTTGCGAGAGAGAAGAAGAAGAAGATCATCGCGTCTCGTCGTCGGATCTGAAGAGGAGACTCTCTCGCGCGATTGTTCTTCCAGTGGTTGTCCCTTTCGCAAAAAATCAGAGCCTGTTGAAACACCAATCGATCCAAATGTCAAGTTGAGTCCAAATGAAGGGACCAGCGTTGATCAAGTAAAGTACTCAAAGATCATTGGAAGTCTCATGTATGTCACAAGTTGCACTAGACCAGACATTGCTTTCTCGGTAAGCATGCTGAGTCGTTTTACCAGTAATCCAGGCAAAGAGTATTGGGATGCCTTAGATCGGCTGATGAGGTACCTGAAAGGTACTAAAGACCACGCTCTATGCTACACTTGTTACCCTCCTACGTTGAAAGGATACTCTGATGCCTCCTGGTGTTCAGAAGTTGGGAACAGCAAGTCCACTAGTGGATTTATTTTCACTTTAGGTGGCGCTGCAGTCACTTGGAAATCCAAAAGACAGACTTGTATAGCTTTGTCGTCAATGGAAGCCGAGTTATTTGCTTAGCCTCAGCTGGCGAAGAGGCAGATTGGATCAGAAATTTAATTCTAGACATTCCCTTGTCTAGACTTCAAGTCAATTCTTTGAGCCTGTATTGTGATAATCAAGCAGCAGTTCAAGTCGTGAAGAATGTCCTTTTTAATACTAAGAGGCGACATGTATGACTGAGACATGCTCTACTGAATTATCTGAAAGAATAAGGCATTATCACTCTGATCGATGTGCGATCGAAGGATAATTTGGCTGATCCTCTGACGAAAGGAATGCCTAAAAAACGATCAATCAAAACAGTGGGGGAAATGAGACTCAAGACGATTTAAGTTCAGTCTTAGTTCAAGGATAGGCGATTTAGTTCAGCCTTAGTCCAAATGTTTTGATTTTTTCATTTTCATTTGTCAAAGCAAGCGTGTTGTGCTCCGCTGATGTTCGGGGTTGCAGAGTACGAATTTGGTGAGTTGTTTCATTACACATTTGATGTTAACAACTTCCACTGAGTTCGTCTTCCTTATCTAGGAGGAGAGTGTTATTCCACATTTGATAACACAATCTGACTAGGTTTGGCTCTTTTTTTGTTTATTGATTCCATTACACATTTGATGAGTTCCAATTGACTTTAGAAGAACAGTAACCGTGACATTCCACATAGGAACACACATACAGCTGCGGTGTCCAGAAGTCCATTACATCGTTTTTTTTAGAAACAGATAATAGATTCTGAGGTAGAAACTAAATACTCTACACATACTTCCTCATATTGTACTACATTCATATAAGTAGAACTAGATACTTGTACATTTTCCAAGGTTGAATTCATTCTGAATGAACTTCTCTGTTGGAAATTACAGGAGGTGCTGTTGATGGAGGAGCACTTGCCGGTTGGGATCCAGAGGAGGATGACTTGCTGGATGATGATTTCTAGAGTGTTTGTTTTTTGTTTAGAGCACTGTTTAGCTCTCTTTTTTGTTCATCTGTTGTTTGGACTGTTTCTACTGCTCTTTAGTTGATCATGAGACACTATGTGTGCTAGTACCTGATTCTTTGATAGTACTTTTGTCTTTGATGTGTTGCTGCAAAGTTTATGTTTTATTCTTATGCATGCATACTAATTTCCATTTCCTTAAGTCCAATTTATTCTGACAGATGTGATGGACACGGTTGTGAGTGCTTCATGTTCGGTTGAACACTTCACACACCACCATTTTTCCGACGTCGGGTTTACCGCGGACGTAAGAGGAGATTGTTAGAATATTTAGTTATATGTCTGTGCGTGTCAGGACCGACTCAGAACGACCCAATGAGTTACGTGTCATTAGAGTGTAACGGCTCTACACTGGAGATACTATATAAGGTCATTCCACACTTGATGAGCCTTAGTGGACTATCTTGAGCGGAGCCGTCTAACAAGCTCAGTCCATTTGAAGTCTCGCTGCCCTTTAACAAAACTCTGTTTTTTACTGTAGCTTTTGAAAATTCCTCTGTTTTGAGAGAGCCGCCGAACTTGAGGGAGGAGCGGCGACTGGCCACTAGATGTGGTGGATGAGACGCAGGGGCGGAGCTATATAGGGACCCGTGGGGGCCCGTGCCCCCACGCATTTTTCGGTCCAGTTCAGTGAACCGTAGGTCCGCAGCCGAGTTCCCAAAACCCTAAGCCTGGAGTCGACCCCGCGGGCCGCGTTATTTTCTCCCGAGTCCTGATTCTAAGTATCTTGTGCCCCCACGCTCCAATATTTCTAGCTCCGCCACTGATGAGACGCCTGGGAAACAGGATTGGGTGTTTGGAGGTGCGGGATCGGGAGTCGGGGTGGCGGCGACACGTCTTGGAGTGGGGCGTTGAATCGCGGCTGGAAGCGGCGGGTTGTGAGAGATCGGGGGAGGATTGTTGGGAGCGGCGAAATCGTGGAAGAGGGAAAATCGCCACCGCCATCGCAAAACCTGGGGTTTGGTGGTGTGGGATCAGGAGTTCGGGTCCGCGTCTTGGAGTGGGGCGCCGGATGGCGGCTGGAAGCGGCAGTTTGTGAGAGCTCGGGGGAGGAGAGTTGGGAGCGGCGAAATCGTGGCAGAGGAAAAATCGCCACCACCGTCGCAAAACCGGGGGAAGAGACAGAGATCGACACGCTTGGCTTGGCGAGTTTCAGCTCTTGCAGGAGGCGGAAGCGTGTAAGAGAGGAAATGATTTATTTAAAATGTTTTTTTAAATATTTTCAGTCCTATTCAGTCGGTTTAAAGTGACCCCCGACAGGGGAGGCTTTATGGGAATAAAAGCCTTAGATCAAGGGCATTTAGGGCTTTCACAAACATCATTTTTATTACCAGAAACTCCTTTTTTTTCGTTTACTATTTCTCTCTAACATGAACTCATTTCGTGCAGAGACACAAGGCATTGGAGTCTCCGGCCGGCCGGCCGTTGATGGCCCCGACTAAATAAGAGTAGCAGAGAGCCGCCAAATGCCCAATTCAAGGAATTCTATTGCCGGATTCCGAAAGCTAATTTTTCAAAAAAAAAATTGTCCTTTTTCTCAGTGGACTTCGCCGGCGGAGCTACGAATCTCACGCGTCGCATTGAAATCATCTACTTCACGTCTATTTCTTTATTCCCCTTCATATCCCTCCTCTTCTCACCGGGCAGTTCATTCCTGTTCTAGGCGGCGGCGATGAGTTCAGGCCGGCTGAGATTCTTCCCTCCGACCAGCGGAAAGAAGGAACGGGAAGATGAACTCGCCCTCTTCCGCGAGCTCTTCAAGCGAGAGAGGGAGAAGAACACCAATCTCCTCGACGCCGTATCCACCGAGCTGGAGCCCATCGACGGTGAGCAATCTTTCTTAATCCCTGTAATTCATCAAACTCGATAATTTCAGGAAGAAGAACAGGAATTAAACACTCAAATTTCGAATCCCCTTCAACTTATTTGCAGGAATTACAAACAAACAAAATCAACAAATCTATGCCCCATTAATTTGCAGATTTGTAGTAATAATATGTTATTTAGGGATCATGAGGAAGGATTCAGAATCATAAAACAAAGAAATCAAAGAATATTTGGTGGAACATACATCTGCTTCAGCAATTTCCAATGTACTCTCCCCTCCTCCACCACATCTCCCCATGAAACTTAGAAAACAGTCAAATTTCTATGATGGGAACAACAACTGGATTTGTTCACCAATTTAGACCGCTCTGTTTGGGACAGCTCTGGCGGGGATGAAAAATTTGTTGTTCAAAATAGAACTCATTGAACGGAACTCTTTGAGGAGCTGTTCTAAAAAACACGTTTTTTATCTCTGCCCCACAAACATGCAATATCCCGATGTGTATTTCTTGTCATCTGCATAGCTAACCCAGTCAGAGTCGCAATAGCCTTCTATATTCAGATGTTCATTCCTTCGAAAGACCAGTCTCTTTCCTGGTGCACTCTTTAAGTATCTCAAAATCCAATACACTGCATCCAAGTGTCATTCCCTGGGATCATGCATATAACAGGCTACTACGCTCACATCAAAAGATATGTCGGGACAGGTGTGGCTCAAATAGATCAGGCGACCTCCAAACCTTTGATATCTCTCTTTATTAGTTGGCTCTTCTGCCTCAGCGTTGAGTTTGGACTTCTGGTCAATGGGAACAAACGCAGGCTGCATCCCAACATGTCTGTCTCTTTAAGCAGATCCAGTATATATTTCCGTTGAGATAGAGCGATTCTCTCTACACCACGAACTACTTTTATCTTATATTTAACTGGGCAATTTCCTCCTCGTTATCTCTTGTGATAATCATATCGTCCGCGTACATAGCAAGTATCATAGTGTGTTCTCTATTTTGCCTAAAGAACACAATATGATCAACATTGGTCTGTCAATATCTCATGTTAACCATTGCTTTCCTAAACCTGTAAAACTATGCTTGAGGAGATTGTTTTAGCCCATACAGGAATTTCTTGAGTCTACACACCTTGCCAACTGTTTGTTTTGTTTCAAAGTCTTGTGGCACCTCCATGAACACTTCTTCGAGTATATCTCTATGAGGAAAGGCAATCTTTATGTCAAGCTGGTGTAGTTCTCATCCTCTATTTGCCGCCAAGGATATGAGTGTCGGTATTGTGCTCATTTTTGCGATGGGTGCAAAGGTCTCGTCATAGTCAATGTCATAAGTCTGACTATAACTCTTTTCTACCAGTCAGGCCTTATAGCGCTTAATCCGTCCTGGGTTTTGTTTCACAGTGAAAACTCACTTGCACCCAACTGCTTTTTTCCCTGGTGGTAGGGACACAAGATTCTAGGTTTTGTTCTTCTCCAATGCACCAAGTTCCTCTAGCATTGCAGCTTTCCATCGGAATCCTTCTTAGCAACCTGTCAACACTTAGGAATAGAAATAATTTCCAAAGATGTAATAAATGTTCCATGTGCATGGGATATATGAGAGTATGAAACAAATTGGGCAATGTCATGTGAAAAGTCATATCATTCAGGTGAGACTCCCGCATTTTTGCAGGAACTCTGTCTTACCGATAAAAGAGTGGGAGTAGAGAGATGAGGGGATAGCTTACCTGAGATATCTGAACTTGTGGTGGGTTGTGCAGGTGTCTCAAGGATCGGAGTGGGCAGAGACAAGGGAGTTGACACATGTGGCAATGTAGGCCTTATAGTCTCGCTCAGCTCTTCGCCTGGCTGTCTTCTTCTTGCATACACTCTTAATTCTCCTAGAGTCTGTGGGCCATCATCAACAGGTTCTCGCTCTGCGATAATCGTCACCTCAATTGGCTCTGATTCCATTGGTACCGGTGCCAATGGGATATTCACGATCCGCCTCTCACCAAAACAGTTATCCTCCCCCTCTTATCTTATATTTTCTACATCGAGTGGTCCTCCAAGAGGCGAATCAATCGGAGAGAAGTAATATATCTCAAGCTCTCTGAACGTGACATCCATGCTGACGAATAACTTTCTCCACCGGACTCCAACATACATACTTATTTTGGGTAGCTAAATACCCGACAAAAACACACTTCAAAGTCCTTGGATCTAACTTCCAAACATTTGGTCTTTTATCATGGACAAAGCGCACACACTCAAAGGTCTTGAGGGGAAGAATATCTTCATTCTTCTCTCGTAGTATCTCAATTGGAGACTTTTGATCCAATACTTGTGAGGGCATCTGATTGATTAAGTAGCCCGCTATTATCACGGCTTGTCCCCAACAATATTTTGGCACCTTCATTGTTATCAACATACATCGAGTCACTTCCAGAAAATGTTTGTTCTTCCGTTCTGCTACTCTATTCTACCCTGGTGTGTATGGAAAAGAGGTTTGATGTTGGATTCCCTGAGAGGATAAGTATTCTTCAAACGCCCAGTTGGTGTACTATATCCCATTGTTCAAGGAGAAAGAGGTCGGTGCCAGATAGTTGTCATAGTGAGAGGATGATCGTGAGTATCCCATTGGAACCGGTGCCAATGGAATCAGAGCTAGTTGAGGTGTCGGTTATCGCAGAGAGAGAATTTGTTAATGATGGCCCACAGATTCAGGGGGAGTTAAAAGTGTATGCAAGAAGAAGATAGCCGTACGAGGAGCCGAGCGAGACTACAAGGCCTACATTGCCACATGTGTCAAGTCCCTTGTCTTCTGCCCGTCTCCTTCTCCCTGAAGATCATCTTTGGAATGTCAAATAAAACAACACATTTTAGTTGGGATATGATAGCACTAATGGATAAGATATTTACGATAAAAGGAGTACGCAAAACATTGGACAAAGTCAAAGTGTTGGTACATTGCACGGTACCATTACCAACCACTGGCTGAGTTGTGTCATCGTCAGTTTGGATGTGCTCTGGGACTGCTAAGGGAGTATATGAAAGGAATTCCCTAGCATCCCCAGTGATATGATAGCACTAATGGAATTCCATATTCCTGCTCCTTTGTGTTATCCATCTCATTCCTACTTTTGGCTGTCTCGTCCTCAGCTATCATCAGATTTGCTCGGTAGCCTCCTCTTCCACCACCTCTGCGACCCCCACGACCGCGACCACGGTAGCCTCCTTTTCTTCGTCCACCTGCATCCGGATCTTTTGGTGGCTTGGGGCAAGCCAAACGAAGATGACCTAATTCACCACAATTATAACATTGTCGTGTCTCACTCTTGTACCTTGGGGGTCCAGGATTGGTTACCAGTAGAGCTAATTTTGTCCCAACGGGTGCAACTACACCAGACTAGAGCCTAATACGGCTTTCTTTCTGCATCATAGTTGAGATTGTCTCATCCAAGGTAGGAATCTTTGACTGAGCAAGCAACGTCATACTTATTTGCTCAAAAGTCAGGTTCAAACCCCTTATAAAGTGCATAGTCCGCCTCTAAGCATCTTGCTCCCCTTTCCTACATTCGGGGTATTTGCAGCATGTGACTGGTGAGAAATAATCATAGTCTTCTCATAATCGCTCCAAATCTGCGGCATACTCCTGGATCGAGCGATCCCTTTGAGTTACAGTCTCAATCTCCCGTTCAAACTGAAACATATGCATGTTGTTGCCAGCTCCCGCATAGAGTCTCTGTAACTTCCCCCAAACCTGCTTACAGTCTCCATGTCATCCACCGTGATAGCGATAGAAGCGACCATTGAGTTTAGGAACCAAGTGTGCAATAGGCTGTGTGTAGTCTTCCATTCATTGTACTCATCCGAGTACTTCTCTGGCTCGTTCTCGCCAGTTAGATAGCCCTCCAAGTTCCTTCCGGAGAGTTCCCTTTTCACCTGACGCGACCAACTCAAGTATGTCGCTGGTCCATCAAGCTTCAACTCCACCGTGGGAAGATCCAGCTTCATTGGAGGCGACGACGATGGAGCCTAGCCCTCACCTTTGGACATTCGTAAGTACTCAAAGAATACTTTTAAGTCCGCCTCCACCGTTTTAGCGACTAATTTCTCCACAAAGCCCGCAACGCGAGGCCCCACACTGTCACACGTGCAATCTCCTTCTGTCGATAGTGCGGAAAAAGAAGAATATAAAATCTTCCTCTGCGCACGCTCGATGTTCTAAGAGTCGCTTGTGATCCTGCGTTTCTTCCTTTGATCCTTCTCCCTCGAGAACGCTTCTTCCGCTGCGTGCATAAATCTTCTCTTGACGCGCGAAAATCCTCTGCGGCGAAAATCTCTGATGTTGCGTGTGAAGCTCTCGACTGTCGCGCGCGTCCTCTCTTATTGCGCTCACTACAGCCATCTGTTGCGTCCTGCATTCCGCCTAGTTCGGCTGTCGCGCTCGTCCGAAGCGCTACTGCACTCGTCCTTCGCGCTACTGCACTCCTCCTGTCGCAGGCGCAGCGAACGCCGCACTCCTCACAAGCGCCGCACCGTTGCACTTCTCTTGCACAACTAAGCGTACATAACCGCACGCGTGGTTCTCCTCCGCCAGTGACTGTCATGTGCGTAAACTCCGTCGTGCAAATCCTTCCGTACGTGTAAAACTCCGCACGCAAATCTCTGTCGCGCACAAATCCGTCCTGTAAATATCCGCCGCAACGAATCTCTCTAAAACCACGCGCGATGCTTCACCCTGCCACTCTGTCGTGCTCTTACTGGCACAGAGAACTCCACGCAGGGAACTCTCGTTGAACTTCCGTGAATCTCCACACCGCAGAACTCATGCGCGCAACTTCTGCCTCGCTACGTCCGTGTATCTCCCAGAAAGGAAAGAACACAATAAAAGATCGCAGGAGAGAGCTGAGATCACGAAGCGGGATGACAGAAATTTCTCCGAATCAATTTTTTTTATTTTTTCCCAAACCTGACTCTAATACCAAGTAAAAAAAGGAAACCAAACCATTATTTATTCTCTTAGAATGAATACTCTACATTACACGTCTCATTTATTTATCCACACAAGTGGAAGACCCAAAACTAAATTCTATGATGTGGGACTAATCCCATAAAGAAGGAGCCCGCTAATGGCACACCAATCTATGTTATATGCAGACCAAATTCCAACACTTATATTAACATACAAAAAGGTCTTGAAAACCATTAATCCTCAGTAAGTTATTGTTATCTAAATAGCCGTTAGATTGCAACGATCACATCAGCAATTGGAACCAAGATTTTGGCTCGTCGGGATTCAGGACTGCGAGATGACGCAAGGTCTACCTGGCTTCATTTGGTGCGGCTTTTTTGCTCTAGTGAGTATAGACAAAACACCACCCTCATAAAATCTATGCTTGGCATGACAATTGTTATGGCTGTTATTATGACCAAGCGACGGTTCATATAACCATCATGTTTATGAATTATGACCGCTGCCGCGTGTCAAATGGAGCCTCAGCCTCCTTTCTCATTCACCTATTTATGAGAGAACCAAGACCAAGAGTTGTATTCAATAATAACATTTTTCATACCATTTTCTCCTGAATGATGTGCAAATTCTTTCAACAATCATCCAGTCACTTCATGTTTGTGTTCATGAAATGCAGGAAATTCAGTCTTGTACAAAATTTCGTCGGCGAAAAAGGGCGACGCTCTCGCAAACGAAAATGAAAAAAATGATTATGATTGGTGAGAAAATATCTCTCAACAAATGTTGTTCTTTATCTGTTGCTATTCATATCAGAAGCCCAGCATCTACATTCTATCTGCCTCAGTGCTCTTATGTGATGTCTTTGGGGGGGCACTTTTGGGGAATTATTTGATGTTTAGGATCTGTTTGGGGGCACCTACGATAAATGCAGCCCGGTAGTAAATAGAGATCGTCCTCACCGATGGGGCTCCGTCCCGCATGTTGTTTGGGACGCCTCCATCTTCCACCACTGCTCCAGTGGTGGAAGATGGAGCCGCACGGGTACCGCAAACGCGCACTTAATTATTATGTTTCTCGTGAAATAATTGATTTATATTGGCAGGCTAAAAACTCCGCCGGCTACGCCGCTGTTCCAATCGCTTGAGATGGATGTTGGGCAAATCAACCCCAACATGATTGTCCACAAGGAACTTCCCGTCATCTCTCCTCTTAAACCTTCAAGGGTAGGCCCTCTCTTTTGTTAATAATCTATAGGGGACATTTACTTAAGGACCCCCCCCCCCCCCCCAAAAAAAAAAAACCTTGCATAATTACACGGATTCTCCCATCTTTCTTTCATAATTACATGGATTCTCCTGGGTTTGTTGTTGTTGTTTGCACATGTATGGTAACAATGTGAATTTAGAGGGGGAGATTTTTGTAATTTTGAAAGTAAATAGGGAGATTTATGTAATTATGCAAAGTTGGATAGGAGGCTTTTTTTTTGTAATTAAGACCCTAATCTATAGTAATAATTAAGACCCTAATTTGAGGTAGCTATTATGTTTAACACACTGTTTTTGCTTTGTTAAAAAATGTGTTTGACATAACGGTTATAACCGCTGATTCTTATCTGATCTTTCCTCCTACCATGTGTACTTTTAACTTTTTATCATTTGAGCTTACTTCATAAGAAAATGTTGCAGTTCTCAGAGAAAACGGAGACAAAAACCAGTTCAAAGCTGCCAAGCTCACCTTCCTTATCCTCTCTCGTGCCAGCATCATCTTCCCGACCCGAGACTCCGGACCCGTATCCGCTATCACCACCCAAACGACTCGCAGCGCCGATCACCACCCCGAGATTCAGCGGAACTCCAAGGTTCCTCAAGGAGTCCAACACTGAGGCATCCGTCAAGCCACTGCAGCCTGGAAGAGTATGCCCTCTATCGAACTTTTGTACATTGATTTGAACTAAATTGGAGCTGATTTGTATCATTCATTGTGTAGTTCTTGAGAAGAAGAGAGGAGCCAAGAGCCAGACCCCAGTCCCCGGGCGCGGCGTCCGTCGGCTCCGCTTCCTCCCGCCCTGAAACTCCGAATACAAATCTTAAACCGCCGTCTATTCGAAGGGCGGCGAACATGGCTCGAACGAAAGAAGATGCGAAAGCGGCGGAGAGATCCGTTACGAGATTCAGCAAGGAAGTGCCCGCCAAGCAATTGCCTGAGAAGAAAATCCAAAGCAGACAGGTATGAAATGCTTTTTGATTTAGAACATTAATTCATATCAACTGTTCCTCATTGTATGTTTTGATACGGAGCACCCTCTAATTTAGATTTTTTTTACATTAAATCGTAAATAATAAATATTTAATTTTGGCACTTTGCACGGCCAAAGGCTTTATAATTGGCATTTTGCCCTTTCATAATTGAATATTTAGAATGCAAAATATCAATATTAATTATGTTGCAATGTGCAAAAATCTTCTAATTAGAGGGTGCTTAAATCATTCGTCTGGGATTATCAACCAATTCTAGGAAATATTGCAGGTCGTTAGACCTTTGTCTCCGAGCTCAAGATCAGTGGCCTCGGCCGGATCCTCTCGGCCTGAAACTCCGGTTTCCGAGCCCATTAAGAGCAAGGCCGCTCCAAAGTCTTCCGATAAAGCCGTTAAGAAGCCTGTTAGGGAGGCACCCGGGAAGAAAAACCCGGAATTCAAACCAAACAGTCTAACCGCCTCCCCCGTGAATCGATACAGTTTCCCCGCAACTCATCCTGATTTCCCGACAGAGGCCCCGCCGAACTTGATCACGTCGGCAGCACCGGGGAGAGCCACATCGGCGACGAGGTCGAGGCCGGGGTCAGCTTCGGCCGAGCGGAGGCGGACGCCGAGCGTGACCAAGGATCGAGGGGGGCCGCCGCCGGCGTTGGACACCAAGGGGAAAGAGAAGATTGGCGGCGGTGGGGGCGTGATTGGGAGCTCCATGGTGGAGAAGATGATGAATGCGAGGAGATCAACGGCGGCGACCGGCAAGGCAGTAGACAGGGAGGACAAGGCTTTGAAGATGAGAGGCAAGTAGGATTTATTTATTTATTTTTTTTCAAGAGCCATATTTCTACAGCATCTGCGGCAAGCTTGAGAGCCACTTTAAGCTCTCAAGCCGCTTATATTTAGCTGGTTATGCTGTAAAAATTGAACTAAAAATTGAAAATTGATGGAATTCTCTTTTTAATGGCCAAGCGTTGGGCTTCACTTTAGTACGTATTATATATTTCGGTTGAAATGAAATGATTATGAAATTTCGTCCACCAGCGTGAGATTTTTGGCACCAATCTTGGAAAGAAGTGAGGTAAATGGGGCTAGAAATGCTGATCGACAACACTGCTTGCATAGACTTATTTACTTTCTTTGGAGAATCCAACCTAATCTCTGCAAAAAATGCAACTGTTTTGGTTGCAGGAGGCTTGGGTTGCAAGTAAAGAGAACCTAACTTGATTTATCACCACTTCTTTTTCATTTTTTTAGCGAAATAGATGAAATTGGGGTGCGGTTAACCTAGAATCTACTTTCAGCTACACTTTCCGCTAAAGTACAGCCGAGCAGAACCTAAGCTGGCACAAATAGGTGGTGATAGCAAGGAGTGGTAGTAAATAGTAGTTTAATATGGCTAACATCATATTCTTATCACACCAAAGGGAGGATCGTGAATTGATTAAATTCAATCATTTTGATCCATCCACCCGCTCTCCTTCATCACAACATTAAAGCGACCGTTGCACCGCCCTATTAACTTTGGGTTTAGGTCAATCAAGCCAAGAGCGAAACGAACTGTTGTTTGTAAACAACAGACCTGACCTAAAGAAGTTCATTCACTTTTTTTTTTCATTTTCTTTTTTGATGGCGGCCATAATAACCATTGTCATGTTTGCCACTCCAAACAGAGCCAGGATCTTTACACTAGAAAAATGAAGGGGCTGCATAAAAAATATAATTACTGGAAAAAAGAAAATAAATGGTGATGATATTTTTTTTTCAAACGCTCGTGCTGCTAATGGCTTTAGTCTATTCTCCTCCCATAGATGGGCAAAAAACACATATCAGGGGGAAGCTCCTCTTTTACACAACACAATCACGCGCACGTGTCTCAATCCTTCATCACCAACACCCACTCGGCCTGCCTAACCTAAACGAACACAGCAACAACAACAAAAAAAACATAACCCCAATTAACCGGCGGCAATGGCGGGGGAGGCGGTCAATGGCTTTCCCCGACCCATCGTGAAACCTCTCGTGCCGTCGGGCATGCGGGGGCCTGGCGGCGTCTGCCTCGGAGCCCCAGGCTGCTCGTTCTGCGCGAGATGGCCTGATGACGGCGGCGTGCCCACCGCATTGCAGTTTCCGACCACCGCCCCACGGTGCGGATTGATGATGAGCTGACCCCGCGAACGGCCGCCTCTCCCTCGGCCCCGCCCTCGGGCGCGCCTCCCCCCGCAGCCGTCCTTTTCGTTCGAGCCATCTTCGCCCTGCCCCGGTCACAGACCCCAAACAGTCAGGCGGTTGGAGAAGAAATGAACAAACTTTATGCTGCAGGATCCTAGGTGAGGGGGACCCTACCACTAGTAGCTCAAAAGAAGCTTCAGACGGCTGGGATTGATCCTCTGGCTGCTTCTCATTTGGTTGGTTGGTTGCCGAGATATCTTCCTCCTCACCCATTCCATCGCCTTCGTGACCTGTTTTTCTTCCGCGGCCCACATTTTGTTTCGCCTGATTTGAATTGAGGACAGTTGAGGAAAATAAAAAAATATAAGCTTGTATATAGCAAGTCACTATTAACTACCCAAACCTCCCTGGACAGGTTGCACCTTTCCATTTTTTAATATTACAAAAATCTCCTCTGTAAGCTTACATTTCATAATATGCATGCCCAAAAATACCTCCTCGTAGTAATCTCAAGGGAAATATTTTTGTGCATGCATGTTATGAAATGTAAGCTTGCAGAGGAGGTTTTTGTTATTTCAAAAGATAGAGGGGTCAGCATGTATTTTTGCACAAAAAGACCCTCTTTTGAAATTACAAAAACCTCCCTCTGAAGTTACATTTCATAGCATGAATGCACAAAATGAGTTCTCGTCCAAGGGGTAATCTAGGGGATATTTTTGTGCATACATGTTATGAAATGTAAACTCAGAAAGGAGGACTTGGTAATTTCAAACAATAGAGGTGCTATTGTTTGAATATAAAAAAAATATGCATTCAACGCTTATGGAAATAGAATTTAAAAAAAAAATATGGCCAGCATCATGAATATATAGTGACAGAATACCATGCATTTATTCAGCAGCCGAAGCCGAAGGCCGCTCCTCCAGTTCCTTTCATCGTTAAGCTCCGAAACCTGATTTCACGCAGTAAATGAATGAAAACGTTCAACAACGGCATTCTCTTACAGCGAGAGGGAGCGGGTAATAATTTAGCTTACAGCATTCTCAGCATCCTCCAGAGTCTCATATTCCACAAATGCATGCAACTACAAGTTGTTAGAATGAAAAATATGTAGTTTGAATGAAACAATATATAACAAATACAGAATTAGATCTTTAATACACTACTTAATGCCTTAATACCATAATAATAGATCCACACTATATAGATGCAGGGTATCATGAATCCATTACTTGGGTCGGCTTTATGACTCTTCATTTTCATTCATTCGCGTGGAGCGATAAACCTAGCTATAACATATGCCATATAAGTTCAGGCATTAGATGTTACGAGTGGGCTATCGGCCCTCTATTATCCTGGGCTTTCGCCCAGCAAGGGACCCACTCGGGTTGCGGCCCGTGCCACCCCAATCATTGGCCCCACCTGTTCTCAGTGAGGGGGGTTGTTGATGTCAGGATTCGATCCCGACACCCTTGATAAGAAGCACTTCACGCTTGCCCTCATCACCAACTGAGCTATGAGTGGGTCCCTTGCTGGGCGAAAGCCCATGATAATAGAGGGCCGATAGCCCACTCGTAAAATTAGACTAGGGGTATGTTTGTTTGGGAACTTGAAGCGGTGAGAATGAAATGGTGGGAGATGGAGGGAAGTAATTGCGGTCTCAAAAAACTCAAAATAGAGGTTTTTGACCGGTCACCCTCAACACAAATGGCAACTATCCTTAGCAACAGGAGAATATGAGATATGATGACTCATATCAAGTCAAGAATGATGGGGAGCTATGGGTCAGGCTTGGTGATAAGAGTATGAGTGATATCACCACCATCCGACGATTTGAGTCTATTCACGCAGACCATAGGCCTTGGCCTTGCGTGAGGTGTAAGAGCGATAACTAATGCAGTGAATTAACTCATGTATCCAATTATTTATCGCGTTACATATATTTCATGCATTAAGTAGCAGACCCTTCTAGTGGATGGGAAGGGTCAAGAATTGTATAGTAGTTTTGGCGATAATCTAATTAATGAGAAAGGGTAGTGGGGGGAACAATCTGCAAGCACCACTTTTAGTTACTGTAGTTCCGAGCAGGAAATCATGTGAAGTCGATAGCAATGTCTATCAACCGGTTCAACTGCCTTCTTCCACCAAACGACCTCATAGATCCTCTTTGTGCATGGCAGTGACCTGTCAAATATGGAACTCCCCCCCCCCCCCCCCCCCCCACCCCATCCCCCCGGCCCCCCATCCACCCACCAATTGAAGACCTCTGGCCGTATAGATGGCGTCGACAACACAATCTCCAACAATTAAGTCGCCATCAACGGCATCCATTCGCTCCTCCCCTCCAGGTAAGTGACGTCCCCCCCCCCCCCATACAGGTAAAGGAACGAATCCCATAGGGTGGTGTTGAGATTATATTAGCCAGCAGGACACGTGTGTGTGGGACCGCATGTTTGGGTTTTCCCCATCGCGTTCCAGGTCTGGGTGTTGACCCCGGTGGGCCCCCTTGTGTGGCGGAATATCCCCGCGGTCCTGTGGTTGGGGTTAGTCCCACATCGCCTGCAACAGGCGATCCTTTGTGTTCATGTACCCCCGTCCCCCCTTACCATCACCTCGGGGTTTTGGGAAGATGTGTGGTGACGGGTGGTTTCCACATGCTTTCTACCATGTGGAAACCACCCGTCACCACACATCTTCCCAAAAACCCGAGGTGATGGTAAGGGGGGACGGGGGTACATGAACACAAAGGATCGCCTGTTGCAGGCGATGTGGGACTAACCCCAACCACAGGACCGCGGGGATATTCCGCCACACAAGGGGGCCCACCGGGGTCAACACCCAGACCTGGAACGCGATGGGGAAAGCCCAAACATGCGGTCCCACACACACGTGTCCTGCTGGCTAATATAATCTCAACACACCCCCGCAGCAGGACAACCTGGCTCTGATACCATGTGGAAACCACCCGTCACCACACATCTTCCCAAAACCCCGAGATAATGGTAAGGGGGGACGGGGGTACATAAACACCAAGGACCACCCGCTGCAGGCAATGTGGGACTAATCCAACCACGGGATGGCGGGGATATTCCGCCACACGGGGGGCCCACCGGGGTCAACACCCAGACCTGGAACGCGATGGGGAAGCCCAAATATGCAGTCCCACACACACTCAATCCCGCTGGACCTTGGTCCTCAACAGGTGGCTAGCAGCGTAGAGCAGTATTTTGACCTACAAGGGACTCTGGAATTTCAGAAGGTTCCACTGGAAACCATCCGCATGAAGGGCTCGACGCTCCATTGGATATGTGGGATACACCAATCCAACCACACCCACTCATGATTGTCCATCAAGGATGAGTTGATCCGCCGCTATGATGCGCGACACACTGGCAAACCGTTCGGATGCCAGAGCACAGTTCGAAAAGTAAGGTTAGTTGACTCCTACACTGATAGTTTCATCAAAATCGCCACGCATGTGCCCAGCCTTGTAGCAGAGCACTACTTGGGAGTATTTTTTGGTTGGTTTGTAACCCCATATACGTCCACGTCTACGCATGCACAACCCAACTACTCACATTACTGCTATGTAGAAAGTGCAGTAAATTGAGGATGTTGCTACGGACCCAAAGAACCAGCTCAACTCAACCACCTCATGCTGCCACATAGTAGGTGACGTGACTGGACCTCGCAAGATGAAGTTGTGGGCTACACTTAAATGTTGTGAAGTGGTGGTTATGATTGACAGTAGCGCGAGTCACAACTTCTCTCCCACGAGCTTGTTGACACATTATAGCTCGCGATAAATTCAACACCTAAATTTCAGCTGTTCTTGACAATGGTAGCTGCACCTAGAGTTGTTAATAAACAAAATAGTTTGTGAATAATTCAGAAATCAATTCGTGAAGATTTGATTAAGATTAGTTTTTTTTTTCGAATTCATATTCAAATCCAAATTCGGATTCGAGTGGTATTTGAATCCTAAGCCGAATAATATTATCTCTATTGGCAAAATTCGTGAATAATAATAATATATATTTATATAAATTTATATATTTAACATTGATTCTGAATCCAAGCCTGAATCCAAATTCGTATTCATATTCCAATCCACTATTTCGGGACGAAAAACGAATCTGAATTCGAATCTCTGCATTCTATGACAAATTTGGATTTGATTGAAGAGTTATTTTGATTCGATTCGAGAACACACCTACCCACGCCCACATTGTGGGCCGTAGCGTGGGTTTCCCTCTGACAATTGAATCTTGAACACAACAAATTTTTACTTCTTCGGCCTATGTGACCTTCATGCCATCCCTAGCGCGGCCTGGTTGCGGACTCTGGGCGATGTCACGCGCAATTGGGACCGGCTTACCATGGCCTTCAAATTGTTGGGAGCCACCCACCTTCTTCAGAGGGGCATCCTCTGGCAAAATCGGCACCCACCAAAGGCACTAGCACACCCGGATATTCAAAACCTTTGGACTGATATACTCGCATCTTTGTGACTCCTAGGGGACTTCCACCAAGTCGGTCATCAAACCATCACATTGCCCGTTATCCCAAGGTGATGACAACCTCAATCCACTAGTACCTTTACGGCCATGCCCAGAAGGCGGTCAAGGAGACAACAGTGCCGGAGATGCTACGTATGGGTATCATCCAACCGAAAGCGAGCCCGTTCTCCACCACACCCCTTCCGGTGCAAAGGAAGGATGGAGGTAGATGATTTTTTGGACTGCCGTGAGCTGAATAAGCACACAATGTCAAGCTACCCCGTCCCACATATCCAAAAACTCATGGACGAACTATCACCGTAGTTTTTTTCTTTCTTGGACTTCACTAGTAAAACGGCATTATGTTGTCTTTTTCTACATGGCTTAACTTATTGTGCCTGAGATCTAAAAGAAGCTAAGGAAATCGAGATCAATTCTTATTCTAAATGGCATTACAGGAAATCGAGATCAAACCCCATCTTCCAGGACCACTCCATTAAATGTTGAATCATCCATCCTAGGTGGTATGCTATTAAATAGTACAATAATCGCACCAATATTTGCATTACGCAATTAACAAATAAAAATGTATAGTTTTTACTAACTGATGGGGTCCCCAGGTGGTATGGTCAAACCAAAGATCCTTTAAGCAATCTCGACCGGACCGCGGACGTAGTGCCAACAGGCCCAGTCTCGCGCGACTCCGTGACTGTTCCGCCATGCAAGCAGACGTAAAGACGCGCATAGACACTAACCGCATCCACTAAGACCACTCATCCCAAGACCATCCACAACAACTGGGGACGCGGGCGAGCAAGCACACATCCCCAGTCACGTCACAAACGCAGCCCCAGCAACACGTGCGGCCGCAAAGCCCCGCCTAGTCCGCGATGCGTGGGACTGGTCGCGTGCATCTGCGCGGGCCCCGACTGGCCGCGCGCAGGCTTGCGCGCGGCCCTGGCTGCATGCTCCCGCAAGCAGCCTTGTCGGCCCCCATGGCCGCCCTAGTAGGCGGCCTCATTGCCACATAAGTAGGGTCGCCCTCATCGGGTGGCCTCTTGGTCGCCCAGATCGGGCGGCCCCTTGTCCGCCCGGCCCTCCAGCCGCCCGGATCAGGCAACCTCTTGGCCGCCCATGTCGGACAGCCTCTTGGCAGCCCATGCCGGACGACCCCCTTTGCCGCCCATGTAGGGCCCCCCAGATCGAGTGGCCCCCTTTGACACCTAGGTCGAGTAGCCCCTTGGCCGCCCGAATTGGCCGGCCCCTTGGACATCCAAGTCGGGCGTCCCCTTGGCCGCCCGACCTTCCGCCGGAGACCGGCCAAGTCGTCCTCCCCGGGCTCCCCAACCGATCTCCTCACCAGACAGCTCAATGTCGCCAGATCGCCGTCATGCAATCTCCACCGTTCGATTTACGAGTAACCACCCGCATAACCACCGACGTAACTACACAATGTGGGGGGATGAATAGCCGGGCAAGTGTGCATATAATAATGCCATAAAATACTTATAAAGTTCTGGTCTGCAAATAGTAAATAGGGTGATTATGGTCTACGGATAACCACGTAACCACCATAACCACTCATGGGGCCTATAAATAGGACCCCTGGGTCTCACTCATTCATTATGTTCTCCTCTGACTTTGCCTCCTACGCACGCCATAGCTCTCCGTGGAGTCTCCTTCGTCCTTCGAAGACCCGCTTGATGATCTTCGAACGCATCGAAGGATCTTCGAAGATTTATGCTCTCCTACGCATACAACATTCAGCACTCCAGCACAGAAGCAAGCGCTCCATAGCGAACATCCCAGCACGGCGAAAAACACTCCTCGACACTCCTCGGAAACAAGTATTCCTTCGCGCACTCCAGTCAACGATAAGCCTAGCACTCCAGGCATTCATGAACGCAGCTAGAGACAAATAGCAAAATCACAGCACGCAGAGCGCGCCGTTCAAGCCTCTCAGCAACAGTCGAAGGTTCCAGAGTGCTCAGAGCGCAACCCCCTCTACCAAAGCAAGAAAAGAATTTAGCTTCGTGAGCAGTGGTCTGTCACTCTCCGAGCGCTCATTTCTCTCTTCCTAGTAAGTGTAACGAGGAGCGGCTTGTCGCCCTCGATTCTCCCTCAAAGCTCTGTACTCCCCCCAACAAATAGTGAAGTTTGGTCGGCACAGCTCTGACCATGTGATTTTTCACCACTTTTCGGGGTTTTCCAGGTAAAAAACCTGCTTGTCTGCTATCTCTTTTCTCAGTGACTATTTGTACGCTCAACCGCTCAAGAGATAAGACAACCAATTTAGGCCCGGTCTACCAAGAACCTCGAGTGAGCCGCAATACTAACAATTTCTAAGAACAAGCAAAATTATCAAATTGTGTAACTACCATGTATGTTTTCAAGATAGAATTGAGTTATATTTTGAACATGTCTATGGAACTTCTCTTGAAAGAAAAACAATATGGCTAAATTCACATGACAAACAAATCAAAACTATGGCATAATTAAATATTCAGCAACTGAAAAATCAAAACAGACCGATAGAAATGAGCACATGATATTGTCTGTCAGTATGCCATTGGATATGTTAATTAACTTGGTAAAGTGTACGTCACAGTTGAATATACATTTTTAATAGACTATAAACTTTCCCAGAGTTTGTAAAATAATGCCAGCGAAGGAATTATAGTAATTCTTCATAAACTGCAAAAATCCTACCTAACCAGATGTGCATTCAAATGGAAATTACCTTATTTGAGAAAAGCATATCAAGTTTGGATGATCTGTTCGTCGGATTAGTAGAACCATTTGGGGTTTGAGGATAGCAAGTGCGTATGGTCTTGACACTATAAAGTATAAAAGTGACAAAATGAACAACTAGATTTCCAATAAATTAAGAAAAGAAAAGAATCAGAAAACTTCCCTACCTTCCAACAGCAGCAAAAATCTTCATCAGGTTCTGGTAACAATGATCTTCAGGTAAATTTTCAGCCACGACAATGCGAGACTGCAGGACAGGTACTCTTATATAAGCAACCATTCCGCATCAAAGAAAAAAAATACTACCTTTAATAAAGAGTAAAAACATCCACCTGCAGTTCATCAACATCTGCCTCAGTGAAGGGCTGTAGGCGCCTAACTTTCTTCCCATCATCACTAACAACCTGAAGTTTAAATCTCCAAAATGAAGAAATTTTGCATGAGCAAACGAATAATAGATTTATGCACAAATAAAATTGATTAAGCAGTACCGTATCACATATCATTTCACAAAAAGAACTGCAAAAAGAACTTACAAGCTTTGTGGACATTCGCAGAGCATTGGAAAGCAGCACATTGTTATGCACTAATGCCTTAATCTTCTTAAAAGAAGCAATGACAGATATTGGCACTACAACACAACCAACATTACATCAGAGCATAAAGTAAATTTCAGGTAACTGTACGAGCACAAAAATGGTGATCAAATCTCCAACCCCGGAAAAACAAAAATAACCAAATAACAGGCCCACAAATCAATTGTTTCACCTCCTATCGAGCTAGATGAATTCTTGAAACTCTTAGGTATGAACTCTTTCAACTGCTCTTCATATTATAAGAGTCATAATTATATAAGTAAATAAAAAAATAAAGTAGAAGCAACCAAATTCATGCATGAATTCCGAAATTCATAGTAATTATTACACTGATTTTGTTTAATGTAAATTGTAGAGCATATCCATAAAAAGTGAGACTAAGAAAAATGATGAAAATTGACAATGTGTTGATAAACAACAAATTAATGTCTATTGATGAGGACTGATTTATGTCTATTATAGGTCAGGGGTATTCTAATTTCAGTTTATTCAACAATTAGTAGATCCCATGGTAACTAGGGTTGTTCGCAAACCAAACAGTTAGTGAATAATTCGGGAATCGATTCGTGAAAATTCTATTAAAATTCATATTTTTCGGAGTGGTATTCAAATCATAATAATATTATGATGCAGCACGAGTCTATAGATGACGGGCGCATGATGCCCAAGCTCAAAATGCAATGCAAATGACTACACAACACATGTCAATGACGTTACGATGGTGCAAACATGAAATAACAGTCCATATCAAGATTCCCAAACAAGTAATAAAAGTTAGCAAAGCTCTAAACAACGATTTGCACGATCGAAATAAGACAATAATGAACAATTATAATTAACCAACAAAGTGAGGCGCAATTCCGCTCAAGTGCGTCGGATGCGTCCCGCAAGTTAAACGACAAATAAAGTAATGATTGCATAAAAGTGTCAACAAACCAAACATAGTTCAAAACCAGGGCATCCAAACAAGAGAAATAAAACACTCATGCCTAGATTTAGGGTCTGTTTGGGACAGCTCTGGTGGCTGGAGAAGCTCTTTTCCAGCCGCCAGAGCTGGTATTGAGTCTGTTTAGCTTTTTAGAAATCGCTTTTTAAAAAACAGCTCAGCTATTTTTCGGAGCCCCCCCTGCGTTTCAGCGGTCCTAAAATCGCGAAATCGATAATAATATTATGATGCAGCCCCTCTTCCACCGGTAATATTCATTTTTCCGCTCATTTCTCCTGCGATTTATGTGTGTTTGCGAGTCTATAGATGACGGGCGCATGATGCCCAAGCTGTATGGTTGTATGTGTGTGTGTATTATGTGTGTGTGTGTGTGTGTGTGTGTGTGTGTCAAAATGCAATGCAAATGACTACTTTTGAATGTGTATGAGTGTGAATGTGTGTGTGTTTGTGTGTTTGTTTTTTTTGTGTACAACACATGTCAATGACGTTACATACGAGTGCAATGTTGATGCGAAACCCGTAGAAGATCATACGAACGTCATAACCCAGTAATGGCAGTCATGTGCTTTATCAAGATTCCCAAACAAGTAGGTATAAAAGTTAGCATAAAGCTCTAAATGCAACGATTTGCACGATCGAAATAAGACAATAATGAACAATTATAATTATGACCAACAAAGTGAGGCGCAATTCTTTCGCTCAAGTGCGAAATTCGATATGTGGATGCTGCTGCGTCTCCCGCAAGTTAAACGACAAATAAAGTAATGATTGCATAAAAGTGTCACCAAACCAAACATAGTTCAAAACCAGGGCATCCAAACAAGAGAAATAAAACACTCATGCCTAGATTTACTCATGTATGTGGCGGCGTGAATTAGAGATGGGGAAAGCAACGGTTTGGATGTCATTGGTGCGTACTCGGCTCATCGATTGGGCTGTTGGGGGGTATATGGTGTGGATCTGGAGGGTTTGTGATGTAAACTCGATTTAGGGTTTGAAATTTAGTTATTTTAATCAAAGAAATATTTTATTTTATTATAAAATAAAATTATGAATGTTGAGAAATTAAGTGAACTCTTAATTTAAAAGGAGGCCGAGCGGCCGAGTCGAGGCGTTCGCGCGCAAAACTGCTCCTATCAATAAACTTTCGCAAAATCCGTTATTTGTTATTCGGAAAACTTCATCAGCGCTAACGGATCGAATTGAAGCGCGACTTGTACGTTCACAAGCGCAGTCCACAAACAACAATTTATGAAATAAACGGTAAGGAAGGCAAAGAACATTCGGGGCAAGCTCTCAATTATTTAAGTGATGCATCAATTTAAAACTAAATAGTGCGAGCAAGGAAAAACGAGCGAGGTTACCACAGAAGCCTGGTCGATTCCCAGTCCGACCGAGGAGGCGGGAGAATTGTTGTCGGCCGATTGCTGGAGTAGTTTATTGTAGTCGACAACAACCGGCCATGGGAGGAGTAAGGTGGCCGCCGGAGGGAAGTGAAGAAGCTTCCACCTGGCGTGGCCGCTGGAGGCCGAAGATCTGACTGTAGAGGCGTCGGATTGCGGGAACAGCAACGCCACCGGCAGCAGAGACTGGAAAGGGGGTCGGCGACCTCTACTGGAATGCCGACGAGGAAGTTCGGCAGTGACGGAGTTCGGCAGCACTGTTGGCGTCGAGGGTGAGCAACAGCGGTAGGACGAGGATGTCGTCGGCTTGCGGTGTTGTCGTTGTCGAGAGGCTGGAACAGCAGAGATAAGATAGTTGTACGGGGAGGCAATTGTCACCGGCAATGCAGGAATTAATTGAAAATTATTTTTTGTTGTCCGGTCTGATTCTCTTCGGCCAAGCAAGACCCTTTATAATGACAAATTTCACTAAGAGTTTAATATGTTTCCAAACAGGGAGAGGACCGGCCCAATTTTTTTCTTTCTAAATCTTAAAATTTCCAAAGCACAGTTGACCGGCCATAAATATTGGCTTTCTATTTTATTTTATTTTTGCTCTTAATAATAATTTCTCATAAACTCTTTTCAAAAATTTACCAATTTTAAATTTATTCTTAACGAGATATCTCCTTATTCTTAGTGCAATGATATTCTGCCTCTTGAGAATTAAATTTTAAATTTATGCGTTTTAAATAATTTTGAGCTTACCCGTTACGTCCTAACCACCAAGATTATCGGATCTTTCTATTAAGGGTATCATCGGACGGTCAACTCGACGAGCCGAGCATTTTCAAACAAACAAGAGCACGTCGAAGGAAATACATAAAAATTGCATAAATAAAAATTTCATGACGCATGGTGGCGTCATTCAATTTTGGATGCGACGGAGGATGCATCAGTTTGTGATTGTTGGAGGGCTGCAGTTAGCAGATGCTGGACGGAGGGGTTTTGGGTTGGGCGGTTGGGATCGGGATAGGGGTGGGAATTGCGGGTAGTCTGGGAGGGGTGGCCGGGACTGGAATGAGAGGGGATTGAGTGGTAGCAAGGCCGGAAGGAAGGTATCGGGCTGAGAAAGGGTCGGGGTGATGGATGTGGGTTCTTCCGTGGACAGGCGGGATTGGGGCAGGGGAATGGGGCTGTCGAAGGGGCTAGGGTTGGGTTGCAGGAGGTTGTCGGGGTTGAAGAGGGAGATGTGAGGGAGTGGCGGGCTGCAGAAAAGGCTGGTGGAGGAGGGGGCGGGGTCTCCCGTGGGACGGAAGGGAAGGGTAGGGAAGCTGGGCTACTGGAGGAGCCGGGGTTGGGTTTTAGTAGGTCGTCGGGGTGTTAGGAAGGGGTGGAAAGGAGGAGGCGGGGCTGGGGATGTTTACCGGAGAGAGAAAAGGTACCGGGGAGGCGCGCACGACGGAGATTACTCGGAGTGCACCGGGATGACCGGCCGGCTGCGAGAGGGGCAACCATCGATCCCTATTCCTGCCACAAACATGAGTATATATAGAGAGAGGGCGAAAATAAAACTAGGGCACCCGAATCAGACGGCTAATAACGTTCGGTCCGATCGGGTGTCAAATACAACTCGAAATACATAAACTAATATATCAAAATGACTCGGAACGACCATCTGGGCGCATCCGCGGACTCGGATCACCCAAATAGGTCGTCGATCACCGCCTCCTGCGGGAATAAACGTGTGTGTGTCGTCGATCGCCATCAACTCCCCCCGACTTGAAAGCACATCTCTGGTGAGTGAAGACGGTCGTACTCTCGGCATAAGTCAAGGGCGAGTCTCTCGAGCTACTCAGCAGAAATCCAAGTATCGTCAAAAACCGGGCGGGCGAGCCAATGAACCAAATATCGCAGAACCATCTGACTGTCATCGTAGTGAAGTCGTGACCAATGATCAGTAGTGCATCTCCGATAGGCGTAGGCAACTGTCAAAACAATGTATCTCCGTCTGAAAGCGGTGTTGGTGGAAATGTCGACGAGGTGTTGTGGTCCTCCGAGCGATGCTCAACCGTCCACAACTGCTTGAGTATGGTGAGCGTAGAGGTACTAGAGAGGGGTGGGGCAAGCTGCGGCTCAGGGGTCGATAGAGATAATGGGTCCACATACACTCGCTCCTCATAACAAGGAGTGAACACCTCCGCATTGAACACCCGGGGAATTCCCATTGTCGGTGGGATATCAACCTCATAAGCGTTCGCACCAATCCGCCGAGTGACAGTATAGGGGCCCATTCGGCGGGCACTTAACTTCTTCGTTGCCCCCTGTGGGAGCCTCTCAGGTCGAAGGCGGATCACAACCTGCTCTTCAACGTAAAAAATCTGCCCCCTCCTGTCCAAATCGGCCTGAGCTTTATAAATTTCATTACTAGTTGCGGTCTTTCTCTGGGCTCTCATGAAGTGCATGTAAATGATAAACAAACGACTAAACAGACTTATGCAAATGGTGAACCCAAAAGATGACATACTCGCATGAATGATGCATGAGAAACACAACAGACACGGTACACGGATATACAACAAGCTTCATGTGGTGAAGGTTCCTTGAAATGGGTGGTGTATCAGGAGATTCGTCGGGAGGAGTGTAATAGAACTCAGTGAGTGTGCAATGAGTGTCAGAATGATCGTGTGAGACACCAACACTCCAACATGAACTCATATTGTTCCTATTATCTCTCGAAGAACGTGACGCGTCAGGAGGCTCACCAGGAGGTACGTATGAAAATTTGTCGCAAAGGCGACGGTCGCCCGAGTGAGCAGCAAAGACATCAATAATAGTAATTAGTATGTGATACTCGAGTGAGGCGAGTGCCCCAAATAAGAAAGAACAAATCTGGCGGAGCGGCAAGCGGTATGTCTAAGAACTCATCACGAGTGTGGTGGATCATATGCTCAATTCTCAGTATATCGAGAGGATGCTCAAGTATACCTAGGAAGAGCCCTATATGCTCAATGCCACACTCAGGACCCGCCGTCCAAAGCAAAATAAGGGATGAGAATTGGAGAGATGTCAATAAGTAAGCGTTCACAGACGACTCGCTCATCGGGATGTCAAACTCACATGGAAGTGGTGGTTCATCATGAGACTTGTTAGGGGGATCATTAAAAAACCCGTCAGTATGGTCATGATCCTCTAAGCGAATACTATTAATAAGGGCAGTGTCCCCAAAAGTGTGAGTCAACCAACGAGATATCGACACGAGGATCGAGGCTCTCGGTCATGACATGACTCGAAATAAGGCTAAGGGGAGAGTGAGATGACTACATTCTCAAGTGGGGGTTAGCCGGCGTGGTGTCAAGAAATGGGTCTATAACCACGGGGGTAACGAGGTCAACATAAGGTGTAGAAGATGGATAGACCATAACAGTGTCACTGGGTCGCTCGGCCTCACTCTCGTGACCAAACTCACTGGACGTGCTAATGGCGCTCTCCACCTGCAAAACAACGCAAGGGTCAGACTCTGCCTCAAAATCGCGTGGGAGTGGAGGCTCGTCAAGGGGAAGAGTACCAATATCAGATGGCGAATCGCTCATATCTATGGGAGTGCTACACGCATCGGTGGTTTGACTTGAATCCTGATGTGTCATACTATAGGTTTCCCCTAGGGCAGATTTCAAGCGACCCATTTAAGCATGTACGCGATCAAATTAATCAAGAACCAATCGCTGAAATTCAACTTCAGGCATCTCTGTTGGTGGAACACTAGGGCAATCCAGACGCGTGAACTTATTCGCATATTGGTCACCTCTATAGGGATCTGGATAGTCATCAAAATGCTCATCCCTAATAGACTCACCGTGTGTCAGAGGGAAAATGTGATCCCTACGAGTGTGTGGCGATGGGCGAGAGTGATCATCGGAATAGAATGAAGATCTCTCTGGAGAGGCTCTACGAAGATACTCAACTCTACTAGCATCAAGTCATGGCGTGGTATAGTGACGATAACGTGAAGTGCTAGAATCATAGTGATCGTCTCTAGCAAATCGTGGCGAAGGGTCGACACGATATCCAGAATAAGCGGAATGCGAATAAGGATGATCATCATAATAATGTCATGAGATACTACTTATAGACTTCACTACTGCGTATATAAATGTGGCACTATCGAACCTCGCTTTGATATCAATTGATGCAGCACGAGTCTACAGATGGCGAACGATCGATGTCCTAGCTCAAAATGCAATGCAAGTGACTACAAAACACATGTCAATGACATTACGATGGTGCAAACATGAAATAACAGTCTGGATCCAGATTCTCAAACAAGTAATAAAAGTTAGCAAAGCTCTACACAACGATTTGCACGATTGAAAACAGATAATGATGAATAAAGAACAATTATACTTAACTAACGAAGTGAGGCGCAATTCCGTTCAAGTGCGCTGGATGCATACCGCAAGTTAAACGACAAATAAAGTAACGATTGCATAAGTGTCAACAAACCCAACAATAGTTCAAAACCAAGAAATCCAAACAAGAGAAATAAAACACTCATACTCATATATGTGGCGGCGTGAATTAGGGATGGGTAAAGCAACAGTTTTGCTGACCTTGGTACGTACTTGGCTCGTCGATTGGGCTGTTGGGAGTATATGGATCTGGAGTGTTTGTGATTGTTGGAGAGTTGCGGGTAGCAAATGCTGGACGGAGGGGTTTCGGGTTGGCCGGCTGGGATCGGGACAGGGGCGGGAATTGCGGGTAGTCTGGGAGGGGCGGTCGGGACTGGAATGAGAGGGGATCGAGTGGTGGGAAGGCCGGAAGGGAGGCGTCGGGCTGAGAAAGGGTCGGGGGTGATGGATGCGGGTTCTACCGTGAACAGGCGGGATTGGGGTAAGGGAATGGGGCTGTCGGAGGGGCTAGGGTTGGGTTGCAGGAGGTCGTCGGGGTTTAAGGGGGAGATGTGAGGGAGTGGCGGGTTGCAGAGAAAGTTGGTGGAGGGGGCGGGGTCTCCCGTGGGACGAAAGGGTTAGGTGGGAAGCTGGGCTGCTGGAGTGGTCGGGGTTGGGTTGCAGTAGGTCGTTGGGGTGTTAGGAAGGTGTGGAAAGGAGGAGGTGGGGCTTGGGATGTTTACCGAAGAGGGGAGAAGAGGTACCGAGGAGGCGCGCACAGCGGAGATCGCTTGGAGTCCACCGGGATGACCGACCGGCTGCGAGAGGGGCAACCATCGATCCCTAATCCTGCCACAAACATGAGTATGTATAGGGAGAGATGGAAATAAAACTAGGGCACTCTGATCGAAAGGCTAATAACGTTTGGTTCGATCGGGTGCCAAATACAACCCGAAATACATAAACTAATATATATCAAAATGACTCTGAACGACCATCCGGACGCATCCGTGAACTCGAATCGCCCAAATAGGGCGTCGATCACCACCTCCTGCAGGAATAAACACGGGTGTGTCGTCAATCACCATCATATTATATCTATTAAAAGGATTCGTGAATAGTAGAAAAATATAATTTAATAAATTTTATATAACAAATTAAACTTCTCATAAGTCATAATATAAGTTTTATATACAAATTAAACTTCTCCAAGCTCGAATTCGAATTTGAATCCTAATACGAATCCAAGATTTCGGGACATCCGAATTTAAATATTCAAACGAATCTGAATCTCTACATTATATCACAATTTTGGATTAAATTGATGTGTTATTTGATTCGTCAACACCCTATTGTTGACAATATAAGGTGATGAATGAGTTAAACAGGCGGCCCCAAGCCCATCAACGACGACCCAATTAAGTGCAAGTTACGTCAACCCACTCTTTTGGAGGATAACTCACAGAAATCACTAGTGGATCATCATTTGAAATTTGTTACAGTTGTGCATGACGACGGAGCACGCACACGCCAATGAGACACCGTGGCTAGTCAGCACGCAGAGGCAGACGATGACGAAATCGTCTGGAGGAGGAGAGGCTGAAGACGCGCCGCCGACATGATTATTTAATTTTCATTTGTTATGTTATTTTCATTTGTTATGTTATTTTCATTTTTATGTGCGCCTTATTATTCGCACTGTTGTTTTGTTATCTGCACCTCTTAGCTATAAGGGGTTGTATTGTTATCTGCACCTCTTAGCTACAAGGGGTGTGTTGTACTCTTTTTCATTATGCTTGGATGTATGGAAATTAGGATTCCTCCCTATCTTTTCTTCTTGTTCTCTCCTTCCTCGTCCTCACCTCTGTCGGTCATCCTCTTGTCGGATTCCTCTCCGGGATCCGATCAATTCGTTCTGACCTACCGCACTGCTCGCCCCAAGCCGTCGGTGCTCTGCCTTCGTTACCACGCCAAAAGAAGAGCCCACCCTTCGTCGCTCGTCCATCGTAGATCTGCTGTCGTCCACGCATCCAGCAACCCGATCGACAGTCCACGTCCGCCCAGCGCCAGCGTTTTCTCGTCCAGAGCCCAGATCCCGACCGATCTGGCCCTAATCCGCTGATCCCATATGTGATCTCCAACCGGGGGAGCTTCCACCTGCATCGCGCACGCCAGTGCCAAGTTTCGTCAGACGTGAACCCTCCAATGCCAAACACCTACCTGGAACCCGCAGGGACATTTTTTTCCCTGGCTCCAGCCGCCACCTATGCCCCTAGGCACCCCAATCGATCCTGCTGTCACGCACTGTCATCGTTGCCGCCTCTATGGCCCCACACACTTGCCAAAATTCTGAATCTGCTCTGGATGTCACCGACGACAGCCTTAGCCACCATGTGGACACTCACAATCAACTCCTTACATCTATGCACACTTCGCTCTTCACCCTCCACTCCAAGATAGACTCCCTCCAAGCGCCTGCCGCCGTCGTTTCCGCTACGTCCTGCTTCGCCTCACCCGCGGGCAGCGTCTCACTCCTTGGCGCCGGGTCGTTGCTCATTCCTGCGGCGACATTTTTTTCCCTGCTTCTAGCCGCCGCCTGTGCCCCCAAGTACCCCAATTGACCCTGTCGTCGCGCACCATCACCGTTGTCGCCTCCATCTTCGCACACTCGCCAAAATTCTGAATCCTCTCTGGATGTCACCGACGACTGCATTAGCCGTCGTGTGGACGCTCACGATCAACTCCTCGCCTTTATGCACGCTTCGCTCTTCGCCCTCCACTCCCAGATTGACTCCCTCCAAGCGTCCGCCGCCACGGTTTCCGCTACGTCCATCTTCGGCTTACCCAGGGACGACATCTCTCTCCTCGACGTCGGGTCACTGCTCATTCCCTCTGGAACCACTCTCCCGCCCATTTCCTCTGGAACCACTCTCCCGCCCATTCCCTCTGGAACCACTCTCCCGCTCATTCTCTCTGGAACCACTCTCCCGCCCATTTTGGGTCAGTACCCCTCTCCCTCGGCATTCCCTTCTTTGTCAGCGTTGACCCGATAGGTTGGATTGCCAAAGCGGAGCAATACTTCGACCTCAAGTACACACCGGAGCACGACAAGGTGTCTACGGCTGTAGTTGTCTTGTACGGCACGACCCTCCACTGGGCTCGGTGGCTCCGCCAATCCAACCGTGCCTATCCTGGCCCGAGCTCAAGCAGGAGATGATCTGATGGTATGACACCCGTTACTCTGGCTCCTCCGCTATCGAGCGTCTTTGCGGCGTCCGTCAGACAGTCGGCCTGGACGATTATGTTGATGAGTTCGTCGCCCTGGTCTCCCACGTCCCCGGGCTAGCGCCCGATCATTACCTGGGCTTCTTCATGTAGGGTCTACTGCCACATATCCGCTCTCCTCTCCGGACGTACCACCTCCACAAAGTCTCCGACGCCATGGACTTGACGAGTTTTGTGGAAATCGGCCTCTCCCCCCGGCCACCTGCTCCTACGGCCGACCACCACCAATCTTGTCCGCCTTGGCGACCACCAGCCACGGCTCCTCCACCGCAGCCGCCACCTTGGGAAATCGGTCGGGACTCCCACCGACCCCTCAGCGCCTCTCGAACAGTGATTACAATGAGCTTCGCAGCAAGTCTATGTTTTTGGTGCCGTCAACCATACTCCTCTAACCATGAGTGCTTCGTGAAAGAGTTCCACGCCATCATCGGCGACGTCGACCCTGAGATTACCCCGACTGACTTTGAGGCCTTGGAGCTCTCATCGGGGGATACACCTCTCAACTCCACCGCGGTTACGTTCCACTGCTTGGAGTTATCTTGCACCTCGACGGGCGGGATCTCCGGCCAGTAGACCATGCAACTCTTGAGCACGTAGCGGGATCGCCCGATCATCATCGTGGTGGACAGCGGCGGAAGCCACAACCTCATCTCTGAGTGTCTAGTACAGCAGCTCCATCTTCCCTCAGTTCCCTCTCTGAATGTTGCAGTCCGCCTGGGCGATGGACGCCGCCAACCAACTCAAGGCCATTGCACTGTCGTGCCTAATTTTGTGAGGTCATGTTCCGTAACTGCGGATTTCTACGCATTCGGAAAAGGTAGTATCGACATTATTTTGAGGGTGGCTTGGCTTCGCACGCTCGGCGATGTACGCGTCAATTTGGCGACTATGACCATGCAGTTCCTCCATAGGGGCCAGCCATGTCGCCTCGACGGTGAGTCCCCTCTCCTCCGTTCTCTGGTCTCTTTCTGCACAATCCAGCGGACCACGGATGTCGACCTCTCCGCGGGGTTGTGGGCCCTCTCGGGCCCGTCCGATGTGTTTTCCCTTTCCTGACGAATCACCGGGAGCTTTCTACTGTGTTCGTTGACGTCATCCAGCCTCCGGCAGAATTGATACCTGCCCAACCTTCTCTGGTCCGGAAGAAAGACAGCAATTGGCGTCGTACTGCCCGGCCAAGCAACTTAATCGTCGCTACCACCTTCAGGGGGACTCTAGCTCGCAAAAGGTCCCTGTTGCTGGGTCTTACCTTTGGAGTTCGAAGCTACGTGATTGCACAGGCATCACTTCTGTTGCCACCGCTCCGAACATTGCCTTAGGGACAAGACATATTTTCCAGACGTCAACATTGTTATGGCTGCGCATGCCGACGGGACACGCACACGCCGACGAGACGTTGTGGTGAGTCCACACGCGGAGGGAGACGATGACGAGTCCGTCCGGAGGAGGAGAGATCGAAGACGTGTCGACGACATGATTATTTTATTTGCATTTATTATGTAATTTTCATTTATGTGTATGCTTTATTATTCGGACTGCTGTTTTGCTATCTGCACCCCGCAACTACAAGGGGTTGTGTTGTACTCTTTTTCATTATGCTTGGATGTATGGAAATTAGGGTTGCTCCCTAGCTTTTCCTCTTGTTCCTTTCTCCTTCCTCGTCCTCACCTCCACCAGCCCTCCTCTTGACTCTAGGCGTTTTTATTTTCTTGATGTCTCTTTATCCATATGTGGCATGCTGTGTTTAAGACAAATCAACTCTTTAAACCATTGGGAATCTTCATGGGTTTATGTCAAAATTTATTGTAGCAAAGATACAACAACTGCATCTTTTGCTACATATTTTTGCACCGGGAATTAAAAGAAACCATTAAAGGATAATTACCATTTGGGTTAAACTAATTGTTTATCATACTAAAGCACAAAGTTTTGACCGCTAGATATTTTTTAGACAAGTTTTTAAACAGCTCATGTGGGAAGAGAATTGACTCCTTTTTAGACAGCCATCTATTGCCTTTTGCACTATCATGTCAAAATGTAATAATTAACAATCACCTTAAACATAACATGCCACTGAAATTCCTTTTCCTGAGAGTCGGTTTGCATCTTTCAAACCATTTAGGTTATCCTACGGTCTCATTGTGTGAGTCACTCCACATACTGCCGGTCCCCAATTGCAGAGCAGAAGGAGGATTTGGCGTTGATCGTAGAATGGAGTGGATCTTCCGTGTAACGCCGTTCTCCCTGAATGCTCTGGCTTTTCTAGAACACTTCTCAAAGGTTGATCTGTCACAACTTGAATTGCATGTGCCTGGAAATACGAACGGAGTTTTCGAGCTGACATTACTAGTGCTAAAGCCAACCTTTCCAGAATTGGATATCTCGTTTCAGCGCTTTTGAGTATATGGTTAACTATTTCTTCAGCTGCTCAAAGGCTTATGAACATTCATCTGTCCATTCAAACTTAGACACCCCTCGAAGAGTCTTAAAAAAAGAGGCACTCTTATCTCCAACTCGAGAGATAAATCTCCCGAGGCCTGCTAATCTTCCTCCTAACTGTTGAACTTCTTTTGGTGATCGAGGAGGCGCCATATCAAGAATTGCTTTTACTTTATCAGGATTAGGGGCAAGTCACTCAGCTTTATTGCCCACTTAGCCAATCTCCCGGAATGCTCTGACTTTTCTAGAACACTTCTCAAAGGTTGATCTGTCACAACTTGATTTGCAAACTCACTCAGCTCTAGAGATTTCAAACTCACTCAGCTCTATTGCCCACTTAGCCAATCTCACTGAATGCTCTGGCTTTTCTAGAACACTTCTCAAAGGTTGATCTGTCACAACTTGAATTAAAAACTCACTCAGCTCTATTGCCCACTTAGCCAATCTCCCTGAATGCTCTGGCTTTTCTAGAACACTTCTCAAAGGTTGATCTGTCACAACTTGAATTGCATGTGCCTGGAAATACGCACGGAGTTTTCGAGCTGACATTACTAGTGCTAAATAGGATTAGGTGCTCTGGAGATTTCAAACTCACTCAGATAAGATCGGGGACAGCATCATGTAAATGATAATATAATTTTTAATTTGTTGATGGTGTAGCTAAAATATATAAAAATTATTATATATTTTTAAAGAATGCGAGTTCCACAATATAAATTATAAAATAAAATTAACTTTATTTTAAATATTATATTTTTTATATGAGAACGCGATAATAAAAAAACAAACGATGATGCAGAAGATAAGATCGGGGACAGCATCATGTAAGTGATAATATAGTTTTTAATTTGTTGATGGTGTAGCTAAAATATATAAAAATTTATATATTTTTAAAGAATGCTACTTCCACAATATAAATTATAAAATAAAATTAACTTTATTTTAAATATTATATTTTTTATATGAGAACGCGATTATAAAAAACAAACGATGATGCTGAAGATAAGATCGAGGACAGCATCATATAAATGATAATATAGTTTTTAATTTGTTGATGGCTCAGAAAGCAGGAATTCCAATCCAACAACTGTGATTAGGGCTATTACTTCTTTAATTTCATCAGTAGCTGTGAGGAATCGATTGCGAACAAGTTCGTAGCATTCGAAGATGTTAATGTCAGCCTTGGTAGCCAGTGGAGTGGAGAAATTTAGAAGGAGATGTGTCAACTATCGGAGTTATACGGAAGATCCACTCAAATGTTAGATGGCTCCGAAAGCAGGAATTCCAATCCAACATCTGTGATTAGGGCTATTACTTCTTTAATTTCATCAGTAGCTGTGAGGAATCGATTGCGAACAAGTTCGTAGCATTCGAAGATGTTAATGTCAGCCTTGGTAGCCAGTGGAGTGGAGAAATTTAGAAGGAGATGTGTCGACTATCGGAGTTACACGGAGTTACACGTAACATTTTCCAAATGTTAGATGGCTCAGAAAGCAGGAATTCCAATCCAACATCTGTGATTAGGGCTATTACTTCTTTAATTTCATCAGTAGCTGTGAGGAATCGATTGCGAACAAGTTTGTAGCATTCGAAGATGTTAATGTCAGCCTTGGTAGCCAAATGTTAGATGGCTCAGAAAGCAGGAATTTCAATCCAACATCTGTGATTAGGGCTATTACTTCTTTAATTTCATCAGACTGGTTTTAAGCAGTGATTCCTGTTCGTTTATGGCGCTTGGATTTTAGGGATTTGATTTGGGCGATTTTAAGTCGAGAATAAATAGGATTTTGCCGCTCATTTCTCGACATTAACGTATTCTGGAGCGGGAGAAAGAGAAGTGGAGAAACGTACGGTTCATGGAGAAGAACCACCACCATTTCCAAGAATCTGAAGCTTAGATTGAAAATTCGAGTCCGTAGAATCGAAGAACTACCTTCTCCGGTCTTTCCCCACCGACTCTTGCAAGATTTTCATGGCTCCGAGGAGGACTTCAAGGGTAACGACTTTCTTCCCTGGTCTTAGAATTGTCTTTGTGCCTTCATTTTCATGTATTATTGCATTGGTTGATTTGCAATAGAGATCCGTCGATCGATTCTGGATTCGGCATGATGTCTGAAGTCTATTCGTGGCTGTGAGCCAGAAACGGTGATGTTTATGCGACCCTAATGCTACATATTGCAATTTCTCTCAGAAAAAAAAACAACAAAAGAAACTGTATTCATAATCAAGGCAATAATAACATAATTGGGGGAAAAAACTTCAATGCACATGAAAATTCAAATATAAAAGCAACAACAGTTAGCTCACCAAAGCCTTCTGCATCTTTACTTATGAACCTCATTAAATGTTCTGTGGTGGCCAGGTTTACATCACTAAAATAGTATTCCACCTGTCATTTTGAAAACATTATAGATACAATGAAAAGAAGGTATAAAAGACATGTCAATTTGAAAAATCTTTCTCAGCAAGCTAATTTTAATAAATAAATTGAAAAAAAAAACTAAGTTTAAGTAGTTTAATAACAAAAATAATATCTTTAGTAACAACTTTGCTGTTAAGTTCTTTAGTTGTCCTACAATTATCGGTAAGCTAAGTTTAATTAGCTTAATAACAAAAAATAATGGAACGAGTTTGTTATGAATCTTAAGTACCGAGTTATTTATTATGTTCTAGCGCTCTTACTTCAGCAGCACGCGACTGAGCAGTCTCTATCTTACAATGTTTTTTTCTCCCAGCATGCTCCAGGGGCAGCTGCGCCGACATATTTAAATGCAGGAACAACTCAAAGGTGCCAAAAAGTGCTTGGCACCCGACATGAACCACACACAAACATACTGACATGGCATGGAGATTCTATCACCCCTTGGGCACATAGAAAGCATAGCCGACAAGAAAAATTAACACCAACAAGGTCTACATCGATAACCTACTCCTTGATGTGTTTCTTCCATTGACCACAACCCCGTAACCATTAGTCCCCATTGTTGTCATTCAACATACCATTCTCCAGTCAATGATCACATTGCTACAGACTAAAGTTAGCCTTCGAAACGCTAGACCCCACAAACATGTCATTCAACCATGAAATTCTAGCATTCTCAGCCAGCAGGTCCCTCGTGAGTCACATGTTCCAAGCACCCTACATGATGCTCATTAGGTCCCGCTGCTTTCAATTGTTGATTACGTAAATCCATGTATTGCAATATCGACAACCACTTCCATGTATTGCTTCTAGCTAATGAACGCTCATTGTCGCCATGAGTTGTCTCCACTCACGTCGATTCTCTCTCTACACAATTGTTGAGAAACTTACATAAAGCTTCTGGAGAGAAATAAATGAACCAGGTGATACAATAATCAGATTTTACCTCTTCCTTGAGGTTAAGCTCGTATTAAAGAAGCTTGATGGAGTGTTATGTATCTTTGGTAATGAATCTATTGTTCTTTACTAGTGTCTTTATTATGAGATGCGTCTGTGTCCTTAAGTAATGGTTACAAAATTTGCTGCAATTTTTGAAGCGGACCACTTTTGCACTAGCATTACACCTCGTCGCATTTAGGGCAACATTTAGAGCGTCCACCTCGAGTAGGTCCCTCCATTGCCTCCACCAGTCCTTCTCTATTGCCACCCGCGAAGTCGCGCCATGAGGATTGCATTGCACCATCGACGGTTCCACCGACACTGCACTCAGACGGAGATACATTACTGCCAGATAGAGATGCATTACTGTCAGACGGAGATACGTTACAGCCAAAGCCACCTATTTCTACGGACGGCGTGCTTCAGATCATCGACCACAATTTCTACACCGCGGGCGAGCGAGATATAGTGCGCTATCTTGTCTGTTGGAGCGGTCAAACTCTACACGATGCGACATGGATTTCTTCAAGGGAGCTCGAGAGACTCGCCCCGCGGCTACACAGCGAGTACGACCATCTTCACTCACCAGAGATGAGTGCTTTCAAGCCGGGGGGAGTTGATGGCGCGCCACGACCGACACGCGTGTAGTCCCGCAGGAGGCAGTGATCCACTGCCCAGATGGATGATCAGAGTCTGTGGTTGCGTCCGGTTGGTCGATCCGAGTCGAGTTCATATATGGTTTTTATATTTTGAGTTGTATTTTTTCCCTAATCGGTCCAGACAGTGTGAGCCATCTGATTCGGATTTTATTTGATTTTTCAATTTGCAGCAGTTTCTGATTTTAGGGTTATAAAGAGGCGGCAGCATGCGGTTCAAGTGTTATCGTGGATTTTTGGAATTCCTGGAACCGTCGGTCAACTTGGTGTGACGCCAACATTTTGCCGAGGGTGACTCCTAGTTCTTCGTCTCCTACTACGACGTTGATCTCCCATCTCAGTAGCCCGCCTGAAGCCTGCTTCGTCCTCCCTGTCCCAAGCCCTCTTCTGCCTCCCTGTCCCAAGCCCGCAACCCCGCTCTCCCATGAGTTCCCCTCCACCCATGCACGTTCCTACGCCGCCGACCTCCCATCACGGCCGCCCATCTGAAGCCCTTTCCCTCATCCCTGCTCAACCACCGCCGACTGAAGCCGCCCCCTCCTCCTCAACCACCGTCGTAAGCCCCCCCCCCCCCCCCCCCCCCCCTCCCCATCCCATTTTTCCCCTAGTTCCCAAGTCATCCCACGCCACTCACTGCAGAAATTTCTTCACCTCCATCCACCGGCCACCACTCCTCACCCGCATCCCATTCAAGTCGCCGCCCCTTTATCCATCCAGATCAGTCGGATCTCCCCCCCCCCCTCCCCTGTTTCGGCTTGACCACACAACTCCCCTTCATCCCATCCCATTCCCTCATCAGATTCAGCCCATCCTCATCACCCATCCCATCCATACACAACCCGACCCCCTTCTCGTATGAGCCCTAGACCGGCGCCATCCTTCCCCGACCGCAAACTTGGAAGCCCACATTGAACCATTCATTGTCACCTGCACGTGTAAGTTGTGTTTGTAGTTTTATTCTCTTCTGTTGTTTAATTTGGCACTCAACTGTGGTGGATTTCTATTTTATTTGTTACTAGTTCATTTGTTGTGCAACTTGCGGGATTTATTTTATTCACGCTTAATAGTAATTGCGCCTCGATCAATTTAAAATTGATATTTGTTCTCCTTTAATTATTTATTTGAGACTGCACGTGTCTTTGTTATTAATTTTATAATAATTAATTATTTGCCGTAATTTTTGAAGCGGACCACTTTTGCACTAGCATTACAGCTCGTCGCATTTAGGGTTGCATTTAGAGCGTCCATCTCGAATAGGTCCCTCCATTGCATCAGGGGCCTAAGGGCATAAGAATGGGAAGCAAGAATAAATTAGTCTCTCTTCTTCCTATAATTGTTCTCTTTAGCCAGGGTTAAAAAATTTTGTAGCTCTCTGCCGCCGCGAGCTTCAAGACTCTAGCACTCATGGAAAAGCTCGTTAGTATCGTTATGATCTATGCATCATAACAAAATCTGACTCTGTATAGTTGAGATAAGGTTAATAAAGGATCAAAAAATGGAATAAAGATATCTAAGGAACATAAAAGTTCAACATGGTAATGTCACAATAAATAAGCATTGGCGTTCTGAAGAAAATTAAACATGGCATAGGTTTCATCAAAGTTGTTGTATAACCCGTAATTCGTTGAGATCCTAAATACCTAGGGAAGACACTTCAAGAAACCCCCTCGTCAGTCGGTTGTTTGGAGATCTCGCATGGGAGATCTCGTCAAGTAGATCTCGTCCGGGAGAACTCGTCCGGGAGATCTTGTCCAGCAGATCTCGTCCGGGAGATCTTGTCCAGCAGATCTCGTCCGGGAGGTCTCGTCCAGTAGATCTCGTCAAGTCGCAGGGTCAGCCTGATCACGGCAGCATTCAACTCGTCAGCTTGACCTCGACATCATTCAGCTCGTCAACTTGACCTCGACAGCATTCAGCTCGTCAGCCTGATCTTGGCAGCACTCAGCTCGTCAGCTTGACCTCGGCAGCATTCAACTCGTCAGCCTGATCTCGGCAGCAATCAGCTCGTCAGCAGTCAACTCGCCGGGTCGCCAAGGTCCTGGAGTCGCTAGGTTGTCGGGTAGCTAGGTTGCCAAATCGCCAGGGTCGCGAGGTCGTCGGACCGTCAAGGAGAACTCAAGAAATAACATATCGGCCTGCAATTAGCCCTTCCAAACAGCGGGATTTCGCTGTTGGCAGACCAATCTGGGCTGCGTTTAGTAAAACCAAAAAGCGGGATTTCGCTATTCGCAGACATTTCTCAGAAAATTATAAATAGACCCTCAAGGGCACATTTGGAGAGGACTTCTTTCCTCCTCTCTTCTTAGGTTGGCTCTGTTTGGCAAGAGCTTCAGCTCCCTGTTCACCATGGTTTCCGGTTGGACATGTTGAGAGTTCCAGCTCCATGTTCACCGTGGTTTCCGGCTGGATAGGTGGAGTGCTCTTAAGTTCCCTCCAAAGTGTCCGGCTCAGCATTGGTTTGGGAGGGGAAGCTCTTTTCAATCTTCTGGGTGTGTGGCGGGACCTCCTCGTTGCAGCTCGAGGGTCTGTTCTTAGTTTTTCACCCTTGTGATTCAGGGATTTCTTTGTGCTCGCTGACCTCCCCTCGTCATGTCTCATCCGGGTCGACCACTAGACCAGTAAACTTTAGTCACCCCCGGGTCCGAATGCAGGGATCAAAAATCCAGGTTTCAACATTTTGGTGTGATGAGCGTGGACCGTGATTGGAGGATGAAATTTTAGTGCAAGACCTCATGGCGAGCCATGATGAGGGGGAAGTGAGGCGAGCTCCAGCTAGGTGAGTGTCAGCTGGGAAAGTGCCAGCTCTGGTGAGTGCCAGCTTGGCGAGTACCTGCTTAGGCAAGTGTCATCTGGGCGAGTGCCAGCTTAGGCGAGTGTCGGCTTAGGCGAATGCCAGCTTAGGCGAGTGCCAATTTAGGCGAGTGTCAGCTTAGGCGAGCGCCAATTTAAGCACGCCCCAGCTCAGGCGAGCTCAGAATGAGTGACTTCTTCATCTCGGCGACCTCAGTAGGCGAGTTCAATATGGATACCTCGGGTGGCAGGCTAAATCAACTCGCAACACTCATGGGTGCTTTGGTAAAACCCAAAAGTGCTTTGGTAAAACCCAAAAGTGCTTTCATATGACTTGCAGTAGTGCTGGATTTGGCATTTCGACCACAACGGCAACTGTCGCATGAGGACCAAGGTGAAGTGCACACCCGCGGGGTCTCATCAAAAACTTTATTTGTTCCAAGGCTTCATTTCATGCCCACAAGGTGTTCAACCCCCCTCTTTTATTTTGCGAGCTCATCACGCAGGGTCATAGGGAATTTTATCTTATTCCGCGAGCTCATCTCGCAAGGTCAAAGGGAATTCTATCTTATTCTGTGAGCTCATCTCGCGAGGTCACATGATGTTGTCTTATTCTGCGAGGTCAGAGGGTATTCTATCTTATTGTGCGAGCCCATCTCGCGAGGTCATAGAATGTTCTATCATATTCCACAAGCTCGCCTTGCGAGGTCACAAGGACTCATATTAGCAACGACATCAACAACAACTCATCTCTACGAGGTCCATGATAAATCTATATTCGGCATGTGCTTACTCGCGGTGGGTGTTCATACTTGGGATGATCTTATTCAGTAGTTCATGCCTCACGACAAAGGCTAAAATGATTATTGGTCATAACTCACTTCGGCAAAAAAAGTCATCATAGATCATGTCAGGTAAAATATGTGAGTTCTTTCACTTTAACCACTACATAAATCCACATAGCCCTCTCGTTTATGTTTGTCGTGATATTTCGTCTCCTCGATGTTAGACATAATAAAATGCGGACACATAAGAGTCTCACTCCCGGGATGGTCCCGCTGACCGAGCTCTCACAAGCCGGCAGGACGGGCAAGTCGCTCGGGTGGCAGGTTGTAAAAAAAGATTTTGGTTATAATAAGCCCCTGATAGGATCTCGTTGACCGGGCTCTCACAAGCTGGCAGGGCAGGAAGATCGCTCGGGTGGCAGGTTGTAAAAAAGGTTTCGGTTGTAATAAGTCCCCCGATAGGATCCCGCTGACCAGGCTCTCACAAGCCGGCAGGGCAGGCAGGTCGCTCGGGTGGCAGGTTGTAAAAAAGGTTTTGGTTGTAATAAGCCCCTGATAGGATCCCGCTGACCGGGCTCTCACAAGCCGGCAGGGCAGGTAGGTCGCTCGGGTAGTCGGGTGGCAGGTTGTAAAAAAAATGGTTTTAATAAGCCCCCAATAGGATCTCACTGACTGGGCTCTCACAAGCCGGCAGGGCAGACAGGTCGCTCAGGTGGCAGGTTGTAAAAAAGGTTTCGGTTGTAATAAGTCCCCCGATAGGATCCCGCTGACCGGGCTCTCACAACTCGGCATGGCAGGCAGGTCGCTCAGGTGGAAGGTTGAGATGAGACTAAGTCTGAATCAAAGCACCCCTGATAAGATCCCGCTTGTCGGGCTCTCACAAGCTGGCAGGGCAGGCATGTCGCTCGGGGGGAAGGTTGTGATGAGATCAAGTCCGAACCAAAGTAGCCCCTGATAGGATCCCGCTGACCGGACTCTTACAAGTCGGCATGGCAGGCAGGTCGCTCGGGTAGAAGGTTGAGATGAGATCAAATCTGAACCAAAGCAGCTCTCAATAGGATCCCGCTGATCGGGATCTCACAAGCCGGTAGGGCGGGCAGGTCGCTCGGGTGGAAGGTTGAGATGAGATCAAGTCCGAACCAAAGCACCCCCGATAGGATTCCGCTGACCGGGCTCCCACTAGCTGGTAGGGCAGGTTGACCTCTCGAGTAGGCAGGTTGAAATGTTGGTTGAGATCCCCGAGAAGGTTCCGCTGGTCGGTCTCCCACTAACCGGCGGGGTAGGTTGACCTCTAGGAGAGGCAGGTTGAAATGTTGGTTGAGAACCCCTGAGAAGGTTCTACTAACCGGGCTCTCACTAACCGGCAGATCGGGTTGATCACTTGGGTGGCGGGAAAAAGAGCTAAAAATGCTATTAAAATCCTTGAGGGGAGTCATCGTTATCCGGGTCCCCATATGTCGGCAGCGGACCCACTCGAGTAAAGACGAAATCATTATTGGAGAAAGTGAAGTAAGAAAGATCCTCAAGGGAGGTCATCATTACCGAGGCTCTCACGTGTCGAGAGATAGTCCCCTCAAGTGATGTTTTAGTAAGAGGAGGACATTGAGGTAAATGTCACAAGAAAAAATTCAAGTCTTTTTGCACATAGGACTAGGCCAGCAAACGAGTCAAGCTCGAGTCGAGCTCATCAAAAAGAGCTGGCTCGAGCTCGAGCTCGGCGAGCTCGGTTCGAGCTCGAGCTCGGCTCGAACTTACTAAAGTTCAAGGATCCATTGGAGCCTAATCTAAGTTTCAGAGCGTATTAAACTATTATTTTAATAATATTATATTAATATTATAATATATTAAAATATTTACTACTAATAATATATATTATTTAATTAAAAAAACTCGCGAGCCGGATCGCGAGCTCGTGAACTGGGTCACTTAGGCTCAAGCTCGGCTCGATTTCAGACTCGAGCTCGAGCTCGACATGCTTGAGCTCGAGTCGAGCTTTTTTCGAGCCGGCTCATCGAGCTTTCGAGCCGACTCAACTCAACTTGCACCCCTACATAGGACTAGTATGTGGGTACCACCCATCTTGTGCAGGCTAAGTACTACGCAAGCTCGTCCACTCGCGAGTGGGAACTCAATTAACTTCGAGCAACGTAATAAGCGAGCACTCTGACCTAGCGTGTGCGAGTACCCGGATCTAAAAAGTGAATGAATGAAACTCTTGGGAAGCATCGTTAGTGCGACAAGAGGTCCATTATAGGAAAAATAATAAAAATAACAATTTGCTAAGTTATTTGGAGAGCAGGACGAGTACAAGGGTATCATCAATCTCACACGAGTGGGGTTGAGAGAAGAGGCTCGCCCCGAACCATCATAGAACGTAAAAAGGGTGCCAATGTCTACGGCATCCGAGAGAGGTCGCATCTTGTCATCAAGCCAAGGGTAAACAAGCAATCGTTCACAGCGCGTCAGGGAGAAAGTGTAGAAACGAAATGTGATCACCCCGACTCCCTCAGTACAATGCACTCGCTCAAAAATTCGCTCGTTTAGCGAATGGTCTGGGATGTCGACCTTTCTCCCTCCTCCAGTTAAGCTCCACTCCTGGGAGGGGCATTGAGTTGTATGTCATCTAGCGCCCATCTCTCTGAACCACGGGTCATACATTGTTTTTTCGAGCTCATATAGAGCTCGAAAAAAGCATAACCTGTAATTCGTCGAGTTCCTAAATACCTAGGGAAGACACTTCAAGAAACCACCTCGTTAGTCGATTGTTTGCAGATCTTGCATGGGAGATCTCGTCCAGCAGATCTCGTCTGGGAGATCTCGTCCAGCAGATCTCGTCTGGGAGATCTCGTCCAGCAGATCTCGTCTGGGAGATCTCGTCCAACAGATCTCGTCAGGTCGCAAGGTCAGTCTGACCTCGACAGCATTCAGATCGTCAGTTTGACCTCGACATCAGTCAACTCGTCAGCTTGACCTCGACAGCATTCAGCTCGTCAGTCTGATCTTGGCAGCACTCAGCTTGTCAGTTTGACCTCGACAGCATTCAGCTCGTCAGCCTGATCTCGGCAGCATTCAGTTTGTCAGCAGTCAACTCGCCAGGTCACCAAGGTCTCGGGGTCGCTGGGTTGTCGGGTCGCTGGGTTGCTAGGTCGTCGGGGTCCCAAGGTCGCCCGGCTGCCAGGTCGCCAGGGTCGCGAGGTAGCCTGGCCTCCAAGAAGAACTCAAGAAATAACATATCGTCCTGCGATTAGCCCTTCTAAACAACGGGATTTCATTGTTGGCAGACAAATCTGGGTTGTGTTTAGCAAAACCAAAAGTCGGGACTTCACTATCCGCAGACATTTCTCAGAAAACTATAAATAGAACCTCAAAGGCACCTTTAGAGAGAACTTCTTTTCTCCTCTCTCCTTAGGCTGATTCTGGTTGGCAAGAGCTTCAGCTCCTTGTTCACCGTGATTTTCGGGTGGACAGGTTGAGAACTCCAGCTCCATGTTCACCGTGATTTTCGAGTGGACAGGTGGAGTGCTCTTAAGTGTCCTCCAAGATGTCCGGCTCGGCATTGGTTTAGGAGAGGAAGCTCTCTTCAAACTTCCGGGTGTGTGGCGTGACATGCTCGCTGCAGCTCAAGGATCTGTTCTTAGTTTTCCACCCTTATGATTAAGGGATTTCTTTGTGCTCGTTGACCTCCCCTCGTCGTGTCTCATCCGGGTCGACCACTAGACCAGTAAACTTTGGACACCCCCGGGTCCGAACGCAGGGACCAAAAATCCAGATTCCAACAGTTATAAATATCAGAAGTAGGACATGTCATATTGAGTATCAAAAGGTCAGATGTTGGATGTGATAGAGATATCTAAAATATTGGATTTCCATCTTAAGAATTAATATTGGACATGTACTAATAAATTCTAAAAGTAACAATAACAAGTTGACAGAAAATGAATCATTAATATCCCAAAAGAGAGTTGAATAGTAGTCAAAATGAAATATTAGTGACACACTTCGACAAACAAGTATCTAAAAAAATACAAATAGATATTGTTGAGGAATCAAGAAGAAGTGTGAGTAATTATTAGAGAAACTCATTTATATATACATAAAGAGGAGAAGATATAAGAGCCCATTGAAAATATGGGACTAATCATGTTAATAGGCTTTAACACTCCTCAAATTTGATCATCTATATTAATCATGCAGATCTTGATACATATAGCAGAGAAAAAAGTGGAGTAAGATTTATTGAAGATGTTAGTAAGTTCATTGTCTTGTGTGAAGTAATGAAGGAGTGTATAATGATAACTTCTTTTCTAATAAAGAGAGAGTCTACTTCTATATGCTTGATTCTTTCATGAAACATTGGGATCATTATATATAGATTGCTGATTTATTTTTACAGTATATAGGCAAAGAAGAATTATATATCTTACTTAAGGCCCTCATAATAGTTCTAATCCATTTTAACTCACATGCCGTTTGTATGATACCACGATATTTTGCATTGGCACTAGAACTAGTGACACTATTTGTTTTTTATTTTGACATGTAACCAAGTTTCTTCTTAAGAAAAAATCGTATCTTGAAGTATTTTCTCTATCAATCTTGTTGTCTGCATATTTAGCATCAAAATATATTTCAATACATAGATGACCATTTCTTCTAAACCAGAGACCTTGTCATGAGAACCCTTGATGCATTTCATTATCTTCACGATTTTTATAAGACAACGCGGTATATGAGTATACAAAAGCTGGTTAACTTTTTGAATGCAAATGCAGTGTCAAGTCTTGTTACCGTGAGATAAATGAGTTTGTCAACAAGATGCTTGTAGTGAGTGATATCGTAAAGAAGAGAAGATGTTTCATCCCGCAGATTGTTGATCCTCATAAGCATATAAGTACGAGTTGGCTTAGCACCATGACGCAAGATGAATCTATAGGCGGTAGGCGGCTAACAAGGGAAGCCCTAACCATACATGCAATGTGAATATTCTGTTGTGGGCCGCACTTTCACGTCGAGGTTTTGAACCCTTTGCGTCGGTCGAGCCCAACAACACAGGCCCGCGGGCCATACACCCCAACCAGGTCTCTGCATAGGATACAATTTATACAGTAGGTTGCTGAGGGGGGTCAAGATGCGGCTCAGTTTGTGAGGGGGATCAAGATGAGGAGCATCTTCAAGGAGGTCGAGGGATCAAGCCCCCGCCTTAACAACCTACTGTATAGATTGTATCATGTGCAGAGAGTTGGTTGGGGTCTATCGCCCACGGGCCTGTGTTGTTGGGCCCAACCGACGCGAAGGTTTCAAAACCTCGGCGTGAAAAAGCGGCCCACAACATATAAAAGTGCACTTTTGTGGACCGCTCATTCACGATGGGTCAAGTTCCCTTTACACCGATCGAGCCACACAATCACAGGCCCACTGGCAGCACACCCCAACCTATCACCGCACGTGTTCTCAGCGCGGCAGGTTGTTGAGGTCGGGTCTCGGCCGGTCCACAACATAATCATGTAATGAACCTAAACACCTACTGATGCAGGGTAGGCTACGTGAATGCGTGACTAAAATACAATCCTAAGTGAGGTGCAGGGAGATAATTTTATTGTTCATCAATACTATATGTAACAGTAAGACCCGACGAAGAAATCAATTCCAAGCAATAAATAATTAAATCCAACACATATAATTTTAGTAAAAGAAAAATAATTCTTTTAGGCAAAGCAAAGTTTGACTTTCCTCCGCGTGGAGGGCAAAGCAGAAGGGTGTGACAAATAGATCATGCAAATCACAAGAGTAATCCAAAGCAAACACCGACATCCAACCAAACATAAAGATCACAATACCATATATTAATATTGAAAAAATGATTCATACAACAATAAAATACCACTCACAAAATATGGGGAGGGTTGTCGTGCAATAGAGATCCAGTAACTCGCGGAAATTGGGGGCAACTCGGAGAAAAGGAACGTTGTATGAACTTAGTTATTAAAGGTGAAAGGCGCGTCAAGGTGCAAATGGTCTAAAAGCCTAGGTTCAAGGTGCAGGGACGCGCCTAACAAAGGCAAGGCACAACCACATTCATTTTAAAAAATAAACATAAAACATCAGTTCATCTTCTTGATACTTTTTTCATTTATTTTACTCATTAATCATTCATTATTATCATTTATATTTCTAAAAAGTAAAATAAATGTGATCACTTGCATCATATCTAAGTTTTAATACTCAATTATGTTTCACAAATACTAAATCATGCAAAAACTATTGAATTCTTACATTATTTTTTTCGTTCTTTTGGAAAAAAAATTGTTTGCAATAAAAATCGCACTTAGACGTTCTTTTATGCTCTAAAGGCGCAAAAAAAAATTGCAATAAAAATCACACTCAGACGTTCATTTTATGCTCTAACGGTGCACGAAGGCGCACGCCTTTGAGCCTGGAGTCTTAGGCGCGCCTTTAACAACATAGTGTATGAAGGCTGGAATCAGAGTGTCGGAGACGAGGGAGGGCTGGATCTGGGGATGCATTATGGATCGGGCTGGGAATCAGTAGTGGGTAGGGGGAAAACCACAAAAACAACGGCCTGGATGAGGACTGGGCGTGCACTTCCTGGAAGAAGGCCTGGGAACGAGAGGAGGGCTGGATCAAGGCTTCCTGGGAGGGCATACTGGATATGGGAGGTTGAATTCAGAAACTGGAATAGGGACGGCTGTTGTAGCGTACATCAAGGGGAATGGATTTAGAGGACTAGACTGTGGGTTGGGATGCAGCGGGTTAGGAAGGGATTTTGGAGGGAGATGTGGGGCATCTTTCGTGTAATGTAGCGTGAATACAGGGCTTGAAACCCGGGGAGAATGGAGAGTCGATGGGGCTATGACGTCGCTTTTGGTAGTAATAGGAACGTGGATTTTCAACAAGCAGGAGGGGATTTTGATGAAGGCTGACAACAAAAGTTTCTAAGGGGTTTTCAATGAGAATTTGGAAAGGGGAAGTGTTGCGGTTTAGGGAGGGGATACAAGAGATGATAGGGAATATCTAGGAGTCATAACCTAGTGTCTCACAGAGTCATCACCGCGAGATAAACTTCAGAATCCGGGAAGAAGGTTCTCCATGTACAACCTCATATTCGCTGAGCCAGACCAGGAGGCACAAATGGTCAGTCAGGCTAGCCAGAGAAGTTCTCGCCCAAGTAGGCGGGAGCGCTTGCGCTAAGCGCCAAGCTCCCGTCTCAAATGAGCTCTCGCCCGCGAGACGCCCCGTATTCGTCGAGCCCAGATCGACGAGCGCAGCCAAATCGTCGAACGAAGACCAACGCGGGAACGCTTGCGCCAGCACCCAGATCGTCTTAAAGAAGCTCTCGCTTATAGGTAGGCGAGACCGCTTGCGCCGGGCTCTGGACAGAAGGCTCTCGGCTCAGAGCTCTCGCCGAGTGGGGGTCAGGGCCTTGGGTGAAATGACCAAATTACCCTCGGGTGAAATTACCCCCATACCCTCAAAAAAACAGCGGGATTCGGCTATTGGCAGACCAACTAGGGGCATTTCAGTAATCTCAGGTCAGCAAGGTGCTATAAATAGACCCATAAGGGCTCTTTGGAAAGCAGGCCGTCATTTTATCTTCCAACTTCCAGTGCTTTCTGAGAAACTCTTAGCCCAGCTTTTGGCTTTGTAGGGGAAGCTCTCAGAGATCTTCCGGGTGTGAGGTGGGACCTCCCTGCTGAGGCTTTGGGTCAGTCTTAGCTCCTTTGAATCCGGTCGAGGGTTGAGGCTTGAGAGAAGTAGGTTTTGGCTTCACCCCTTTTTTGAACTCCCGTTGAGGTCATTTTTGGCTTCAACAGTTCTGGTGCGGTGAGCGTGGAAAGCAGCCGATACAAGAAAGCCTTGAGTTTTGTCCCATGGCTGGAGGTGAAGGTGAAGGGTCAGGTTCTGGAGGCTCCCCCACCCGGGGAGAGGAAGCGACAAAGAGGATGCTGGATGAATTCAGGCGAGAGGTCCTGCAGACGATCAGCTTGGCCTTCTCGGCCAGAAGCGAGTGGGTCACACCTCAGGTTCTGATAGAGGAGGTCCCGCTCCTAGGCGAGAACGCCCCTGGGCAACGTCCGGGGAAGGAGGTCCCGGCGGAGGCTGGCGAAAGAGATGTGGCGGCGCGGGAGCTCTTCCTAGGCCAGAGCCAGCGCCCGGGCAAGGAGGCTTTGACGGATCTGGGCGAGAAGGAGGCGGCAGTGCGAGAGCTCTTCCCTGGGCACGGTCTCGCGGATCGGGCCAGTCAGCCGAGGCCGCGGGACGTACCCTCTCGCCAGGCAGGAGGCGAGAGCCCATTCAGCGAGTTCATCATCTCAGCTCCGGTACCGGAGGGGTTCCGGGAGCCTGACATGTCCTACTACTCGGGGAAGGATGACCATGTACAGCACGTGCAGTGGTTTGAAGACGTCGTATCGATAAGGCAGATGACGGATGCCTTCAAGTGCCGGCTATTTGCCATCACGCTGAAGGAGAAGGCTCGGGACTGGTTCCACCAGTTGCCAGCAAGATCAATCTACTGTTTTGAGGATCTGCGGAGAAGTTTCCTGTTGAGGTTCTCAACCTCGAAGAAGCGGAAGAAGGAGGCGGAGTGCCTGTTTGCGGTAAGGCAGAAGCCGGATGAGACACTGGGTCACTATGTCGACCGGTTTCAGGAAGAGATCCTCCTGGTCCAGGAGGTCCCAGGGTACGCATTGATGCTAGCCTTCACCCTGGGGCTAAGACCGGGATTCTTTAGCATGAAGTTGAAGAGGGTGTCCCCCCTCTCCTTTGAGGAGCTCATGGAGAGGGCGGCAAAGGAGATAGACTTCGAGAGAGCAAACCCGGCATTCGCCAGGAAGTTGGCGAGGCTGGCGGAGGACGACGTGAAGGAACCAGTAGCAGGAAGACAGAAGGAGCAAAGGGAGCAGAGAGAAGAAAGGAGAAAGGAAGAGCCCCGAAGGCATGGGCAGCAGCAGGGATGGGGGGCCCGGGAGCCGAACAACCGATTGGGATGGAGGCCCCAGGAGGGTCGCCCCCAGGGCCAAGGAGGGGGCTATCAGGGGAGAGATAACTTACGGGAACCGAGGAGGTTCGACCCACCGGCGTGGAGGCAGGAGCCAAGGGGTCGTGTCCCGCCGCCGCAAGAGGCCATGGAAGTGGGCAGAGGAAGAGGAGCGGGGAGAGGAGCTCGAGGAGGAGGAAGAAGAGGAAGAGGAGAAGGAAGAAGGGGTGGGGTGGCGTTGCTCTTTTGTGACTTCCACCAGGAGGAAGGTCACGCAACGGCCACCTCCCCAGAGTTCTTGGAAATGAGGGAAGTCAGGGGAGCAGGGAGGCAGTATCCGCCGGTTAGGATCGTTGAAGTACAGCAGGGAGAGATGGAAGATAGGTGCGAAGATCGGGTAGATGTGGGGACCCGGGGAGGAATCGGGGTGATTCACGGAGGAGTGGGGATTGAGGCAACCCGCAAAGGGAGCCTGCAAACCATGTACCGAAGGGGGGTCGCCTCTACCTCCCAGGCTCCCCCACCGGAAGAAAAAATCACTTTCTCGTCAGCGGACATGCCGGACTACGAAGATCCGTTCTGTGACGCCCTGGTGATCCAGACGGCGGTGGAGAATTATACGGTCTCAAAGATACTGGTAGACAACGGGAGCTCGGTAAATGTCATCTTCAAGAAGGCCTTCGATGAGATGAGGGTTGAAGGGAAGAGGGTCTTGGCTTCGGATGGAAAGTTGTTCGGGTTTTCCGAAGAGAGGAAAGAATTCGAAGGAGGAGTAGGGCTGCACGTGAGGTTGGGGGGCGTGTCAAGGAACTGTAGGTTCGTGATCGTGGACGCCCCGAGCAGCTATAACGCCATCTTTGGGCGCCCCCTCATCAGCGCCTTTCGCTGCGTCCCCTCCTCGTTCCATCAGTGCCTCAAGTTCAACAATGGAGGGGTGCAGGTCAGGGTAAGAGGGGACCCGAAGGTGGCGAGACAATGCTACGTTACGGCGGTCAACACCATATCATGGATGGCAGAGGCAGAGAAGTTGGAGATGGAGATGGCGGCGCATGAAGAGGTTGTCGGAGGAGAGGAGACTGGGAAACAGCAGGGAGGAGATGTGCAGGAGGTCCAGGGAGACGAGGAGCGGGAGAGCCCGGAAGGGGCGATGGAGGTAGAGGAGCAAGAAGAAGGAGGAGCTGAAGGAGAGGCCCAGAGGGGCGCGGAGGACGAGCAGCAGCAGGAGGGGCCGGAAGAGGCGATGGAGATTGAGGTGGAAGAAAGGGAGGAGCTAGAGTTGGAGGAAGAAGCAAGGGTCGGCTGGGAGCAGTCGCGGCTGGAGCCGGCCGAAGAAGTGGTGGAGATGGAGGTCTTCACCAGCGCAGGGCAGGTGCAAAGGGTGCGGGTCAGCGGAAGGCTTGAATCCCGAGGACCGGGAGCGGGTACGGGCCTGCATTCAAAGCAACATCGACATCTTCGCTTGGAGCGCGGCAGACATGTCGGGCATCGACGCAGACGTGGTCTGTCACCGCCTGAACTTGGACCCCCGCACTCGCCCCATACGCCAGAAGATGAGGGTCATCGCCACCAAGCTGGAGGAGCCCATCCGTGAGGAGGTCAGGAAGCTCCTGGAGGCCGGCTTCATCTCAGAGATCCAGTATCCAGGCTGGATCTCGAATGTGGTAATGGTTAAAAAAGGGGGTGATAAATGGAGAATGTGTATTGACTTTTCTTTGTTAAATAAATCATGCCCTAAGGATTGCTACCCCCTGCCTCGGATCGACGCGCTGGTTGATTCAGCCGTCGGTTTTTCTGTCATGAGCTTTTTGGATGCTTTTTCAGGTTATCACCAGATCCGGATGCACCCTCCCGATATCAAGGATGTTTCCTTCATCACGAGGGAGGGATGCTTCAGTTACAAAATGATGCCCTTTGGGCTGAAGAACGCAGGGGCTACCTACTAACGCATGATGGATCGGGTCTTCCGAGATCAGAGGGGGAGAAATTTGGAGGTCCACGTCGATGACCTAATGATCAAAAGCAAACGCGTGGATTCGCACCTGAAAGACCTGGAAGAGACGTTCGTCACCTTAAGGAGGTTCAGTATGAGGCTGAACCCCTTGAAGTGCGTCTTCGGGGCTAGCCGCGGGAAGTTCCTTGGGCATCTCTTGACTCCGGAAGGGGTGGAAGCCCAACCCGGACAAGGTGAAGGCCATCCTGGATTTGGAGTCACCTCGCGATGCCAAGGAGGTCCAGCGCTTGACAGGCAAGCTGGCTGGGCTGAGCAGCTTCCTCTCCAGGGCAGGAGACAAGTATTCTTCATTCTTTAAGGTGCTGCGGGGGAATCAAAGATTTGAATGGACCGCCGAGTGCGAAGAAGCCTTCCAAGGGCTGAAGAGACAACTCTCCCAGGCTCCTCTACTTCAGAGTCCAAAAGAAGGGGAGGACCTGACTTTGTATCTTGGAGTGGGAGCGGAGGCGGTAAGCTCCGTCCTGGTGAGGGAAGAAGGAAAGAAGCAACTGCCCATCTACTACGTCAGCCGGATATTGAGGAAAGCAGAGCTCCGCTACCCCATCCTCGAAAAGCTCACTTACGCCTTGGTCATCTCTGCAAGGAAACTCCGACCATACTTTCAAGCACATTTGATTAGGGTGGTAACCGACCATCCTCTTCGCAAGATCTTCGAAGGAGTAGAGCACTCAGGGAGACTTGCTAAGTGGTCTATTGAGCTGAGCGAGTTCGACATCTCTTTTGTCCCAAGACTCTCCATCAAGGCGCAGGCAGTGGCGGACTTCCTGGCCGATTATATTGTTGAAGTCGAGGAGGGAGAGCAGCAGCCCCGGGAAGCGTGGAAGATGATGGTTGATGGGACCTCGGGAAAACATTCCCTCGGGGGAGTGGTGCTGATCAGCCCTCAGGGGGTCGTGATAGAGCAGGCAGTGGCTTACCATTTCCCGATGACCAACAATCAGGCGGAGTATGAGGCCGTGATCGCCGGCCTTCGCTTGGCAAAGGAGCTGGAGATTCCGGATGTGGAAGCTTTCACGGACTCAAAGGTAGTAGCGTCGCAGATGCGGGGGGGAATTTGAAGCTCGGGAGCCTACCCTCATCAGATACCTCTCCAAGGTAAGGGCGATCATCGGTGGGTTCCGGTCGTTCTCCATCCAGCATGTTCCAAGGAAAGAAAGCATAGCTGCCGATCGATTGGCTAAGTTTGGACCTCGGGGAGGAGGGACCTTGACGGAGCTATTTCGACCGGCTATCGAAAAAGGAGAATTGATGGTGGTGGATCGGCGACCCTCGTGGGTGGATCCATTGGTGACCTTCCTAACCACCGGTGGACTTCCGGAGGGGGCCAAGGACGGGAGAAACTTCAAGCGCAAGGCAGCTCACTACCTAATGATAGAAGGGGGTCTGCATCGTAAGATGTTGTCAGGACTTCTAGCCATGTGTGTGACCGAGGAAGAGATCCCGAGGATCTTGGAGGAGGTGCACTCGGGTGAGTGCGGCAGTCATTCTGGAGGGAGGACGTTGGAGGCAAGGGTGGTCAGGCAGGGGTACTTTTGGCCCACCCTAAGGAAGGATGTCACGGAGTTTGCAAGGAGGTGTCAAAAATGTCAGCTCTGCGCCCCCCTTCAGCTCTTGGCAGCCCAAAGGCTCCGAAGTATCACGGCACCGTGACCGTTCGCCATCTAGGGGATGGATTTAGTTGGACCCTTCCCTCCGGCTAGTGGACAGAGGAGGTTCCTCTTGGTCATGGTCGATTATTTCTCAAAGTGGCTGGAGGTTAAAGCCTTGGCCAAGGTCACCTCGCAGGTTATAAGGAACTTCGTCTGGGGGGAAATCATATGCAGACACGGGTTGCCTCAAGCAATAGTGACAGATAACGGCCCCCAGTTTGCCAGCGAAGAATTCATCAGCTTCTGCGCCCAACTGGGGATAGACCTCAGATTCGCCTCTGTCCACCACCCCCGGAGCAACAACCAGGTGGAAGCGGCGAACAAAATCATTGTGAATCTATTAAAGAAAAATGTGGAGAACCTAAAGGGAAACTGGGTGGAGCAGCTCCCCTCGGTCCTGTGGGCCTTGTGAACGACCCCGAACACAGCCACCGGTGAGACTCCCTTCAAGCTTTCTCATGGGTGTGAGGCCGTCCTACCAGTGGAGTTCGAGGTTCGGTCCCCGCGGGTCACAGCCGCGGGCGAAGGAGATGAGACTTGGAGGTTGGAGAATGAAGAGGGGCAGCGCCTCTCGCTAGATATGGTGGAAGAACTGCGGGATGTGGCAGCTATCAGGCAAGAAGAGATCAAGCGGCGGATGGCCAAGTATTTTGATAAGCATGTCAGGGTCAAGCAGTTTGCCGAAGGGGACCTGGTACTAAGAAAGGTTGACGCGGCAGGAAGGTCGGCTCCCGTGGGCAAGCTCAACCCGAACTGGGAAGGACCGTATATAGTAAAGGAAGTCCTTGGATCAGGAGGTTACTACCTCCAGGACGTGGAAGGAAGAGCTTTAAGCCACACCTGGAGCGGAGATGACCTGAAACGCTTCTACCATGAAATGGGGAAGATGTAACTATGTATTCAAGATCAAGCTTGTTATAATATATCAATTGACTTATTTCTCTCGTCTAGTACTAAATTTTATGATAGGATGTATTTATGAGTCTTGTAACACCCCGAGCTCGGCTCGGCCCCAGGTAGACCCGCTGCGCAGGCTCTCATCTAGCTGGCAGGTCCGAAGGCTCGCCTGTGGGGGATAGGTTTGGTTGGTTTGAGAACGTCATCGGCACCCCGAGCTCGGCTCGGCCCCAGGTAGACCTCGCTGCGCAGGCTCTCATCTAGCTGGCAGGTCCGAAGGCTCGCCCGTGGGGGATAGGTTTGGTTGGTTTGAGAACGTCATCGGCACCCCGAGCTCGGCTCGGCCCCAGGTAAACCCGCTGCGCAGGCTCTCATCTAGCTGGCAGGTCTGAAGGCTCGCCTGTGGGGGATAGATTTGGTTGGTTTGAGAACGTCATCGGCACCCCGAGCTCGGCACGGCCCCAGGTAGACCCGCTGCGCAGGCTCTCATCTATCTGGCAGGTCCGAAGGCTCGCCTGTGGGGGATAGGTTTGGTTGGTTTGAGAACGTCATCGGCACCCCGAGCTCGGCTCGGCCCCAGGGAGACCCGCTGCGCAGGCTCTCATCTAGCTGGCAGGTCCGAAGGCTCGCCTGTGGGGGATAGGTTTGGTTGGTTTGAGAACGTCATCGACACCCCGAGCTCGACTCGGCCCCAGGTAGACCCGCTGCGCAGGCTCTCATCTAGCTGGCAGGTCCGAAGGCTCGCCTGTGGGGGATAGGATTGGTTGGTTTGAGAACGTCATCGGCACCCCGAGCTCGGCTCGGCCCCAGGTAGACCCGCTGCGCAGGCTCTCATCTAGCTGGCAGGTCCGAAGGCTCGTCTGTGGGGGATAGGTTTGGTTGGTTTGAGAACGTCATCGGCACCCCGAGCTCGGCTCGGCCCCAGGTAGACCCGCTGCGCAGGCTCTCATCTAGCTGGCAGGTCCGAAGGCTCGCCTGTGGGGGATAGGTTTGGTTGGTTTGAGAACGTCATCGGCACCCCGAGCTCGGCTCGGCCCCAGGTAGACCCGCTGCGCAGGCTCTCATCTAGCTGGCAGGTCCGAAGGCTCGCCTGTGGGGGATAGGTTTGGTTAGTTTGAGAACGTCATCGGCACCCCGAGCTCGGCTCGGCCCCAGGTAGACCCGCTGCGCAGGCTCTCATCTAGCTGGCAGGTCAGAAGGCTCGCCTGTGGGGGATAGGTTTGGTTGGTTTGAGAACGTCATCGGCACCCCAAGCTCGGCTCGGCCCCAGGGAGACCCGCTGCGCAGGCTCTCATCTAGCTGGCAGGTCCGAAGGCTCGCCTGTGGGGGATAGGTTTGGTTGGTTTTAGAACGTCATCGGCACCCCGAGCTCGGCTCGGCCCCAGGTAGACCCGTTGCGCAGGCTCTCATCTAGCTGGCAGGTCTGAAGGCTCGCCTGTGGGGGATAGGTTTGGTTGGTTTGAGAACGTCATCGGCACCCCGAGCTCGGCTCGGCCACAGGTAGACCCGCTGCGCAGGCTCTCATCCAGCCGGCAGGTCCGAAGGCTCGCCTGTGGGGGATAGGTTTGGTTTGTGGGGGATAGGTTAAGATATGTTAGGTTTGGTTTGCGGAAACTTCATTGACACCCCGAGCTCGGCTCGGCCCCAGGTAGACCCGCTGCGCAGGCTCTCATCCAGCTGGCAGGTCCGAAGGCCCGCCTGTGGGGGATAGGTTTGGTTTGTGGGGGATAGGTTAGGATAGGTTAGGTTTGGTTTGCGGAAACTTCATCGACACCCCGAGCTCGGCTCGGCCCCAGGTAGACCCGCTGCGCAGGCTCTCATCTAGCTGGCAGGTCCGAAGGCTCGCCTGTGGGGGATAGGTTTGGTTCTGAGCAAGGCAGGAAACGCACCCGGAACACGAAATGGAAAGAGGTAAAGGTAGGAGAGGTCTCGACCAGAATAGATCTCAGAGGGGCGATCCCCGCCAAAGAGGTCTCGCTGAAGGAGGCTTTCGCCGAGAAGGCTCCTAATAATATTCTTGAACAGACAGGCGGAAGCGTTATGCGACAGGCTTGAACGGTTCGCGCAAGATAAAGGGGGACGGCTCCGTCTTAAGGGTTCGCGAGCCACGTTCCCGACTGACAGTTTTCGGCAGGTTCCCGCCTATCCATCACTAAGGGAAACTGCCCTAGGGAGGTCGAGGGTCTCGGCGGAAGCGTGCTTAAGGAACACTCGGCCACAAGCAATTACCTCAAGCACATTCACAAATAAGAACAGGACTAACATTTACAATGAAATATTTACAAGGTATTTTATATATGATTACAAGTTTAGAGCGTCTCGCTCTTTACACTGAGGCGGAAAGGGAAAAAGAGAGAGAGGGGGCCGGTCAGGGGGACAAGCTGTACCCCTCGGAGCTCTCGCCGGAACTCCCGCTGGAGCTCTCGCCTGAGCTCTCCCCGGATGTCTCGTCACCCGCAGCAGGGGATTTCGGGACATCCGAGGGTGGGGTATCAGGTGCGCCCGGGGGCTTCGGGACAGGCTCGAAGAGCCAAGGAACGAGTTGTTGAGCTGTGATAATCTTGCCCCTCCCGTCCAAGCATCCGACATCTCGCAGCGTCTCCAAGGTCAGCTTGACGGTAGCTTGCGCATTGGCTTGGAGGAGCTTGTCGACGTCATAGACGGAGTAATAACGGCTCTTCAGTCTTTCATCCAGGGGAGGGGGCGCATTCGCCTCCAGGCGCAAGATCTGGTCCCTCAGGAGGACGTTCTCGTATCTCGCCTGGGACAGTTCCGCGCGAAGCGCCGCGGCTTGAGCGGAATCCTGTGTGGCGAGAAGTTAGCGTGGAAGAAAAAGAATAGTCGAAATCTGTAGTGGCGAGAGCAAGTGCCGAGAAAGGTCTCGCTTACCTCTTCCGCCCGGCGAGATGACAGCAGTTGCTTGGCGTCTTCTAGCTCCTTCTTCAAAAAAGCCGTCTCAGCCACCGCGCCCTCCCTGGCCTTGAACATTTCCTGGAAGTTGCGGTCGATGGTGATGCTCCGGCGAGCACACATGTGCGCAAGCTCCATCCCGCGCATCAGGGCGCGGGTGGAATCATAAGCCAGCAGCCGGGTGGTCATCCTGTCGTAGACGCTGGCGTCCTCCCGGCTGTAGAGGCAGTAGCCTAAGGCGAAGGCCTCGCTGGTAACCTCGTCTCGCTCCGCTCAGCTAGGCAGAAGGGACGAGATCGAGACCCTGTTGACGTCGGGGTCCCACTGTAGCAGCGGCTTGTTCTCCGCGTCCAGGCACTTCATGCCGAGACCAAAATTGCGGTGGCCCCGCGGCACCTCTCCAGACGAGGGCTGGCCGGAGGTCTCTGCGGCGGCTCCCTCGCCCCCCACTTCACCGGGGGCCGAAGGGTTCTCGGCAGGGGCCTCGGCACCACCCCTGGTAGCCGCGATCTCATGGACGACCTGCAAGATCTCCTCAAAGGAGCGGCCTGCGGTGAGAGGTTGAGAGGGCGGCACCACAATGGCTTTGCCCTTCTCGGCGTCCGTTACCTTGGGCCTCTTGATCGGTGGGAGCAGAGGGGGCCGGGCTTTCGCTTCCCGGCGCCAGTGGAAGGAGGCGGGGCCGGCTCGTCCCGGCAGGCTTGCGTCGCGGCCTTTGCAAGGGCCAGCGGGTCTTTTCCAGATTGGCTTCCGCCAGCGCGAGCCTCGTCGAAGGGTTGGCGTAGGGGGATCTCGCGCTCTCCTGCGAAGGCGACAATACTCAGTTCTAACCTTGGAAAGGAGAGGTATAGCGAGATAAAGGCGAGACCTTACCTTCGCCCGGAGGCACGGGGAGGAGTGAATCAACGTCTCGCCGGAGGAAGAGGACGTCGAAGTCCTTGGTTCCGAAGAACTCAAGGAGGGCGCTCTCGCGCGAGCCCAAGGAGGGGGGTTTGTAGGCGGCATCCTCATATTGGATGGGCGCGAGAGGCACGTTCCCGAAGTCGCCGGAAACGAAGATGAGCCTCTCGCCCCAGTGGTGGTGCTTGTTGGCGAGACCGATCGTCTTGAGCAGTTGTCCTGAGAAGAAAACCACCCCTCCTTTGGCACGGAAGGTGAACAGCTTCCGGAAGATCGGAAGGCTGAACTCGATCCTCTCGGATCGCATGTAGCAAATGAAAGCTACCAAAATCGCAACCGAATTTGGATTCAGTTGCGCGAGAACCACTCCATAATACCGGAGGGCCTGGCGCATCTCCGGCCACAGCAGGAGGCGGAAGCCCACCTCAAAGTGCTCAAGGGGGATGGCGAGCTCCCCCTCCCCCGCGGTGTTTACCTTATCATGGTTGTCGGGGTTCCGCGCGGTGAAGCCGGTGGGAACGTAGCGAGTCTGGGTCAGGTTGAACTCGTCAACGGTAAGAGTACAGGAAGGGAACAGGTGCTTCTGGAAAGCTTCCGCACAATTTGAACGACCCTCGCTTCCGCCCGGCATCGTGATGAAGTTGTAGGCGAGATCTTTAGGAGGGAGGCGAGAGCGAGAACTGTGCGAAAATAGGAAGAAGAGGCGGAAGCAAGCGAGAACTTTTCGGTAAGCCGCGAAAGCGACAAGGAAGAAGAGAAGACTTGGGTCGGAGAAATGAATGTGGTAGGTGAACTGCCCTATTTATAGGAAATCGTGATCATCATGACTTTTTTCCAAAAAGTCGGCGGGGGTACAGCCGGCACGTCCTAAGTTGGCGGCGCTTCGTTGTCCCGCCCGAGTCTGACAGTGACTGACTGACAGCTAATTGGCGCGAGAGCTAAATACAAAATAAAAACAAGCGGAGGTCAGGTTGCTCTCGCCAAGCGAAAACTAAACGGGAAGCTATAATAATAACAGCAATAATTATTATTCTCGCCAAGCGAGAGCCGAATAAAGAGCAACAACAATATCAGACAGAATTAACGGGGTACATCGGAGAAGGGGAAGGCCGGGGGTAAGGAAGGGTGAGGTCTCGCCACTCAATAAGGCTCCCACCGCCATCGTCCTTGCTCCCGCAGCTTGGTCCTCGGTAGCGCTTGCGGGTTGAAGTAGGACGACATGACGGTGCACCCTAGATTGATCCGGCGAGACAGGTCCCGGATCCGCGCGATGCACCTTTCAGGGGAAGACCCGGTGGTAGACCCACCTGGCCGATCCATCTCGCCGATGAGGTAGTCTCGCTCCAGGGCCTCCCACCTCTTCTCCACTGATTGGCAAAACTCTTTCGCCGCGAAATCATGGGCTCGCTCCCGCCGGATAAGCTTCGATAGGACGGCGGCGACCTTCTTCCCCCGTCTTCTAGCACTCCCGGCGCTGGTCAAGATCTCCTCCATCTCATCAGATGAAGGGAAGGGGGAGCTCTCGCCGTCTTCCCCCTCTCTTTCTTCTGCTTCTTCTTCTTCTTCTTCCTCTGCGTCAGCTCCAGACCGCGAGCCCAGATCCCCTGACAAGAATTCTGGTTAAGACAAGAGCTAAAGGATAATCGTGATAAACGTACTGCATACCTGCAACATGGCGAGGACCCCCGGTTGATGGCAGGCGAGAAGGCCCAGCCGCCCCCCCCCCCCCCCCTCAGTTCCAAAGAGTAGATGGATCGGCTTTCCTTTTCCTGCGGGGTAGATTTTGCGAGTGGTAATCCCGGCCTGGCGTAAGGAGAACACGAGACTATTTTACTGGAGGGAGATGTTAAGAGAGAGGAGTGGACCATGCCCTCGCGTAAATTGACTAGGATTGATGTGCGTGAACTGATGCCCATGAGAGTTGATGTGTGAGAGTTATCTTGTCAACTGATTCGACGATAATTGCGAGAGTTCGTGTGTGATGACAACAAGAATTGCGAGAGGTGATGTGCGACGACAGTGAGATCAAAAAGCAGAGTAGATGACAATCAGTGTGCGCTTGTGCGAGCAGCAACTTCTGGTCCCTCACACGCTGAGTGCGAGTAGTTAGGATCTCGATTGATCTCGCGAGCAAACCATGAAAGCGAAGCAAAAGTGACACGATACAGAGGTCATGAACAGTGTGCAGCAATTGCACGAGCATAGAGTGAGATGAGTATTGTATGCGTAGGTCAAGAGTTTCGATAATTTTGTTTCGATATTTTGTGTTATCTGAAAGGAACTCTTGGACAAGGACATCTCTATAAACCATCGTCACAATTGTCGCTCAGAGTCTTTTTTGATATGAACTTTGTGGGCTCGATTGATGATCGAAGATTTACGAGCGGTCACATGATACTCATAGGGTATAATCCTGTAAATTGGCGTAGTACAAAATAAAAAGATTGTTGCTCATTCCTCTATTGAGGCTGAATATATGGGGATGACACAAACCGTCTTTGAGTTAGTATGGCTCAACTCTCCCCTAAAGAAACTGAAAATCCAAACAAAAAAAACTATCATCTACCATGACAGCAAGGATGCAATTCACATTGTTGAAAGCTCAATCTTTCATGAAATGTCTAAACATATTGAAATTGATTGTCAATCCATTAAAAACAAAGTAAAAGAGAAGAATGTGTTACATCAACATGTACCATCTACAATACAAATTGCAGACATCCTTACAAAGCCTCTCTCCCGAAATCCATTCGTATGTTTTGCATCCAAGCTCGGCATGGTCAATATCCAAGCCCGGCATGGTCAATATCCAAGCTTGGCATGCGGGTGAGGGTTGAAGAATATTAAATCTCAAGATGAAGGCTCATCTTAAAGGCCCAATTTCATTTTACCCTTGTATATGTATATATATATTAGTCTCACATTGCCTAGAATATCTATTATTCCATCCTTGTGTGTATATATATACATTGTTTTAAATATCCTTTGACGTGTCTGACATGTCTCCCGACATGTCATTTTTAAGGGCAAAACGATATGTTTTTCTAAAAAAAATAGATTATGCCTTTTATAAAATAAAGGTCGACATGTCTGATTTTTTCCGATATATTGGCCGACACGACTTTTAAATATATTGCTCGCTATTTTATTTTATGTAATATTAGCAGACTAGCAACATATGTTTAATCGCCTATATATATATAATATTATGAATGTTTAAATCGATTAAACTTAATGTTTCAATTTTTTTTAACATTTTATTCTTAAAACCAAATTTGTATAATTATTTCACAATTTTTAATTTCATATTACAAAATATATGACAACATTTAATACTTTTATTCGTTGATTATTATCATGTTTTTAATATAAATTTATAATTTTAAAAGACTTATAATCAATCAAAAAAAATTAACTTTTAAATCTTCTTTATTTTCAATAAACGTATGTTTTCAAAATAAATTTATTGTATATTATTAATTATATTTTGCAATGTATCATTTTGCATTTATTATTATTATTTTATCTTAAATACTATTCGATTTAATTTCGTAATATAAATGACTCATTTTTTATCTATTTGTCATATTATTTTTTTTTTATAACACAAAATTATAGTTAGTATACATAAAAATAAATAAATAATATTTAAAAGACATGAAAAGCCGATATTCTAAAATATCTTTGACGTGTTTCAGGTTTTTGACATCAGATATTTAAAAACTCAATCTGATATGCCGCAGACATTCGATATTTAGAGCATTGTATATGTATGTACATGTATTCTCTTGAATAAAGGAAATAAATTTATTACTTCTTCAATATTCAACTCCATTAAATTGTCAGGTAGCATTACCCTTAAATTTGCAAGGGAATGATTCCATCACCCAAACCTAAGAGCTCCATACACACTGGAGGCAACTTAACCAAGTCTAACATATCTCTTTAAGAAAACAAAAAGGGGGCATGTTTGTCTTCATGGACATATCTAACATATAATCTTACATGAACTGTCTTTTTAAGAACACCACAAAGCAAAAATGTTATGCTTGAGTAACAAGATATGCTATTAAATCTGTCTCCATGATATTAATATGGTAAGGGCTTGAATCTAAAGAAGGATAAAATATAAGTAAAGTGTGAATGCAGTTAGATTTTACTGTTATGAAACTTCCAATCTTAATAATCCAAACAGTAATATATTTTATAATTTTACCCTAAGAAGCAAGAGAACAAAATATGGAACTGTAATAAAGCGGTATATAGGGGGGAAGAACAGTAGCCATGCCAAAACTCTGATAAAAAAAATAGATCATACATTCAACCTAGCTGACCACTTGAAAACAGAACATCAAAAAAATAAAAAAAATAAAACTAGCTCTACAAAGGCCAGGAAATCACCAACCTGCTTAGTGACCTTCTGCACGACATCATCTGACAATCCATCCCTAGACGAAGAAGCGGGTTCAGAATCGGCAGGCGACTGTACGAAATCATGCTCTACAAACCCTCCTGCTCCAGCACCAACCGGCGCCCCATAATACTCAAACACCCCAATCGATGATCCGGGTGCAGCATACTGAGGGCTCGGGGGCTGCGGCTGGGGAGGAGGATGGAAGACATGGATCATCGGCGGCGGGGGAGACGGGTGGTGGTGGATCTTCACAATCCGCTGATGACCGACTCCGTGGCCTCCCGCAGCCGGCGGGGTTGGGGCCCGTGGGATGAACTCCCGAGCGCCTGCGTTGAGGCGGCTCGATGAGACGCTCCGGGAGAGGTAGGGTTCGGCGGTGAGCTGTGTCGGTGATCGATCGCCGGAGGAGGATGAGGGTGCGGAGTATGAGATCAGGTCTTCTTCGTGTACATCCGGTGATTTGTCATCGGCCTCTTGCGCCATGTGTGGGGAAGTAGGAGCCCTCTCTAGGGGCTGAGCGGGGAGATTTCCCGCTGGTTTCTTCTGATTTCAGTTCTGCTGGAGGAGGAGACCGTTTAGGGCCGATAGTAGCGGGGAGAATATCTCACAAAGCTGATGATCCGGTTGGAGTGTACTTATTACTGGCTCGACCGGCCGGCCCGGTTCGGAATTTGTTTGGACGACCAGAAGCCCCGAAACTGCCCCTGCATTATGGTAAAATAACTTGGCTGCCACAGGCAGAATTGATAGTGCTGGATTTAGATCCAATAGCCATAAGTTCACTTGTACTGTAGATATGAAGATACATGAGCTTTATGCCGATTTTTATGCGCCTGTACGGTTAAAAACCAGACACGTGTCAATATATAAGTGATCGAATTCCCTTTTCTAAACGTCATCCAACTATCAAACAAAAGACAATTCTTCTATCACATGTCAGGTATTTTATATTATTTTCTGTAATTTAGTACGGCCGCCATTAGACATTTTAATTTAAAATATTTAATTTTTGTAATTTGCATTTTTCAATGATCATAATATTTACATTTTCATTCTAAATAAATATTCAGAAAAAATGATGCAAAATATCAATATTAGATTTTTTTAGAGTGGAGAATGTTAGTTAAATTTAAATTTTTATGGTGTAATATGCAAAAATCTCATAATTGAATGATAATTAATGTCAAAAGTCTCTATTTTAACCTTAAAATATATATATTTTTAGCATTTATATAATATATTTTCTTATATTTAGCTATTGTTGCGGGTTACTCGGTTTTTTCTCAGACCGGAAAAGCAGACCGTCTTAGCTCGAAATTGGACTGGACGCACAAACAATTAAAAAAAATACAACAACAAATGACAAAAAGCTTTTTTGACGTAAAAACCTCAAAAGGATGAAAAATCGTGTGGTCGAATATGTGTCGGGGCAAAATCCATTATTTCGTTAAAGTTTACAGGAGTTGAGCCAATTTCTCGGAGGGTGACAGGTCACATCTTCGTTACAAGTGCAGAATATGAAAACAACGGAGAAAAAACTATGTCTTTGAAGCCAGGGCGGGAGCGTTCTAGTGGTGAAAATCTCAAAGTCCTCGGAGCCTTGATTGAAGCTCTCCGGTGGTGAAAATCTCAAAGTTCTCGAAGTCTCAATGGAAGCGCTTCTGTTGAGCCGGAATATTGATGAGAGCGCTCCCTTGGAGAAGAAAAAACGGTATTCTTGAAGTCTCGAGATGTCTCCGCGCTAGAGAGGGGCGGAGAGAATTCCTAGCAAAGGAACGATCTAAGTCTCACGTTCTCATCAAAAAATCTCAGAGTTCTTTCTAGCCTCTGTAGTTGTTTGTCCTCAAATGAAGGCATTGAGGCTTATTTTTAGTTTTCTGGAGTAATATGCTGGTAATTACGTTGGGCAGGATTTGTGCTGGCGAAAGTCATTGCTCTATTTAGGTCACCTGGATCACCAATTTTAGTGAAATGACGAAAGTGCCCCCTGGGCGGTCTCGTATGCATGTTATCTAAGAACTCGACCAAGGTAGATCCACGGAAAGGAAAACGTCGCGAGTGTTTTTATCATGATCCAGGTGTTGTGTTTACTGCTTTCATGTATTACAGGTCTGCGTGCCGATGTCTGTAAACACTTCAAACAGTTTTAAGGCCTTAAAGTCAAATATTTGTGTATATACCTTCATTTCTAATGTTATGTGTGTGTGTGTGTGTGTGTGTGTGTGTGTGTGTGTGTGTGTGTGTGTGTGTGTGTGTGTGTGTGTGTGTGTGTGTGTGTGTGTGTGTGTGTGTGTGTGTGTGTGTGTGTGTGTGTGTGTGTGTGTGTGTGTGTGTGTGTGTGTGTGTGTGTGTGTGTGTGTGTGTGTGTGTGTGTGTGTGTGTGTGGATTTAATGGAAAAACGCAGACAGTGTATATGGCTTACATACACAGCTTGCGCGTCTTTTGAAAATGCACCCAATTCTGTACATTTTTAGAAAAATTGTTCAACATAAAAGTTGTAGATCTCGACGATATCTACAATTTTCGTGTTGACCACTTTTTCTAAAAAAGCATTTTACTATGTGTATTTTCCGTATTACACATTCTTACATGTATAACTAATGTGCACAAGTCGCGTATATACATTAACTCATATATATCTTATTATATAAAGCAATATAGATATTTGGAGGCACATCATAGAACAAACAAGAGCCATTGGATTATGAGAGAGAGCATGAGATGGGGAGAGAGAGTTGGGAGAGAGAGAGAAGGGAGAGAGAGAAAGAGAGAGGGGGAGGAGAGAGAGGGAGAGAGAGGGAAAGAGATGGCGAAGGGAGAGGAGAAATGGGGGAGAGAGGGGGAGGAGAGAGAGAGAGAGGGAGAGAGATGGAGAATGGAGAGAAAGATTGCGTGAAATTAATATTTTTACGACAAAATGTAATTTTTTATATAAAATAAAATTGTAATATTAATTAATATTTTTTACGGTCATTTTGAATACTCATATGCACATATTGTGTGCACTGCCTGTTTGATGTGGGTGCATCCCGATTTGATGCGGGCGCAGCACGCACGACGCATCGAGCACGGGCAAAGCCCGGTTGAAGGCGGGCGAAGCCCGCTTGGATGCGGCCGAAGTCCGCCCGAGAGCATCGAGCACGGACGTAGCCCGTGCGAAAATGCTCGTGTGTGTGTATGTATATATATATATATATATATATATATATATATATATATATATAAAGAGAAGAAAGAGAGAGAGAGAGAGAGATTAGTCTTTGTGATAGGTTACGTGAATGTTTTGTTTCATTTTGAAACTTCATTGTATGTTTGCTTAATATGGTGTGGGGTCCTGGCCGGACTTACTGTTACATTGCTTGTGGCGGGCATGATGTTACATGTCGGGGGCGCAGGCTCTGGATCCCTCTTCCAGTAGGTGGGTCATTCAAATTGTTGATGGTGGGTCTCGATGTCCTCGTTAGTCGCGATCTATGTCTCGACCCAATGAATGAGGTATGCGTAACTTGGTGCCATTTCTCACATTAGAGCGAAGTAGAATCTACTTGGGCGGAGCTCTTTGAGAAAGTCGTCTCAAAGGAACTCTGGATCGACTCCCGGGATTTGTCGCGCCTCGGAGGCGAAGTGACGGAAGAACTCCTTGAGTGACTCTCCCTCGTTTTGGCAGATGTCAGAGAGGTGAGAAGGGTCCCCGATGATCCATCGGTTAGCAATGAATTGGTCGATGAAGAGGTGGGCGAGCTCCCCAAAGTCGCTGATCTCCCCCTCTTGAAGGGAGTGGAACCATTTGTGTGCTTGCCGATTTAGAGTCTTAGGGAACACTTGTCACAACAATTGATCAGACACGTTGAAGAGACGCATAATCATCTCAAAGTGATTTATGTGTTCCAGGGCATCCTCCATCCCATCAAAGGCCTCAAATTGTATCAACTTGAACCTGTGCGAAATTAGGCGTGCCAGGACTTGAAGGGCGAGCGAGAACCCATGGTAGAAGGGGCGTCGAGCGTTCATGGGGCGACATTGTTCTTGGCACACCCATCTTCGTTCATATCCCTAACCTCCTGCCGAGTGAGCCAATGGTCATCTTGTCGGGCATCCACATCCATTTGGTAAGGGTTAGGCCGAGTGTCGGCCTACAGTTCCGGCCTTCGGGCGGCCTGAATGGAGCTTGCTTCATCGAAGAGTTCTTTGGTGGGGGATCCTTAGGACGAGTCGCGCCTCGAAGCAGGACGCGCTCCAGCACGACTAATGATCGTGCTCCGCGTATGTCAATTGCATCAGGAAGATTGGATACTCTCAGATCTCGCAGGAGGGTGAGTACTTTGCCTAGCGCTCCTCCTTTAGTTAGACCCATTACTCCACTAAGTCTGCAGGCATGGCGTTAGTGGCTCTATCCAGTAGCAGAGTGTTGCTTGCAAGCGGGCTGGCGGGGGTTAATCCGATCCGCTCTTCCGGGGTCATGTCGTCGGTAGTGTGCTCTCTCCTTCTTGTCATTGCTGCTAGTTAGGAGAATCTTGTTGCATCTAGAAAGTTGTAGAGTTATGAAACACTTTCCCACAGACGATGTCAAACTATTGCGGGTCACCCAATTTTTCCCCGGTCAGGAGAATCGGACCGTCTTACCTCAGAATTAGACTGGGTGCACATACTTTCAAAGAAAACAACAAGTGACAAAAAATTTGTTTCTGACGTGGAAAACCCGAAAAGCGTGAAAAACCATGTGGTCGGATCTGTGTCGGGCCAAAATCCACTATTTCGTTAGAGTTTACAAGAGTTGAGACAATTCCTCGTAGGGTGACAGACCTCCTCTCCGTTATAAGTGCATAATATGAAAACAACGGAGAAAAAGAACTACGCCCTTGAAGTATGGGTGGGAGCGCCTGGTGGTGAAAATCTCTAAATCTTTGGAGCTTCAATAGAAGCACCCAGGTGGTGAAAATTTAAGTCCTTGGAGCCTCAGTGGAAGCGCTCTTGTTGAGCTGGAGCCTTAATGAGTGTGCTCCCTTAGAGAAGGAAAAACCTCGTTCTTGAAGTCTCGAGATGTCTTCGCACTACAGAGGGGCGAGGAGAATTTTGAGCGGAAGAACGATCTAAGTCTCGTATTCTCGTCGGAAAACCTCGGAGCTCTTTCTAGTCTCTATAGTTTCTTGTCCTCAAATGGAGGTCTGAGAGTCCATCTATAATTTTCTGGAGAGATATGCTGGTAATTGCGTCAGACAAAATTTGTGCTGATGAATGACGTTGTTCCATTTCAGTCACCAGGATCGCTAATTTTAGCAAAACGACGAAAGTCCCCCCTCCCCCGGGCTGTCCGGGCAGGGTGACTGGTGACGGAGGCGGCGACAACCGCCGGCGCATGCGCTCGCGCATGGGAGGCCCCCACTAGTGCGCGCACAAGGGAGTGGGCGCCCAAGGAGCGCGCGTGCAAGGAGCGCGCGAGCTAGTGTAAGCGTGGGGGACGCGCGCGGGCGCCCGCCCGGGAGAGCTACCCGCGCCCCGCCCAGGGGTGTTCCCTGCTCGGTCGGGGGTGTCGCGGGCGCGTGCACCTGAGGGCGTTGTGCGCGTGTGGTCCCCTTGGCTGGGCTCCTCCTTCGAGGTGATTTCGGGTCTTTTGGTGAGTGCAACTTGGTGCATGCGACTCGATTAGACGGCTTGGCTTCTCTCCGAGTATTTGGTCGGAATCTTCCCGATTTGACTTAAATATTTCAGGGGAATCCCATCATCTATTCTTTTTAATAGTAATTCACGTTAAAAAATGGAACTTTTAAAGGGACCGCACTTTTGACTTGCAACGCCGCATTTTTGGCTAGTAGCACCGCTTTGTTAAAGACACTAAATTTTCTCATGTTTTGTTAAAGACACCTAAATTATTAATTGCACCGCACTAGTGTTAAAGACACTATAATTTGAATTTCAATAAAAATAGAAAATCATAAAACTACATCATATATCTTATACAAAAAAGGTGATTAATTTTGTCGTCCTTGATAGGCATGTTCTTCATATTCTTATATGTATAAAAAAAGAATTAAGACCAACATTAGGTAAAAAAAATACTAAACAATGATTTCTAATCATTATAGAAAACCATGAATAAAATTGAAGTTTGACACAAAAATTGCACATTTCATAACAATCCAAAACTTCAAAAAATTTGATCCAAAATCTACTATTTTGAGAGGAGGGACCAAATATGAAGCATTTGTTTGGTTGCAGTTAAGTAATCAATGACGATGGTGGATACGCAGGAGGTCGGCATCCATCTAATCCACGTCCTTAATGACATGCTTTGAGGCGGTGCAACACATAAATTATAAAGTAGCAGGCATCCTTGTCGAGCAGATCTTCATATGCAGAGACGATACTTTGTCGTGTCTCTCGCCATCATCCTTGCCGGCCCTAAGCCCTACATGTATATATGTTCAGTCCCTTTCTCCTGTGAACGGTGGATCCAGTGAGCCTAAGGTCATCGTAATAAACTCAGTTTTCAAGCTAGTGTTTTTTGGGAAGTATTTGAAAGTTAAAAATTATGAAAATTGTGGTGCGACTAGTCAAAACTGCGGTGTCTTTAGCAAATCTCTATAAAATATTTGACGACAATATAATTTTATATTGATGCTTCATTCAAAACGGATGCTTGTGTCTAATAATTTCTCATTAATCATATAAATTTATCCTTAATTTTATTATAACATTTCTTTTATTTACTCGTTGTTTTTTTTTTTCTCTCGCAATGCTCTATTTGGCATGACTGCAAGTCTGCAACGATGGAAAAAAATAGTTTATATGTTGCAAAATAGTGATAAAATCACTACAATTATGTAAAAATTTATATCTGCATTAGTATTTGAGACAGAGAAATTGTTTATATATAGATGTAAATCTGTTTTGAATAGAAAAAATATTTTATATAATAAACATTACAAAACTTGAATGTTTAATATAGTCTAAAAATAGTACAAAATTAAAACAATAAATATAAATAAACTTAAGTTTTCTTGATAAACCATCATGATGTTTCTGCATAAATATTATGCATTTTAGTTTCATGTCCTAAGGAAAGACGGAAATTTTTTGGTCAGGATTTCTGATCATGAGCATGATCAGGATAACCAATGAGAAGTCTGAAATGATGAGGGCCCCGCGCAAAAGTGTATGGCAGAAGCCACAATTACGTGGGCCCCTCCTCCTTTGCAGGCTCCTCATTGGTGCAGGACCATGAGCATCGTCAGGCACCTGACCTAACTCTTACTCCTCAAAGACAATGGAACGCTAACTGCATAATTAAAACATTTATAGTTAACTTAGTATGTATGTAAACTACAATATATAACTAAGAAATGTATTGTACATGTTATTATTTGTATCGAAATAAAGAAATTGTTTTGTTTAATGAGCTCCAGCAAGTATAATTACAAAGGGTGAGCAGGAAACAATACTACTTGGAACTACTGAACAAACAGACATTGGCACAGGAGCAATTAGAGCTACTTGGAATGAGATAAGTTATTATTTGATGCATCATAACAATACAAACAAAGATTGCATAATTCATCAATAAAGGCCTAAAGGGGGATTGCTGCTTCTACCCATCAGATCAGCCATTGTTAGAAGCATGGCATAACAATACTACTTGGAATTACTCAGAATGAGACGCATCAATAGGAGCTCATTGTAAGTCGAATGGAATTCGTTGAAGCTAATCCGATTCCAAATATTTGAACCGAAGTGTAGCATGAGATTGATTACTGATTCTCGATCGAACGTCATAATTCTGATGACTGGAGCTAGAGAGAGATGTCTACAAGCACAACATCACAGGTGCTTCAACGGGGAGGTCCCACAACGTACCCGGAAGTTGGGGAGAAACTTCACCTCCGCAACCAAAATGCTGAGCGAGGTAAGAGGAAGATGGACTTGGCGAATATCAAACTTGGGGGAGGGGAGGGGGCAACCACTTCAAAAGTATCATTCCTGGTATCCCCGTGGGTTTATTTATGGACAAATCATGTGGGGGTATGGTTACTCGCCCATACTTTCTTATACTTTCTTCCTTGAGTATGTCGAGTACTCTTCTGGTGAGGTCTGCGAATAAGCATCAGACTGCCGAGCTAAATGGTCTGTGAATATACGTCAGGCTGCCGAGCTAAATGGCCTACGAATAGACGTCTCTTTACGCATTTTTATTCTCGACGAATTACAAATTATACACAATTGATGAAACAAAATTAATGATGAGATTTAAGAACTCATTAGAAGCGGGATGAAACATAATTAAGAAATTAGAATTGATGTAGATTGGTGTGTTTCAGGTCGACTTTTACAAGAGTTGGGTTGCTAGGAGATCTAGTGGGAGGAAGGGCTGTGGGAGGCGC